>OX104059.1:44044899-44144530 GCA_944474145.2 Dicrocoelium dendriticum | reverse complement strand
GCCACAGGACGCGTGCGCCTACAGAGAGACCATGGGTGACTTGCGCTGCACAACCCACAGCTCCAATCACACACCCCATATCCAGTGTAAACCCGAAGGAATAAGACCGGGAGGCATGTGAATAGGAGCCACATTTCATCAACGGATTCGGCCCACACTCCGTCAACAAGCAGAGCAGAAACATACATGTCTAATTGGGGAATCATGCGTATCAGACGTACAGAAGGCGGTGGCTGGGCCGTAGCCCGTTCCACAATGGATGCATAGAACCACTCCTCGAGCCGAGCACGGCCACGAGGACCTTGCACCCCGTTCCCCTCAGCAACGAATAACTGCCGCCTGAAAATAATTCAGTTGTGCGCCGTAACGGCGCTTCGTTGACGTGCGACCATCACAAATCGCACGCGGGCTGAGTATACCGTGAGAACGGCCAACCCTACACGGATTCGAACCGGCGCCGCAAGAGTACGAGACAAGTTTGTCACCTCTAGGCTACGGGAGAAAGTATAAGGACTTGATGGATAACAAACCGGTAGGCACCTTGTCAACACTCACATCAAGCGCAATCACACCGAGGATATCAAACAACAGCCAACACCTGAAATGCAAGAATCTCAACACGCAGGCAGACCAGATACAACGACGATGCGGCACACGGACCACATCGAAACCTTATTGACCTGAGCAAGTAAATTGAATCAGCAGCACCGATTTTACCAGGCGCCGCTTGCCACACATTTAGCCTACTCGTTTTCTCTTAGATGTTGGCCGAACGTGTCGACGCTGGTGGCTTAGCAAACCTGCTTGGCTGAGGCACTCGCAACCGCATGTGCTACAGCACAATGCGCCGGACATCGATGGGCTATCCACCACAGATGCCTATCGCTTTCTCAACCGACGTTGCCTTTCCACATGCAGTAGTGGTTTCACTTGCATCTGGGTAACCGCCCTCTTTATACGCTCGTGCCATGTAAGCCGATCCACCACCTTCGATTCCAAACAGCTGTAATCAACATTAGAACGTGATAGACTCACGTTGATCATGTCTTGGTGACCAACCTTCGGTTTCCCATATGTTGCTTCCCCACACTTATTTGATTATATGACAACTGCTTCGGTATCCGCATCGATCCCATTCGGCACACATGACCGAGACACATCAGATCTCTCAGCGAAAGTATGCAGTCCACTGCAAACATACCACTGCATCGGAGCACCTGTAATCTCAACAGTCTAGCAACTAGACATAGAGCCAACAAAGCCATGGAGATTAGAAGATAAGGGGAAGTCACTGCGTCATAATCATCGTGGCATGATAGTTGAAGGTGAGCAACACACTTCAGCCAATATGCCGCAGGAAGGATGGAACATTTTGACAAAAAGTAGAACAAAAGATTTTTAGTTTGATTTTCACACGCCGATTTTTCTCTTTTTTTGTCATTTTCAATGTTGGTAGTATCAAACATGTTAATCAATACAATACTGTACACAATTCTTTCACTGATTCCGGTTGCGGGCCATGTCTTCAAGAGTCCTAAGCCATTGGCACTCCATGTCTTTGGGTCCCCATCTTGGAAGACGTACGGATCCAACAGCAGCTAGACACGACGTCAGCGATTTCATGTGCTGCCGCCAAGTGGAAAGCTGACCACCACGCAGTCGCTTCCAGCCAGGTCCTTGACGAGCGAATACAGCGCGACGCGGTAGACGCTCAGGTGCCATGCGTAGGACATGACCGAGCCATCTTAACTGGCGCAACAAACCAGTTTGTTGAAGGGAATACTTGCATTCCCCAAGATGCGACGTCTAACATCATTACTATTAACTCGATGTTGCCACCAAACACGAGCGATCCTCTTTGAGCAACCGTTCTCGGACGCAGAAAGACGACGCATGTCTTCCACGCGAATCGGTCAGGACTCGCACCCATACAACAATACTGAGCGAACTGATACGCTGTAAACGCGGCTTTTTAGTGAGAATGAGACGTCACGACGACGCCACAAGTGCTTCAGATTGACAAATGCTGATCGAGCTTTAGCGATACGAAGTGAAACTTCTTTGTTGATAGTGCCGTCAGCAGAAACACAGCTCCCAAGATAGATGAAACCATCTACTTGTTCAAGTTGTGCATCTTCAAGAGTGAGCGCGAGAGCAGGTGAAAGCCAATCCTTGAGCAGTATTTTACACTTCGATGGGGCGAAGCTCATGCCATACTTATATGCTTCAAACGCCAAACGATCCAGAATGAGTTACATACCCTGAGGATCGTCACCAAGTAAGGCGGTAGCATAAGCATAATCAAAGTCGGTCGCGCGCTCACCCGGTAGAAGCACTAGGCCAAAATGTTGGAAATCTTCTAGAGCATTCGACAGAACGTCTTCGATTGCGAAGTTGAAGAGGAATGGGGACATAGGGCAGCCCTGTCGCACACCGCTATTGACAGCGAATTGCGAGGAAAAGCTTGCCATAGACCCTCACTCTGCCGGATGTATGAAGGTAAAGTGCTCGTAAGATGTCGGTATATTTCTCTGGTACCCCGTTCTTTAGCAAGTAACGCCATAAAGCAGATCGATCAACGGAGTCAAAAGCGGCACGTATGTCTAGGAATGCAACGATAGTGGGCCTGTGATAAATGTGGCGATGTTCGAGGAGCTGGCGGAGCGTGAAGATTTGATCAACGCATCCGCGGCCAGGACGGAAACCAGCTTGTTCTTCACGGTAGTATGATTCATGTACTGGGGATAGTCTGCGAAGCAGAATGGATGCCAATAGCTTAGAGGCAACCGAAATAAGACTAATCCCGCGATGGTTTGCACATGAAGTGCGAGCGCCTTTCTTGAAAATCGGGACAATAATTGATTCGCCCCAAGAGGAAGGCACTTTCTCTTCATGCCAAATTTTTGCGTACAGCGCGGTTAGCTGATTAGTGATCGCCACACCGCCGTACTTGTATAGTTCCGGAGGAAGTCCGTCTAAGCCGGCAGCCTTGAAGCGCTTCAAGCGTCGAATCTCGAGGCAGACTTCCGCTTCGCTGGGTGGATTCAGTGGGACGAGCCAGGGTGGACAACAAGTTGTACTGCATGTACTGATGGATGGTGGAGGCCAGTTGAACCGCGAGTGAAAGTGCTCGGCCCAGCGATCCATACGCCTCTGTTGGTTGGTGATCGGAGACTCATTCACCTCACAAATGACCTCACTGACACCAGGTTTCCTGAGGCCAGTGGACCGAATGAATTGGAAAAGTCTGAGAGTGTTGCCAGAGAGGGCAGCGGTCTCCATTTCTAAAGCACGCTCGGACCACCATGTCTCGCGATCCTTGTGTAGGCTTTGCTTGAGCAGCCGGTTGGCAGAACGGCGCCGCTCGTTGCAATCGGATTCCGTGGGGATATCTTTGCGGCATTCGAACAGCTACAGGGAACGAGCAGAGATCCAAGACTTCAAGGGGCATCGAGTTAGACCGCAGCATGACTATCCGGAAATGATCATTGCCTTCCGTATGCAAGTCCAGTGTTGTTCCACTTCTTGCGGTGGATTGCAACTGGGTGCATTTGCCAGTGAAGACTGATAGCTCGCCTGGACAGAGGAATCACTTAATGCGTTTACATCAATCTTGCAGTGCTTCGTGTTTCGGGATCTTCCAAAACACATACAGATTTTTGCGCAGACCAGAGCATGATCTGAGTCAACGAATGTGGACCAAAAGGACCTGCAGTCCAGTACACTGCCGCGCCATCTGAAGCTACTTGCAATGTGATCAATTTGAGACCACGGTTGTGTTGGCGAAGGGGGACGCCACGTTGCGGAACGCTTCTTCGTACGCCTGAAGCTAGTGCTCGAAAGCAACAGACGGTTGTCTTCGCACAATGTGCGAAATCTCTCTCCGTTATCAGAGAGGTTCTCATCGAGCGTGTGATGACCACCAAGGTGGCGTTCGTATGGTAACAGGCGGCCAACCCATGCATTAAAATCCCTAGCAAGGATAACGACATCCGACTTTTAAACATTAGTCAAGAGCTGCTGTAGATCTCGGTAGAATTCGTCCTTGACCGAGTCGCCATTGCAGTCAGTTGGAGCGTACACGGAGATCACAAACAAGTTGTGTCTCTCTTCGCGGTGCCTGTTGATTCTACATGAAACCCGAAGCCGAACTGCACATAGTCGGCTGTTAATCGGGAACCAGTCCAGTAGTGCCGCCTCGGCCTTTCCACTTAATGCTATACCTACACCAGCCAGACACGCTGAGGCTGCTTCTGGATCTCCAGAAAGACGCAGGTGATATCTGGCTTCGTGGTCAGTGGGGGATGTCAGTGTAAGCACAGTGCTGGGATCTTGCAATCGGGTTTTTGAAAGGCAGCAGACATCAATGTCTAGGGAATCTAGGGTGCTCGCTAGACCGGCTTGCTGTCCCTTCTGCATGAGTGTCCGAAGGTTGAAGCACGCCAGACGGAACGAGGATCGGGGACGAAGGAGAGCCATAGGTTGAACTCATTGGTCTGCGGCGCAACCGGAATCGCAACCAGATTGTTGAACAGGTGAGTCGGGTAACGGAAAATGAGGATTGTTAACAAACAAACAATTGGCGTGTGATGAAGTCGCGTGAAAGTGACTAGCAGGAACGGTAGCTGATGAGCAAGTTGTAATACAGTGATGGTTTTGCGAGAGGGCCTGATACTACCCAAAGTAGTAGGGGGTTTACTTAGGGGACTCCACCCCGAGCCTTTGGCTAAATAACCTACCCTCAAAGCAGCGGTGCGAATGTAGGGAATCGCGCCCATTGGGAGAGGTTGACTGAATGATCAGTTCATGCGTCTTTGTTTGGTAGATTACGAAACAGGGGCCCAATACTCCCCATGAAGTCAGCACAATCGCTGGAATATAATATCCCATCGAGGTGGAACATTGTCGCTGAACACTTTGCTGAATCCGGGTACACCCGAACCACCCAGCTGGCACCACGTGGAGGTAGTTCGGCACCTCCGTGTCTGCAACTCGGTCACCTCAGTCAATGCGCATAATACGACGCAGACACTGCTGATGAATGTACTCCAGATAACGGACATCCTTCCTATATAGCGTCCAGGTTTCGCTGCCTTATAGAAGAACGGACGGCACCATAGACTTGTATAGCATCAGCTTCGTCCCGACAGTGAGCTGGTGGTTGTTCCACACACGACATTCCAGCTTGCCAAATGCAGCAGCCGCTTTAGATACGCAGCTCGCTCGTCAGCTGCTGGTCGGCTGTTATTACGCTACCAAGGTAGCAAAATCGCGGAGTCATATCCAACACTTCGTCACTAATTTGGGTTTGGGGCAAACCGACGGATACGTCCGTGTATATATATATATATATATATATATATATATATATATATGTGGATGCCCCAAATGACACCGGATACGGAACGCTTTTTACTTCAGACAACACGGGGCAGATTTTCACCGAGTCACTTCGTCAACATTTGTATCCTAACCATGCTCCAGTCACTGATTTCTACCGCGTTTCCTCCATGCGTGGCACGTACTTCGCCACACGGCTTAATCCCGACCGGACGTTGCATACTGTCATTACTCACGATCGCGGGGCCAGATGGCATGCTCTGGGACTCCCGCTCAACGTTGAAGTTGCTTATAAACCGCATTCTAGTAACAATGTTGGCGATAAGCATGCAACGCCTGCGTCCACCATATTTTTCAAGCGCAATGCAAGTGCATCCGCGGATTCTGCGGAGGCCACGTCCCTAAATACCATGAAATCGGGTGATGAAACCACTTGAGAATCCGGAGCGATGGCAAACGATTCCTTGTCTGTCGATCCGTCCGCCAGCAAAGTACATAGCGTTGCTTTTTCCCTTCTTTACTTGTCTAATGAATTAATACTAATTCGTGGAGCTCGCATATGCCATCTATCTGATTGTTGCCTGTTGCAAAGTGACACCAGCTTTCTGGGCACCAGTGACTCGGCTCTCTTTCAGTAAACTAGTATCTTGGGTGTAGAATGATACAGTTCATCTCACTCGCCACCAACCGCATCTGTACTGCTTTCTCGTCAAACAGAATGTATTCTAACCGCTTGCCGAGACTTATGTCATATGTTCTGACCAGTTGGTCCAGTGCTTTCTACGTGGTATCTGACTGCTTGATAAAAGCGAATCTGATTTCAAACCAGGTTTATGACTTCTACTTGTCTGTGCGACGACGGGCGTATGCCTGTTTCAGTTTGTTCTCATAGGGCGGTAGCTAAAACTGTTTATAAGTCAGAAGAGGTTTCTCCATAGCCTTAGTGGTCGACTCAACAACACTACATTTAGTCACTCTCTACTGGAGTGAAACTTGTCCACCTCGGTCGGTTTATCTCCAGCACCTTCATATTCGTGACAGTCGTTGCTTGCGGTTCACTGCTCTTATCGGGCTACATCAATGTGTCACCAATGGTGAGGTGCGCAGACCATTACTAGGCGGTACTGCTCAGGTCAATCAAACATGAACGGGCATGTTGGCGCCGGCACAACAACACACTCGTCTTGAGGTGAGAAGTTCACATTGCTTCCGCCCATACAGCCTTAATGTACGATTGTGAAACGTAGCCTGTCTAATCGGTGAATGCAAAGAGGCTGCCTTCATCCGACCACGGGCGCCTTCGAACATTGGCTCACATCTAGTGGGAACACCGCATAAACGGTGCGCGTGTTGTCGGCTCCTTTATGGTACTGTTAGTAGTTGTAGTACTAGTGGCAGTCTGTTGAATAGACATAGAGCCAAACATGCCATGGCAGTCACCGGAAGAAAACTGGGTTAATCACCTCATCCTCATCATAGCACATTAGCTGAATTTGAGCAACATGCTTTAGCTACAGTGCCGCAAGAAGAGGGAAGCTCTTATGCTATTATTGTCCTTTTTCACACGCCATTTCACATTTTTGTCTTTTTCAATTGTCCAGCATTAAGCGTCTTAATTCAAACAAAAATGTACGCAGATCTACTGGTTTCTGAATTGTTTCCATCCATCGACACTCCTCGTCTTTTGATCTCTAACCAGCCAGACGTGTTTAGCCAGCGACAATAAGGCGTGAAGTCAGCGATTACATATGCTGCCAGCAATTGGACGAATGACCGCCACGTGGTCTCTTCCAGTCAAGTCCTGCACGGACGAAGAGGGCGCAACGGGGTAAACGCTCAGCTGACATACGCAAGACGTAACCCTGCTATGTTAACAAACACAGCAAAGCCAGCTTGTTGAAGGAAATACTCGCATTCTCTGACACACAACGTCTGACTTCACTGCTACAGGCACATTACTGCCATCACACACCAGCCATGCTCTTCAAGCACCCATCGTCGAAAGTCAAGAGCCGGCGCATCTCATCCACGCAAACTGGCTATGAATCGCTTCCATATAGTAAAATCGCCCCAACGGTGGCACTATAAACGCGACCCTTTCCCAAAAGTGCGACATTCCGACGACGCCACAAGTGTCAGCTTGACAAACGCCAACCGAGCTTTGGCGATGCGGAGGGAAACTTCGCTTTCACCAGTGCCAACGGCAGACACGCAGCAGCATAGGTAGACAAACCTATCCACTTGTTCAACCCGTGTAACTTATATAGTGAGCGCGGGAACGGGCGAGTGCCAATCCTGGAGCAGCATTCTGCATTTCGACGAGGAGAAGCTCAATCCTTGCTTAGATGCCCCAATCGCCAAACCATTTAATATGATTTGCATACTGCGAGCCTATGGTGCGCTGAGGCTGGTGGTGGCTAGGTCCTGACAGATGGTCTACCCACTGCTGCTGCTGTTGCGCTATAGTCTCATGTTCTCGGCGCCTCCACGTGGCGACCGCTGGGTGGGAGTTGGGCTTCGCCCTTCTCCCTGCTAAGATCCAGGACACCAATCCGCATGAGTCGGCTAACTGACCATGCGCTAGACCCGCTGCCTTTCGGGTGTTCATTTAATCGAAGGCTTTGGCTGAGGACCCGAGTCGTTCTCCTGTCAGGATTGGGCGCCCTGGCAGTATCCTAGTCCATCCTCTCCGGAGGTTAGGAAGTGGTCGATGGCCCTCTTCCCGTAAAACCTAGCCATGGGAGACAACAGGTCTACGGGTTATAAGCTCACAGCTCGATTGGCGTAGAGCACGAGCGCTACGCATTGTCTCTGACGGTGGTAGGACACCTCCGGGTGTTCAATGGTTTGCTACTGCCCGCCTCAAGCCAGGCAGCCCCTGGTCAAATTGGTGCAAACCAGCCAAAACCCACCTGCGTCTGGCCGTGGTCGCAGGTGCGTATCCAATTACGGTCGCAAAACATATAATAATTGTTCCAGAACCTCAAAGGCTGCTTGTGACGGCGGTCAAGCAGATCCCGATCTGTCTCTGCAATCACATTCCCGAGCTGGATCTGCTCTCCACTGCCTTGTGGGTCAGACTATTGAGCCAAAGGCTCCGGGCGGAGTCCTTCAAGCAAACCTCCAAACCACCCACAGCCTTGTGGGTCAGGCTATTGAGCCAAAGGCTCCGGGTGGAGTCCCTCAAGCAAACCTCCGAAGCACAACGACCACCTCGCGTGCGATTGCCCACCAATGCAATCGTATGCCTCCACGCAAAGCACTCAGCATCGGGTGCTGGAACGTGCGCACACTACTGGACCGGAACTCCAGCGAGCGCCCGGAGCGACGCACTGCACTGGTCGCAATGGAGCTGGCACGCTACCACATCGATATTGCGGCGCTCAGTGAAACTCGGCTCGCTGAGCAAGGTAAGTTACATGAAGCATGTGCTGGCTACACATTCTACTGGGTGGGCAACACCGTCTCAGCACCACGTGAACATGGGGTCGGATTTGCGATATCCGTTCGCCTCCATGGCCAGCTGGTGGGTGAACCAACGGGCATCAGCGCGCGACTGATGACTGTTCGCCTACGACTCGGAAGAGGTAAGTTTTCTACTTTCATAAGCACGTACGGTCCGACCATGTGTTATCCTGATGACACGCGTGATCAGTTCTACACTGAGGTATCCTCCGTGATACGATCTGTGTCGAGGAGCGACCGACTATTTCTACTGGGTGATTTCAACGCGCGCGTTGGGCGTGATGCATCGGTATGGACAGATGTTATCGGTCCGATGGCACTGGTCCAGCGAATGCGAACGGTGACAGGCTGCTCTCACTGTGTGCCACTCACGGCGTGACGATCACGAAGACTCGGTTTGCACTGAGTGCGATTGAAATAGCAACTTGGACGCACCCACGGAGTGGTCACGCTCACCTGCTCGACTATGTCATCGTACGTCAGCGTGATATGCGTGAAGTGCGCATGACACGTGTACTGCGTGGAGCTGAGTGTGGCACTGATCACAAGTTGGTGCGGACCAAGCTGTACATATATTTTCGTAAATCGATGTATTGCACTCCCGCCGTGAGTCGGCGTAAATTTAACGTTCTCTCCCTCGGTACTGTGGCGAAACGTACTGAGCTGGAGAAGGCGATGGCTGCACGCCTGTGTGGTGATGTGGACTGTATAGCCACAGTGGGCGACCTGTGGCACCACATTCGCGACCAGGTGACAGCTGCTGCGGAGGAGACCATCGGGCGCGCAAACTGTAAGCGGCCTGATTGGTTTGATGACAACAATGTGACGATTGACGCATTGGTGTCAGAGAAGAATGCAGCATTTGCTGCACATGTTGCAGACCCCAGTGACTTGGGGAAGAAGAGTCAGTTTCGCAAACTTCGACGGCGACTGACCCGAGAGCTCCGTCGCATTAAAAATGCATGGTGGACGGAGAAGGCGAAGCAGATGGAATGCTACCCTGAACGCCGCCAACACAAGGAATTCCTTGACTCCTTGAAGGCGGTGTATGGACCGAGATTGGAGCCGCTGAGGACACTGATCGATGGTAGTTCAGGCGCTACCTGCACCCAGACTGCAGACATAATGCAGGTCTGGCGGAAACACTTTGACTGTCTCTTGAACAACCGTTCAGAGATCGACTGGCCTACATTGAACGGCCTGAAGCAGCACGATGTGAAGGCGGACCTGGCGGATACGCCGACACTGGATGAGACGCAGAGAGCACTTGCTCAGCTGCGAAACGACAAATGTGCCGGAGGTGACGGGATCCCACCTGAAGTATTGAAACACGGTGGACCCGCGTTGTTGACTGCGCTGCACCACTTGGTGCAACGCGTGTGGATTGAGGAGGAAGTGCCTTCGGGGCTGAAGGATGCCCTTGTGCTACCACTTTACAAGGGCAAAGGTAGCAAGCAATGTTGCACGAATTATCATGGCATCAACTTGCTGAGTTGTGTGGGCAAGGTGATTGCCCGAATCCTGCTCAATCGCCTCGTGAGACAGATTGTGGAACCAAACGTGGCGGAAGAGCAATGTGGATTCCGTTTCGGGTCGCAGCACTATAGATATGGTGTTTGCGGCTCGTCAGTTGCAAGAGAAGTGCAGAGAACGACACCAGCCATTGTACTCGCTTTTTGTTGATTTCACAAAGGCATTTGATACGGTGAACCGCGAGGCACTGTGGCTGGTGTTGGGTAAGTTTGGTTGCCCGCGTAAGTTTGTAAGTTTAATTGAATGTCTGCACAGTGGTATGCGAGCGAGGGTGCAGCTGAGTGGAGAGACCTCTGATGACTTTACAGTTGTCTCTGGTGTGAAGCAAGGCTGTGTGTTAGCTCCTGCCCTGTTTAAAATCTATCTTCATGCAATGTTGTCTTGTGCTTTTGATGCGGCTTGTGCTTACGGTGTTCGTGTGGAGCACCGTATTGATGGTGGGTTGCTGAACATCCGTCGTTTCGGTGCGAGAACTCTAGTCTGTGAGACAACTATCCGTATGTTGCTGTTTGCTGACGACTGTGCGTTGTTTTCACACAACGTGGATGAGTTGCATCACATGACTAATGCTCTGGCTTCGACAGCGGCCAAATTCGGGCTCACCATCAACACAAGCAAAACTGTCTGTCTCTTTCAGCCTTCACCGGAGGTGCAATCTTTAATATTGCCGCGAATCAGCATTGGTGATGAAGTATTGGAAACCGCCTCCTGCTTATGCTACCTTGGGAGTGTGATGTCTACTGATCAGCAGCTACACGTTGAGTTGCGTAATCGCGTGTCGAAGGCGGCAGCGGCATTCGGGAAGCTTGAGTACCGAGTGTGGAACAACCATCAGCTTAGCATTGGCACGAAGCTGATGATGTACAAATGCATGGTACTGTCCGTTCGTCTATACGGCAGTGAAACGTGGACGATGTACCGTCGGGATGTGCGATATCTCGAGCGGTTCTATCAGCAGTGTCTGCGACGAATTCTGCGGATCGGCTGGGGCGCCAGAGTTGCAGACACTGAAGTGTTGCGCCGAGGTGGGATGTATGCAGTGGACTGCATACTTTTACTGCGACACCTGAGATGGCTCGGTCATGTGAGCCGTATGGATTCGACGCGAATACGGAAACAACTCTTATACGGTCAGCTGAGTAGTGGGAAGCGGCATGCTGGGAAACCAAAGTTACGTTACCAGGACATGATTAAAGTGAGCCTCACACGTTCTAATCTTGATTGCAGATCATGGGAATCGAAGGCGGTTGATCGTGGTGCATGGCGCGATCTCATCACGAAGGCAGTTGCTGAGGTGCGGGAGGAAGCCCTCATGCATGCAGAGAAGAAGCGGCAAGTGCGGAAGCGGCAAGCACCGATGAATTGTACTCCATCGACATCGAGCGCATTGTGCTGTAGAACATGCGGTCGCGAGTGCCTGAGTCAGGCATGCCTAGTGAGCCATGAGAGAGGTCACTCGGGACCACTGCCGAAGCGACGACGGGTCCCGCAGTGAACGTAGGCAGCACCGGCGCAGCGTTTGTAGGCACGCTGAATTCGATTTACTAACCGCGTGCTTGCATGCTAAGTCTCTTTATTTCAGGTGGTGGGTTTTCGGTTCTCTCCTAATGCCTTTCTTTCTCATATAAATGTCTAGTGGGCCATGCGCTGTGCCATTTGGGGCCACTACAGAAGCGACGACGGGTCCTGCAGAGAATTACGACGAGCCGGCGCAGCGTTTGTAGGCACGCTGAATTCGATTTACTAACCGCGTGCTTGCATGCTAAGTCTCTTTATTTCAGGTGGTGGGTTTACAGTTTTTACCTTAATGCTTTTCTTTCTCATATAAATATCTCCCTGTACTCTGTTCCATTAACTTGCACACATCGCTTCAGCCAATTGTATTCGATTTCCATAACATTTTTGTGTTCGTGGCATTCCGTGAACTATACTTCCTGACCTCGTGCACTTAGCTAGGATTTGTTTGTAAAGAACTTATTACGTATTCTATTTAATTAAGGTTTATGTCACCGTTTCCTTATGCATTAATCGAGTTTTTCTCTTTTTCTTTCTCTCTCTCAAGTGATTGGCTGTTGTTTGATATCCCCGGTGTGGCTGCGCTTGATGTGCATGTTGACAAGGTGCCTACCTGTCTATTACCCACTACCTCGTCCATACTGGCTCCAGGAGACAGTTGGTCGTTGCTGGAGGGGACGGGGTGCACGGTCCTTGTGGCCGTGTTAGGCTCGAAGAGTGGTTCCATGCACTCAGTGTGGAGCGGACTACGGTCCAGCCACCGCCTTGTGTGCGCTTGATTCCCAAATACAGTGTGCTTGTGTTTGCCTGTGAAGGAGTGTGGGCCGGCTCCGTTGATGAAACGTGGTTCCCATCCGCATGCCTCCCGGTCTTATTCCTTCGGGTTTACACTGGATATGGGGTGTGCGGTTGGAGCTGTGGGTGGTGCAGCGCAAGCCATCCATGGTCCCTCTGTAGGCGCAGGCGTCCTGTGGCTTGCCACAGTGACAGGCAAATCCGAAACCGGATGCCGCCAACCATATATACTACTGCGTTATCCTTCGTGTACCTAGTCGTGACATACTCTTGGTCAAGCGCAGTGTTATGCCTGAGGTGCTCTCAATGGCCGAGAATGATGCAGAATTACTACAACGCTCAAACGCAGTGTTCCATGCATCCTGATGGATAGATGGTGCGAATCAAATTGATGCCAACATGCGTGGACCCACAAGGATACCCGTAGTGAGCCAGCCGGGAAGGAGGTAACGTTTGAGTTCGCCGTTAATTCGTCGTTTTTTGCACACTTACTATTCTACATGCAAATGCTCGTAACATGGAAACTTTGGCTGTTATTCTTACCTACAAGTGGAAGTGTTACACGTTCACCTTATTAGGGTTCTTGAGGATAAATGTTCTCCCATTGGGATGGTGATGTATGATGCACAACTGTGTGCCCACCTGATCCCAGTGCGTTGGTACGAATATTCCGCACTTGTTAATGATCAATCTGACTACAACCTCAATGACCAGACGCATGAATACAGGTTTAACCTGCACTCTAGGAGTTTTCCTTCCTTGGTGTCAGTATCCCCGCACAGTGACTGGAGCTCAAATGCATGGGAACACGTTCGTTCTTCTCGACAGTGCTTTGCAATGTCAATCACCAGGGCCACACAATCCACGCAGACCTAGTGTCCGGCCGAAGTACCAATCGTATTGGGAGTGACCTCGAATAGTCATCAAGCGTCCATGTGAGTGTTGCTCATTTGCAATGTCCGCAACACATATGCCCTCTTCTATATGCCCAGCCCTCTTCAAGTTCGGTGGACCTGCTCTAATAGGTGATCTACACGAGTTGCTAGTAAAACTTTGGGAGCAGGAGACAGTCCCGACAGACTGGAACCGCTCCGTCATTGTCCCAATTTTCAAGGGAGGCTCCCGTTTGGTATGTAGCAATCATAGAGGGATCAGTCTGATTTCGATTGCCTCTAAATTGCTTGCCTCTCTCATTCTCCACAGACTGACTGGCACTCGTGAAAGCCAAATTCGTGAAGAGCAAGCCGGATTTCGTCGAGGTCGGGGCTGCATCGACCACATCTTCACATTGCGTCAAGTGTTGGAGCACCGCCATGTTTATTGGCGACCCACCGTTGTCGTGTTTCTTGACATAAAAGGTGCCTTCGACTCAGTCGATCGATGTGCCCTTTGGGACTGTCTGTTGAGGAAAGGTGTGCCTGATAAATATCTAAACATTATCAAAGCGCTGTACGCACATAGTTCGGGCAGGGTGAGGGTTTATGGCCAACTCTCGCCACCCTTCAGTATCACCAGCGGTGTGAGACAAGGATGCCCGCTGTCACCTTTCCTCTTCAACTTCGCTATTGATGAAGTCATGGAAACAGCGTTCGCTGGACACGACCTAGAAGGTGTGGAGCTACTCCCTGGTGAGCGACTTCTTGACTTGGAGTATGCAGACGATATTGCCCTAATCTGTGACGGCTCCCAAACATGCCAAACAGCACTGAACCGATTAGCACTGGCTGTCAGTCGTTTTGGGCTATGCTTTGCTCCATCAAAATGCAAAGTACTTCTCCAAGATTGGCAGGGACCCAACCCTGCGCTAACGCTTGGTGGTGATCTGCTAGAAGTCGTTCAGGAATTCAAGTACCTGGGCAGCTATATTAGCGTCTGTGGGATTGAAGATGAGGTTACGAACCGTATAGCAAAAGCTCGAGGTGCTTTTGCCAATCTCCGCCACCTGTGGCGCAGACGCGACATTACTCTCGCCCTCAAGGGCAGAGTTTACAAGGCAGCCGTCCGTTCAACTCTCCTATATGGCTGTGAAACCTGGTCCATCAGGTCGACAGACATGAAGAGACTCGTCACGTTCGATCATCGCTGCCTTCGCAGCTTAGCTCATGTCTGGTGGGAGCACCGCGTGAGCAATGAGCGTGTTCGACGTCGCGTATTTGGTGCAGGAAGAGCGAGTGAACCGCTCAGAACGATTATATCACGCACCAGGCTCCGATGGCTGGGCCACGTGTTGCGCATGCCAGCACACCGACTCCCACGACGTGCATTGTTTGCGCGTTGTGGGTGCGGTTGGAAGAGGAGGAGGGGAGGCCAAGTGATGACTTGGTCGCGAGAAATGAAAACCCTCACTTCGAAGTTGGCGTCGGTTGGTGCATCCTGACTGCCTGGCTGGGGTCCTAAGGACGGTGAACACGTTTGGCTGGACACACTTGCTGATATGGCTAGGAGCCGGCCCCAATGGCGTTTGTGTTGTGAGTTCCTTTGTCCATCCCCCTCCTGTTTAGCATCCCCCTCCAATCACGATCTCAATCGTTAGGCATAATATGACTTTCTTTTACGGCAGCCAGCTGTTAGCTCTCCGGAACGATGTCCATCCGTTACTGGGGACTCAGCGGGCGTGCCACTGTTTGTTTGTTTTTTTCTTTTCTTGCCTTTTGTATTGCGGCACAATAGCTGAGGTGTTTTCCACCTCCAGCTAACGTGTAATGATGATGATGATGATGATATGCCCAGTTGAAAGGCCACAACCGTATGTGTGTGTGCGTGTGTGTGCTTGTGTGTGACGGATTCAAAGGAACACTCATAAATCCCTTAGATTGGTCGCCCATCCTCAAGCATACCCATCTTAAAGGCCAGCGGTAATGGTGACGTCGCTAGCGTACATGGATCGCGTTAACTCCTGGGTACCAAGCTGTTGCTGCTTACAATATTCCACACTCGTTCGTACATTGGATTGAACAATTGGGTGTAGTGATGAACAATTATCCCTGGAGTTCATGTACTATACAACCCTTCCTCGCTTTGGAATGTAGTGTGGAAATTCGGTGTTCAAGACCCAACAACTTTTGTTGCAAGTGTCCACACGTTGGCTCGTCCATGTAAGCTGAATAATCCCGGCAAGTCACTGACTAGCGATTAACATGTTGATGTTAATGCTACATGTTCTGTTTCATATATTAGTCACAAGCATGAGTGTAGCTAATACTTCCAGGTGTACATCGCTCATACTGCAGTTAGGATAATTCAGCTATTATCGAGATAAGGTGCGGAAGAGCCAACGTTTCTTCTACAACTTAAATTAGAAATGACCAATCATCTAGGTTGATTTAAAAGTAGATTAGTCCGACTATGGTGTTACGGTAGTGTAAAAATAAATATTTAATTTGAACATAAATTCAGCACAGAAACAATTGATTTGTTGCGAATAGCTGCAGCCGGGGTGTATGCTGACAGATTGTTAGTAAATTGTAAGCGGTAAAATTACGATGAGAAATCCAGGTCGCATGGGAATATAATACGTTCAGTTAACCAACTTATCAGCGCCATCTGCCCAGGCACTTGATAGCCATTGTTTGTCTACCCTCATATGATTAACTATGCAATGCTCACTGTTTTCATTGCAAATCACACCATGGGTATGGAGATTTACTCGTTCATTGTTTTCGCAAGCCATGTCTAAGTGGTTGCATTCCAAACCCCGCTCTGAGGATACCATGGTGCAATGATGTCACACGACATACTCATTTGAAGTATTAGATAAATAGATGTTGTGCAAGGTAACTCTTGTAAATTTACTAAAAGAGTTTGCACACTCTTTCGAAAACCGATGACAGAACAAGGAGCAGCGGAATTCACTACATGTGTTGGTGATATGATAGCTTCAAGGGAACCATCAGCAAACGTATGATATTCTCGTCTACTAACGCTTATAGCAATACACAGGAACCATAAGTCATCTGTGTTTTGCGATATATTTACTTGTGCATCATTCCACCTGGTAATCATACTCACGGCATTTGCTTCCGTATTTCCATATTTGTCTCAATCTATTGTTGATACCCACACTTCTGACTAAACTTAAGGTTGTCGTTTCGGTTCTCATCTAGACGCTAACTAACCACTGACAGTCGTATTGGTTACTCATAATTCTACGTGCGATTTGCTAAAACTAGAGAAATATGGCTGTTATTCTTTTATTCAATCCAAACTCATACACGTACGTAGTGTTATGCTTCATGAGGGTCATTATTTCTTCATCCAGTTTGTGGTAGTCCATACACAAGTGTGAACAAATGCCCATTCGCAACACTGCAGTATTATAACTCGAGCCAGGGATGTTTGTTATGTCAACTGATATCTCACGTTGAATGACTAAGTGGAAGCCATTTAGAACCACTTATAAACACCACACTTCAGCCTAACAGACTGATGTCATTTTCACTCGCGTAACACCATTATCTGCTGGCTCGATGTCTAAATGGGACTCGCCTAAAGTACAAATCCGGCTAACATCTGTTCGTGTCTCGATACATTCCCACTTGATAGATGAATCTTATTACATTTCTTCTCGTGTCACACCGTGACTTATCAGGGGTTGCAATATGAAGTCAATGTATCCCATCTCAAGTATCTCTATACGCCCCCTTGTACTGCTGCCGCCTTCAGGTAAACGCACTGAGATTCAGACAAATCATCAAGGTTGATTCCCGGAGCAGCAGCAATACGTTGTGACATCCGAATCGAAATGCTTGCACATAGATAGTATTCTAGACACTGATGAATTGGTCGAGATATGCTAGCGGTCAGAACGACTGACCAGGGGGAAATAAATAGTAACATATGACGGACTGCCTGGTGGTTCTACAACACTGTTGATTCTCGCTCACCTCGGACAAGAGACGATTATAACCGGCTCTGGTTTTACCTTACGACACAGATAGCCTGCAGTGGACATAATCGCACCATTTCCCTGCTTACTTGGAAACTTGCTTACGCCATCTCCGTCATTGTTTTGATGTCATCCTTATTCAATACGCCGCATGTAAGTCGCGCTTCGGTACAGTTACATTCTAGAATGAGTAACTACCGACTTGGTGCAATGTGGTATCTTTATTGCACCTACCTAGAACGGATGAGCCACAGGTAACCTAACATTTTTAGTCTTAGTTAACTCGGCTGTATTTCGCGATGACTTCACATGTGTTGCCCATAACGATATTGTACTCAACATGACCTATGCTATCCTATACTTGCTATCTTCTCATGCAGAGTCTAGTATGGTTAAATACCGAGACAGTGAGCTACGGCATCTTCCTCTTCATAGTATTATTCGGCCGAGATTCACATCCCTATGTAAGCTCCATGGTATTACTCACCATAACCGTAGCTTGACCAGCTGCTCAATGCTAACTAGCATGACGCTTAGAGAGCCGGTGCATCGCAGAATAATGGTTTCGTCCATCCATGAGCTCATTCGTGTACCGCACATGTAGACGGCAGCACCGAATTGCACACTTTTTCACTGTACCAGTAGTCTAGTCATCATTCTACCTAGCAGTTGCTTCACTATTGCTGCATCAGGTTCCTTCAAATATGGATGCCCAAGATTTAAGTCTGCCACGTCTAAATGTTGAAGAAAACATCAACAGTTCGTATTGGGTATTTATTCTCATGCCTGCGAAAGTGGTTGTTAGCCTGACCTCCAAATGAAATCCAAGTACACGTTTGTCGTACCATTGATGATGATGTCTAATGTGTCTCTCTCCAGTTTGTGACAGCTCACACTTAAGTTTGGATAAATGCATGTGCATATGTTGTATTCGAACTGCCATTGGACACGGATGACGCCAATCTATGTATATATGTATACCGAATGAATTCAACGAGGAATACTCATACCGCTTTTGTACGGCTAACTTAGTGCAGTAAAACGACATTCAAGCAAACCGAAAATCCCATTACCAGAACATGAGGAAGGTGAGTTTATGACAAACTCATGTTGATTTCAGGTGTTGCGAATCCAAGGCAAATTTGATCGATGCGAATTCCATGGACTGCTCAAAAGGGCGGTTTCTCAGGTGCTGGAGAAGGCACTATAGTAGGCGGAATAGAAGCACCATGAGTATGTTCCCACTCAATTTACTAATCCAGGCCAATAAGGCGGCGTATGTGGTACGTTTGCCTGTGTGATGAGTGATATTGCATTTCAGAAGTAGATGTTGTTTGAGCTCCCCGGTGCGGATGCGCTTGATGTGAATGTTGACAAGGTGCCTACCTGTCTATTACCCACTACCTCTTCCATACTGGCTCCAGGAGACAGTTGGTCGTTGCTAGTGAGGACGGGGTGCACCGTCCTCGTTACGGTGCTAGGCTCAAAGAGTGGTTCCATCCTGTGTGGAACGGGCTACAGTCCAGCTACCGCCTTGTGTACGTCTGGTGTATATGACTTCCCAGCTAGGCCGGAATGCTTCCGCTCTGCTTGTTGATGAAACGTGGCTCCTATTCACATGCCTCCCGGTCTGATTCCTTCGGGTTTACACCGGATATGGGGTGTGTGGGTGGATCTATGGGTGGTGCAGCGCAAGCCACCCATGGTCCCCTTTGTAGGCGCAGGCGTCCTGTGACTGTCCCCATAGACGTCACAGTGACAGGCAAATCCGGATGCGGACGCCGCCATATATATATATATATATATATATATATATATATATATATATATATATATATATATATATATATATATATATATATATATATATGCTCGTCGGGCTTTAACGATGCGAAGAGAAATTTCCTTAAGGATAGGTTTCATGATGAAACCGCATACGAAAATTGCGGACAGCAAAAAGCGCACAGGCATAAAAGCAGACACAAAGATTGCGGCCACGGAACAATGCGCACACTAAAAGTAAACACATATTATCAATCTGATCTCATTGTCACAAGTGCCCATATCCATTTATGGCACTTACACGATCCAACTTTTTGTCTATGCCTTCAAAAGTGGCAAATTGTGACAATTATGTCATTCACACCCAAAGTGCTCGTTAGTTCGACCGCTGGGAACGTACCGTACTGCGCAGTATTGCAAAACCATCTACAGAACTATACAGACTAAGCCTCGCTAGCCTACTGCAGTTAGTCGAGGTCTCAACGAATCGGCGGCTGAAACTCATAGTGTGTCATCAGGCCGAGTTAATGTTGCGCCTTCCCTTGCCATTCTTTTGAAGACGCTGAAATCGAAGTCGGCCATTTTCACCTCAGCCAAAGCCTCATAAGCAATGTCAGCAACGTGGGCCTAAAGACTTCCTTTGAAATCGATGTCAGCCGAAAACCAACTCAAGCCTCTGGCTGCACTGACCATTGTCCCGGTCGTTGATATAAGTGTAGTGTTTGATGATTTTTGCGCTACCTTTCTAAATGAAGAATCATGTAATACGATGCTCACATACCTCTTCACGTACGGTTGCGAAACCATCCAGGGCAACCAGTGTACCTTACTTAATACCCACATTAGTAATTCATATCGCTAAAATCGAACTGCTGGACAGTGTTCCTGGTAGTGACCACGAGACATTAAGAATTCTCTGCGTTACCGGAATCAACTTCATCCCACAGCCGCTCACGCAACGTTGCATCCGAGTAGAATAATTGAACACATCCCCAACACTTTAGCCGTTTTTCCGATTGGGCTGAATTTTTCCGCTCCACCACCTAGCTCACCAGCACACAATTTATGAAGGTGCTTTAATCAAGCTAGACATAAGCACGATTGTTAGAACTTCGGTACGCACTTCGTAGCAAACAACCTTTTGAGCTCAAGGCAGCCTCCTCCAAACAACCAACAGACACGGCAAACTGAATCGCACCTTGTAAGGGGAACAATTCAGCTGGCATCACAGCCAGCCTTCTAACTTGGCCATCATACCCTATTGCTTAAGCACGAGATTGTTCACGACAATATCAGTCGCCAGCATAAGATAGAAAAGCAATTAGTAGCCGACCTCTCAGTGGTCGGCGCAACCTCACATCCAATTCACACGTCCCCTGACTTATTACTGATGTCAGAGCAATCATACGCGTTGCGCATCAAATTTGTGGCTGTAACCTAGTTCCGCGCACAAATTACCAACGACGAATTCGCAATGAAGTCGACGCCCCTTATTCGCAAATATGGCAAACAGAAATGGACTACTTATAAGTTGTCAGTACAATCATTTCTCTACATCAACTTGCAACTGCTAATCGGTCGCGTTTGTGATGTCGTGCATTCATCCGAGAAGTCTCTTGATTCTGTGATGAAAAACTCTGACAAGCGACCAGTTTACTTGGTATCTGGCAAATACCCAAGTAAGGGCGCAACCCGTTATGCCCTAACACCGTAGCTTTACTCTGAATCAGAAATGAAGGATGGTATGGAAGACTGTCGAAATGCAGCCGCGACGGGCGCTGATGCGCCCACAATCCTAGTACGCAAGAATCACCAGTGCCGTTTGAAAGTGTTACCACTTATGTAGGCAAAAAGTACGAGTGACTATTCATGCGTTGATCTGGACTGCGTTTTCATCAATGAAATGCGCACGTGGAAAATTGCCCACTTAAGCAATGCGAGAACGGGCTAAGCACTAGTAAAATTGATTTCAAATTGAAAAAAACAGAACGTAGGTTGAAATGAAACGGTACAGGATTTGTTACTACGAGTACAATTTTGCGTTCAGCGCAAATAGCTTAGAGATAGATTTAACACCGACAATAACGACAAGAGTAATTATGGATAATTCGCTTATCTTCGCACGTATTTAAGCCCGTCTCCCGTTGATTCATAATCGCGAACACAAGAAGCCACGGCAGCTTTCAACGCATCATATGCTTTCTTCCTGACCTCAAAGCGACCTACATGCGCATTGGCTAGTGTAAGTCTCTGGCATGCCAAGTCCCACTGTAGTCCAACAAACAAATGCCACAACGCTTAGATGACTGGAATGGAATAAGGAATTCAAAGCATTGTGAATTCCTCCACAGGAACTGGTGGTTTTCCGGTGACTTATCAAGAGCGGCCTCGTGACGGTTCCACATTTTCAATGAGTATTGCGGTTCTCGGTCTGCAGTCCCTTCAACGTAAGTAGCGAACGAATAATTGAGCACCGCATTACATGATATTTCAGTTGGAAATGTGCTGTCAAGCTCATCAAAACTCCTCTCACTTCAGCGACTGGGACTAAGGAAAATACAGCCAGCGACTTCAGCTGTAGTTCAATATTGACATCCATTGCAAAAGCACTCTTTAGGTCGACTTTGCATACTTTTGTGAAACTTCGGCTGCGTCGGCAAATGCGAATCTGGCAGCGTTAATAGAAGTCTTCTCAAAATCGACTAACATCTTTGTTGGCGTATATCCGGTAAAATTATTTTCAGTATTACAAACATTCTTGTATAGTTCTGCAACTTGATGTAAAGGTAAGCGAACAACTCTCGCCCACGCTGGCGTGCCACGTATACGGAAGATAAAACGTTTTGGGAACTTTATCAAAAGTACTGTCCCCGTATATGGTATCTGTGCACAATTCAAGTATAAGTTCCTTATCACCTAACACAAGAATCCTTTCTGGATCCTCCATACCAGAATCATATAGAATCAGTTCGGAATACTGCTCAGGAATGGCAAAGTTTGTGCCTTTTGGACAAGGCAAATGATCGCTTTTTCTGTGACAAAAGTTTTTGCAATAGATGTTTGTTTGGGCAAGTGGGCCAAAGCATCACTACTCAGTGCAGACAACACATTTCCTATAACGTTTGCGAAGTGTAGCACTGACTGACCTCTTGTGCAGTTTCATTTGGCTTCGTGCAGTATTGGCTTCCGCTTTTTGAGGACATGTGTCATGACAGTGCGCAGTCGGCGGTTGCAAAATGATACCGTCTCGTGTCTTCATCAGCGAGCGATATCTCACACCTCGGTTTTACCTGCATCTCCAACTTACTACTCTTTCGGTTTTGCGAAAAGCGAGATATTCAAACTCCAAGTATGTCAAAACTATGTTGCCCTTCTGATTTTTGTGGTACTCAATAGGTAACAGTGCAACAAGAAACGGCGATGTGTTGCAGTCCACTTAGTAAATCACGTACTCGCGTCAACCGTTTACATAGAACTGGTGGATTAAATCGGTTAACTAGCGGCGTCATTGGCCAAACATTGGCGTTCGAAGGTCATTTGATGCTGTCAAGCTTCATGCTCTGCGGTCTTCATGGCAAGGCGACACTAGCGACGAACTCCATCTGCTTACATGGAGTGAGTATCACCCGCAATTTTGTTGTGGTTTCGACAAACTTAAGTTTGTGATCAATGCCCCTTCCTTGCTTGTGGTTTATGAATCCAACCGCATTGCGGGTGTACAGCCTTTGCGTCTGTGCTAGGCTCAATTAGTGGTCCCATCTAGCATGCAATGTTCGGTGCGCGGCTGATTCACAACTTCGACAGCAATGCTGTGCATGTTGAACAGGTGTGCGCCGACTCTATTGATTAATCTTGACTACCATTCACTTGTGTCCCGGTCTTACTCCTATTGTTTTACACTGGATGTTTGTGGATGTAGCTATGGATGGTGCAGCGCAAGTCAATCATACTACATCTCCCATTAAACGCAAGCATCCTGTGGTTGTTCACATGCGAGACACAGTAACAAGCAAAACCGAGAACGGACGCTGTCAGTTATAATTCACACTCGTTTAGACATGCATACGTGGTCATAGTTGTCCATTGATGCGGCTTTAATATTATTGCGAGGGATACAAATTTGTGGAATCTTGTGACTAACTTTTTCACCATCAATATGAGTCAACGTTTATGTTACGGTGTAAGGTGGGTTATACCGTGACGGGAGGAATTGTTAAACTGCTTAGCAGGCATTTGTGAAAATACAGCTTAATCTTAAGATCGGACCAACCATTGGAGATGTGTCCAATAATCCCCCCCCCCTCCGGATAAAATGTTGTATTAGCGCCTGTGGTGTGACGTATATTCCGACACCAAAGGTAAGTCTTATTGTCTCGTAATCACTACCTACAACATGTCCAGTAGATCGGTTTATGCGACTGTATTCCTAATGTGCGTATTAAGCAAACTACGTCATTAATAATACGGTCATATGTGACCATGTTAACAGCTTGCGAAAATCTGTTTACTTTTAGTGTGTCAAATCTTCTTATTCGCTTTTGTCTGTGCGCTTTCTGGAGTCCGCAATTCTCATGTGCGCTTTCTTCTGGTCACCTTAATGATAGTGTATCCAGCAGAAGTACAGCTCCCAAGGTAGACGAAACTATCTACTTGTTCATGTTGTGCACCTTCAAGCCTGAGCATGGGAGCAGGTGTGAGCCAAATCTGGAGCAACACTGCACTTCGATGGGGCGAAGCTCATGCCGTACTTAGATGCTTCAGCCGCCAAACGATCCAGATTGAGTTGCTTGCTCTGTGGATTGTCACTGATTAAGATGATATCATCAGCATAATCGTAGTCGGTCGCGCGTTCACCCGGTAGAAGCTCTAGGCCGAAGTTTTGGAAATCTACCAGAGCTCTCGACAGGACGTCTTCGATTGCGACGTTGAAGAGAAATGGGGATATAGGGCAGCCCTGTCGATCACTACTATGCACGGTGAAGGGTGAGGAAAGTTTTTCTTAGGCACTCTCTCTGCGGGAGGTGTATAGGTAAATTGCAAGTAAGATGGTGTACTTCTCTGGCACCCCGTTCTTCAGCAAGCAACGTCATAAAACACACCGATCAACGAAGTCAAATGCAGCCCGTATGTCTAGGAATGCCACGATAGTTGGCCTGTGGTAAATGTGCCGATGTTCGAGGAGTTGGCGGAGCGTAATAATTTGATCCACGCATCCACGGCCCGGACGGAAACCAGCTTGTTCTTCACGGTAGCATGAATTGCGTACTGAGGATAGTCTACGAAGCAGAATGGATTCCAATAGCTTGAAGGAAACCGAAATAAGACTAATCCCGCATTGATTGACCATGAAGTACGCGCATCTTTCTTGAAAATCGGAGTAACTGATTCTCCCCAAGAGGAGGGCACTTTTTCTTCATGCCATATTTTTACGAAGAACGATCGCCATTAAGATGGCCATATTGACACTTATTACTAGGTAGAAGGGTTTTAGATGAAATTTTGCTGGTCCATCCCAGCAACTCACAAGCGCGACAATCTAACCATCAATACGAAAAAGCCCCAGTCGATCGTTTCGGTCCCTGGTAGGGAACCGAACTCGTAACTGTTAACATCTTGCGCCAACTACCGAGCAGATTATGCCATTGAGCCACGAGGGACGGTGGCATGCCGTCATAACTTGCAAGCTAACTGGGATATAGCGCGGCCTATCCTTCACTGCTATGCACGTTACTAACATTGTAGAGGACGGTGGTTGGCCTCCAGCATAGTACCTATATCAAACATTGTGTGTAAAGACTGAGGACGAGTGCTTTGTCTACCAATGAGTTGGGCGATTTTATATGAGATTTTACCGGTTCATCCCCCGGGTTCGTCGCGCTACATCCCTTTTAGCTTGCAGTCATATGTGTTCATCGTCTTTGGCATTCCAACCCGAAGTCTAGATGCACCTGCCGAGGATGATTTTTCAGTAAGGGGTTTCGGCCGGTGGCCGAGTGGTCGGCACGTTTGCTTTCCAACCATAAGGTCACCGGTTCGAATCCGCGTAGGGGTGGGCGTCCTCGCGGTATACTCAGCCCGCGCGCGACTAGTGGTGGTCGCGCGGCAGCGAAGCGCCGTTACGGCGTATAAGCTGACACCTTTCTTCTTTTCTTTTCAGTAAGGGTTTTTGTTGCTGCTGACCAAACACTTGGTTGTCATGTCCACCTTTTCCATCCGGACCGCGTTTACGCAAACAACTCAATTCGCAGGAGTCAGTGCGCTGACATGCGCATGAGATAGATGTGCATCCGGATTTCCTATTTTATTACTTATGTCTACAATGAATACTTGGCTACTTTCTAGCTAGTCATTTTATTGACAAAACTACACGCTTTGCCTAGTTCAAATATAGATCTGTCGGTTTTTCCTCGAAATCCTTATATCCCACATGGAATTAAACTTTACTTCTATACGAAGCCTGTCTTCGGAAATGTAGCCCTTCCTGTTGTGGGTTTCCATTCATTATCCTGAACTTTTTTCAATCAACATCTCGTGGACTGTTTTCTTTTAGCTTCTCATTCACCGATGGAGCACCTTGACCAAACGGAGTCTCATTTCTTACTTCCTGACATGAATAACAGCATAGACGCTGCACCGGAAACGCCTTTCGCTAAATGCACAGATATTGATTTGGATCAGAATTCTAATCAGGTACACTCTATTGTTGTCCCTTTACTCTCCACTTCTCTTTTTTAAGGGCGCTGATGACAATCCCTGCTCCGTTAGTGCTGTGAATCCTAGTCGCCGTGATTCACGCATAAAACCTGAAACCATCCTAGCTCGCGTAGGTTCCTTCACAAGTATCACGGGACCTGTGAGCTTGGAGGATATATTCGAATATGAGTGGGCTGATAGTGATTCAGAAGCACCCAATGACAATTCGAAGGAATCATATGTCGTCCAGGAAGTATTGGCTGATTACTTGAAGGCATGTTTTTCTTCCTTTTCTCCATTGCATCAGTACGTGGGTAAATATTTATCGAGATGCAGCGAATCTTATGCTTTTATGCAGATCACCCACTTCTAAACGCTTTCGTTCTCTGCTTTTTAACGAGACTGCTGTTGCTAAACTACTGATTGTTTAAATACCCTTTCATGCTGGCAATCCAGAAACTTGACAACTAATCGGTTTACCTGTTTTGTGGTTTGTATTCACTGTGACAGGATTGTGACTGCTGAAATTAGTTCAGTTATTTAGCGAATTAGGCAGCCTTTATTGACACGTGAAACGTTTTGCACACGAGATGCACTTCCCTTCATCTTAACAGTGGCTTTCGTCTGATCGCATTTGGAACCATCCTGCACAACATTACGGTTTGGCGCCCTCAGTCTCAGTGATTTTTGAGCCATCACTGTTATCGAGTGACCACCGTTTCCGCGTGAATGTGGTGCCGAGTGACGTGTGGCAGCGTTGATCAGATCAGTTCTTCAGGTCGCCAAATCATACTGACCACCAAAGCTAACGCTGTTCGTGCACCTGCTCATCTAGACTGGCTTGTGACATTACTGGGTATGGTTGGTAGTCGGCATCAGTGGCTTGTTTACAGTCATCCCTAAGTGAACTGTCCGTATGATACTAGCTTATCTTTGGGGTAAGTTCGCTTATGGCGTTGGGGATGAAGGACACATGAAAACCCCTGTACCACCTTCGCTGTTGGTCAGCTTCTTGTGACCCAAATTGGCAGCGAATCGTCAGAACAGCTGCTTCCGCAGCTCAACAGATGCTATCTTTTGCGTACCTACCAAAATAACCCTTTTTGCAACATTTCTGTATTTCCACTCTTGGCGTAATAAGTTGCTGCACAGGCTTAGTACTATTTTCATACCGTTTGATTGGACACTCGTTGACATGGCTAAGGGCCGACCGCAATGACCTTTATGCTGTAAGTCTATTTGTCCATCAAGATCACATAGCAAATTAATAATCTTATATTCAACATTATATTACTTGACTTTTGAGTTTTTTGTGGTGTTATTTTTCGTATTGCGGCACATTAGCGAAGACTTGTTTCTCGCCCTCAGCTAACGTGTATTGGTGATGATTTTCATACCGTTACTGTCCATGACTTTATCCATATCTTTCCGTGCTAGTTTAAACAACCAGAATCCTAACTCGGAAACGGTTTCCAACCACCGAGATTATAAGCTTTTTATCGGTATTATATAATGTTACGTTCTTGCGACATGAGGCCAATATTTTCTCCTTTTAAAGCTATGATCAGTTCTGGAGCTTCGTTTATTCCGCACAATTACTACGACCAAAGTAACCAATGTATTCCTTGACAGACGCCTTAAATCTGTCTATCAATTGACGTATTTCGTCAGTGTCTACTAGGCATAATATCCTGATGTACCACTTAATACGGAGACATTACTTCGCTTGTAAGGAATCATCATAAGTTTTACGATGACCATCGAACACATGTCACACCGGTAGATAACTTCGACGGTTTCATTTATCACACCCTACCACACTGTCTGAGGTAGTTATACAATTTGCATAGATGTAATTGTAGTCGTGTACTTTTTACCTGATTCAATTATTGTGCACCTTTTATAGATTAAATCGTTCAAGCGCAAGTACCCGGATTTATCGCGACGCACTATGGACGCTTACGAACGATCGTGGCTCCAGCAAGAGGGTCTTGTCCCACCAGGTAGAGCTGATCTGGGTTTGACGGCTCTTAGGACAGATGAGGTGATGAAGCTACTTCAATTAGACTATCCGGATGTTCATAACGCACTCAACGACCTCTTTCGTCGCCGTCGGTTCCAGCAGGCTGCTGATTTACAAAAGCGTCAGTATGAGGTGAGAGGCTTTTTTAGAGTGGCTTTTTCAGCCCAAATCTATTGAGAGGATTACGTCGCACTATTGGTAGCCTCTATGTAAAATGTTTTTCTTCTGATCCCCACACCTACCCATATGCGATAGGATCACCGCGTGAGCAGACCCGCCGTTCATTTCGAAATCAAACCTGGCACGACAACGTGCCGCTCGTTGACCTGTCCATGTTGACTGCCCTTGTTCGTTTACCTGCCAGCTTCCTTTTGTGTGCTTCGCTTGCTCTTGGTTCACCTCATTTGATATAATTATTTGGTGATCTGTTGATAACAGCGAAAATACACGGGTCTGTTGACTGTTAGATGCCGCGCTGCCCTTGTCTGACTCAGATTACTAAACTAATAATGGGAAGTGGTTACCTTAAAGGCCGG
Source organism: Dicrocoelium dendriticum (assembly GCA_944474145.2). NCBI lineage: Eukaryota > Metazoa > Platyhelminthes > Trematoda > Plagiorchiida > Dicrocoeliidae > Dicrocoelium > Dicrocoelium dendriticum. The sequence goes on along the minus strand of OX104059.1, from coordinate 44,115,963 downwards.
TCTCTCGGAGACATCAGCTATAGACTTGCTTGCATTCCAAACACTGTCGCTACTTCCCTTTTTTCCTTTCAAATATTTCCCTGCATTAATAGGTCGGCCAGTTGCCGAATGGTCTGCACGCATGGTTTGCAGCCATAAGGTCGCGGGTTCGAATTCATGTAGGAGTGGACTCTTTCGCGTTATACTCAGCCCGCGCACTGCTCTTAGTGATCGCGTGGTAACGAAGCGCCATTATGGCTTGCGGCCGCCGACTTTTTTCTGTTTTTCTCAATCATCCGTTCATTTCACAAATCTTACCGATGAATGCTAATCGTTCTTCAGATTAGGGACCTCATCTCGCATTGGTTCCTATAACATCCCTACGCTAGATCAGTTCAGTCAGCAGGTGGTGTTGGCTCTCACTGTTCACTCGATGGATACTATGTTTCCGAAAAAAGTTGTCAAGTCAAAATAAGTTTTATGAGCCCGAATGGGTTCATTTCCACATTTACACCACCACTGCGGACACCTAGTTGAGAATATCAATGTACATGTTTGGGTAGAAAAGTGGAAGCAAAAGCAGAACTGTTACTCCAACAACCACTCGCGCAGCGTGTTAGTGACTTTTGCTGTGTCAACAAGCAAACGTGTGAGATAAGGCAAACCAGTATTACGACAGGATGCAGTGCGGGGGAATAAAATTCTGAATTTCGAACGAGTGGAAAAGAAAGAGAGCGTTTTAGAAAGATCATTGTGAAATCCATCAGTTAGTATTTCAGAAGAGAAATCATTGCAAGCATCGAGATGTCTAGAAATGACCGAATCAACTAAAGAATCTCTAGACAAGTCACTGCATCTGGGAATGTGCTTTATAGATCGCATCAATAAAATGTACTTTTTCTGAAGCAGTCCAGGGAAAATGACAGGAGAGCAGTATAGCCAATGGAGAATAATTCAAGGTGTCACAAACCTGAATATTAAAGTACGAGGTACTGAAAGCACCTTAAGTTTGAGAGCATAAAAGGAAAATTTTCTGACTTTTTGGTAAGTTTTACAGACATGCGTGGACTAAGAAAGGTTCTAGGGCAAAAAAACGCCGAGATACTTGACGGTGGAAGAGCTGGGTTTGGGATTTTCATTCCCAGTAAATGTGGAGGAGAAATCTAAGAGGGACTACAACTTATCGCCACGTAGAAAAAAACATATTACATCCCTGCATTTAGAAGCCTTAAGCGTAAGAGATCTGGACGAAGCCCATTCTACCAGATCTCCCAACCCACGTTGAAGTGATGAGGAATCCTGGTTAATGGGGACGTACATCCCAGTAAAACATCATCGGCATTTTTACACCCTATACATGTGGCTTGTATAGTGAGATATTCAACATACAGGGAAAATAGAAAAGGTGATAGGATCACTCCCTGTAGAACACCACTCGGCACAGAGGACAAAGGATTTCGTACCGTTCAACTTGGTGAAGTGAGTACGATCTGTAAAATAGTTTCGTAACAGATTACACACACCAGGGTGAACTCCATTTTCAGGTAGCAGGTTTAGCAGCCTTGACCTGTCCAGGCTTCCAAAGGCATTCGAATAATCCAGGAAGAGAAGCCGCAATGATTTACATTTTTGATCTAATGCAGAGACTATAGAATGAACAACATATGCCACTGCATCCAATGAGGAGCGCTTAGGTCTATACGCAAACTGGTCGATATCGTCTTCAGGAGCGGTTGAACAAATCCGCGAAATTAACAATCTTTCGAAAACTTTTAGGAGCACAGATGTACATGCAATTGGGCGATACTTTTGAGATCCTTTTTTGGTACTGGTGTGATACAGGCCGTTCTCCAAATGTCCGGGATCACACCCGCAGTGAGACATTTGTTAAAGAGGTCTGTTAAAGGCAGTGTCAGAGAATCAGCACACTCCTTCGAAATTAATGGTGTGAGAGCATCCGGACCACAAGCTTTGCTTGCCTTTAATCTTGTGAGTTCCTTGTGAACGTTGCTTTGATCGAAGGGCGCGGCTGAACTTGAGCTGATGAAGGAGGGTAAGGAATAAGAGCTTAGTGAGGCGGAGCTAAATTCCGAATTCAGTTTATCCACATCCACTTCGCCGCTCTGGCTGTTAACGCTTCTACCACAGAGCTGCCTCCGAAGCCTCCATAGATCGCGAAAGTTCTGGTTGCCTAGAACTACTTCGACGTATGATTGGTTTGCTCCTTTTATCTCGGATTTAATTGCGGTGGTTAGGCTTTTGACACGGGTAGCATTCTTGCACTTGCAGGCCCATTCTTTCATCCTTCGAAGTCGCTTTAGTAGTGGTGATGAAAATCTATCTGCTCTTAGATCGTTTTAACAGGACAGCATGTGTCGAAGGAATATTTGATGTAGTCCGTAAGATGGTCACATTCGAACGACAGGTCCGAAAAATCAGTTAACGAAAACATTGTTCGGAGCTTCGTGATATTTTCCAAAGAGCAATTTCGCCGTTTGACAATCTTGTAAGGACCTCTAGTCAGCATTAAAAAGTTAGACATGCTGTATATGACTGTATACAGTTTTAAAATACAATGGTCTGAACTGATCAAAACATCCAGCTTTTGTATGGCAAACAACTGTCGTTTGTTTGTGAACACAGCGTCCAACTGGGCATCTTGTCTGGTCGTAACAGTCACTAGGTCTATTAAGCCAACTGTCTTTAAGGATGTTGTATCCCTTCTATTTAAGTCGCCAGCAACAATACAGATAGAACAACCTAATTTAAGCAGTAGCGTTGAAGAAAGTTGGTCTTCAAAAAGCTTTAACTCCGATGCAGACGTATCAGGAGCAATGTATACGTTTCCAACGATGGCTGATCGAAAGCCAGTTAAGAATTTTGGTTTGCAATTAACTAAATGACAGCTTGTAGAAATCGTTGAGTACGTGAATATTACGATTGCTGCGTTGCACCAACATTGACTAACATGTTATAACGCCATCACCAGGAAACTGGGGCTCTCCGGGGCGGTCAAACCTGATGGGAAAATAACCATCGAGTTGAAGTACCCCATTTTCCACATCAATATGCAACCAGCTTTCTTGTAACAGAATGATTCCTGTATTAACTTACACATTTCGCTGCATAATGGCACCGAGGTTACTGATTTTACCAAGAAGCGAGCGAACATTACTAAAAAGTATCAGTGGAATTTGCGCTTTGTCGATAGAACAACGACTGAGGCCAGATTGCCAGCCAGCACGATACTTTCGCTTTTTTCCCAGGCATTTATTCCTGATAGGTTTGAATCTGTTCCTGACTTTATGGCCGTATTCCATGAAGCACTGATTTATGGCAGTAACACCTAACGTTTTTAAATGGTTGACTGAATAGGACAACATTGGCCTTGAGATTTGATACGAGAAAACAAGTTGCTTCTAAGTTAAAAATAACATATAGGATCCACAGTCGGTAGTGTAAATTACTCCAACGAGAACAGCAACGGCCGAATTTGAAGGCCCTTCCAGCATCCTCAAACATGCGTGCAAGACGGCATCGTTTTGTGACTTTTTTTGCTATCCGGTATTATATCCTTTGACGATGACTACCTCGTTTTGTTCTCCGTCTACAACAGGTCGACGTATATGGGTATTTACTGGGCATCTATTGTACTCAGTAGAAATGCTATATATATATATATATATATATATATCCACAGTCTGTTAACAGACATTGTGCCATCAGAACCATGGCAGAAGAAAATAAAGTGCAGATGGGAACACGAACCGCGATTTAAAAAATTGGGGAACGATTATTTTGGTTTTACACACGCCATTTTGAATTTTTCCTTTTTGTTTTGTGTGTTTTTGTGTGCATTATAGAAAGGATATAATGACAGAACAACATTGACGCCCCCTGATGTCTTTTGCGGGCCATGACGTCCATTGTTTCCAATCACTGAGATTCAGCATTTCGTGGTCCCCAACCTGGAAGACGAACTGGTCCGACTGCCGCCAAACTTGAGGTTGCCTTCTTCATGCTCCTTCTCCACCTCATTGGCTGTCCACTACGGCACTTTTCGAATCGCTCCCTGGGAGTGCAAATAGCGCTCGACGTGGAAGGCGATGGCCTGGCATACGCAAAACGCACCCGAGCCAACGCATGCGATGTCGGAGAATAACGTTCTGAAGACTGGCACTACTCGCTCAAAGCACTCGGTCTCGGACCTCTGCGTTGCTTACTTGGTGTTGCCACCACACCCGAGCAATCCTTCGTAGACAGCGATTATCGAAGACTGATAGCCGCTTCGTGTCTTCCGAGCGAATAGGCCAAGTCTCACAGCCGTACAAGATTACTGCACGGACGGAAGCATCGTACATTCTGCACTTGAGCTTGAGACTGACATCATGACGACGCCATAGGTGTCTCAGTTTGATGAATGCAAGGCGGGCCTTTGCACTCCGTTGTGAGACTTCATCCCCAACACCGCCCCCAGTAGTGATGCAACTCCCTAGATAAGTAAAGCAAGGGACTTGCTCCAGTAGAAGTGCTATAATCATTTCACTCAGATGGATCACAGCCGCACTTATCCGATTTGACTTTGGGCCTTCGCAGGGCTACTGGAGATTATCTGAAGATATGATGCCTTCCGGCGTTATTCTCCTGCTCACTGACCACCAATAGTATGCGCAAACGGCATCTCTCCATCATTATCCATCTGGTTAAGATTAAAAATATCACAGTCAGTACTGCTTACATGGATGCCTTATTGGGCCACTTATTTAGTATCTAACAATGTCTCTAGGGATGTTTGTGGCTTTTTGCGCGTTCGAATGTAGTGGAAATCTGTTCCCCAACTATGCACCGCTCATTACTTTTTACTAACAGCACCTATCTCAAACCTTCGCACTCCTTTACCTGACACAATTTAGACAAAATGATGCTGTGAGCCCACATTGCTCATATTACAAATAGCTCGCATCGATGCACTGTTTCTTTTATCGATCTGGAGTGCGTGTGTAGACTGCATTCATGTGTTCTTGCGTGCATGCATGCCCCCACTTTTAAACTCTCAAGGGAGCACTCAGCTTTAAGACTTCTCACTCGTCGCCTGGTCTTGCTGTCCAGTTCATCGGTTTTAAGACGACCTGACCCATCAGCTTTCATTTATCTACGAAATGGAAGAATCGCAATTAGATCAGCACTGCTTCCATTGCGCTCTGCAGGAACTTGAAGCCGCTTGTTCGTCTACCTTGTGGCATCTGAATACTAAGTGTGTTTATGGACCTTCGACTAGTCTGATTTGGATGTGTAAGATGATTCCGTCTGGACGAGGTTGTTAACGTGATCAATACACTATGAGGCGTCATCTTTTTAAATGTCTCACAACTGACCGGGATCGTTGGGGCCCAGTGCGTCTGGAAGGAATCGATCACTGCTCCTTTGCACTATTCCGAGAGTCTTCAACGAATTACCACCCAACGGAGAAAGACACTTACTATAGACTCAACCACACCATTCAGATGGTTGGACGGGTAATTTGGAGAAAAGCGCAGCGGCTCCATCGTAACACCACAATTTGTTGATACAACTACACTCTTGAAGGGCATTGGAGTCGCGTCCCGTTCCTTAAAAGGAATTCAGTGTGAACTTTTTCTATAGGAACTAAACAAATTGATTGAGTCCAATGATCCGGGCTATCATTTGCGCTCCTGAAGTGTAAAGCTTTCCTCCAAGATAGGCAGGGACCATTTCCTGCACCTACCCATGGCGAAGATCAGCTAGACATCCCCAAGAAAGTTTACTTCCTGGGCAGATATATTAGTGCAAGTGTAATAGAGGATGAAATCACGAACCGTATAGCAAAAGCTCGAGGCACTTTTGCTCAATTTCGCCACCTATTTCTCCGGTGCGAGATCACTCTCGTCCTGAAGATTAGAGTCTATATTGCAGTCTTCCGTTCAACCCTAGTTTACGATTGTGATGCCCGACCTATCAGGATGCCGGACACAAAGATACTAATTGCGTTCGACCATCACTGCCTTAGTGGTTTAGCTTAGGTCTAGTGGGAATAACGCGCGAATTATGCGTGGGTTCGGGATCTCCTATTTGGTGCGGGGATAACTAGTGAACCACTCCACCGTCATATCACATACCACGCTCCGATGGTTGGGCCATGTGTTACGCATACAAACACAGCGCCTACTATGATGTGCGTTGATTACGTGTACCGGCGTACTGTTGACGCCTCTCTGTTCCTTTCTTCAGTATGTGGTGGCACCTAAGTCCGTTTAACTTGATGTTTCCATTACACAAAGAGTGATGGACACAGTTGCCTTGGCTCCCGTCACTGCATTCATATAGTAGAAGTTGAAAGACAAGAGGAAAACGGGGAAGAAATTAAAACAATGTCAAACAAGTGAGCACCACCGCAGTCATCAAGAGTCAGGAGCGTCGGACCGCTTGTATGGCCCACATTAATTTTGTGGTCGTGTCACCTTTGAACTGGTTTCGAATCATTGATGTGTCCGATCTCGAACCACACACGGGACTGCAAGTTCCGACCAGGTCCGACAGTTCCATCGATTTTTTCACCTGCCTCTAGCATGTCAGGAAATTGAGTAGACAGTGTGCGGGGCTGGAGCTTTTATTTCACAAAGCTTTCGGCAACATCGCGTTTCACCGAAGCACTAGAACAGTGGTCTATCTTTGTCCACTTTGCTATGAATAATAACGAATCCTTCCTTGTTTTTGTATTCTTTTTTCATATTTCGTACGTCCACTACAGGCTGCTCGTATTGAACGTGGCGAGGCTCGCGCCGAGGCTGCTCGACGACGTGCTTTGGATTCTGCGGCCGATTTCAATCACCGGCTAATCAACGAACGCTTAACTAACCGTCGTTGCTACTGGGACTTGCAAACTATGCAAATACATTTGCCTCAACGAGTCTACAAGCTGCTGGAACCGCGTCATCACTCTAAAGGGGCTTATCCAGTTGCCGTGATCCCCGGACAGTTTGCCGAACACTATGAAGTCTACACACCGAAACAGTTGATGCACTTTCCTCTTTCCCGATGTCTGTACTCCCAGCCAAGTAGAAGACATCGCGAGCCACCCCCACTTCCAACCGATCTCCGTTTTGGATCTCTTCGGCCCCCGGTGGTGAGCTTACCGGAACCAGTTCCCAGGTCCGCCGCTGATGAGATTGATACCACAGACGGGTCAGCGGCGTGCATGCGCACTACGACCAAAGACTTCAAGACTGAAGACGGACACGAGTAAGCAATGTACCGTGTTGACTCGATTGCTCTCAACCCACCCACCTTTTGACATGTCGTACGAGAAAGTGCAACGATTAACTTTATGTGAGTCTTTTAACACCCAGAGAGTTCTCTGCTTTCGCTTGACCGTAGTGGGGTCTCTGTCAATCCGTTTAGATGTGCCTCCGCCTGCGATATGCACACATAAAACCGCACGTGGTCGCTCGAGTCTCCACACAGCACAAAGCTTTATCTCTATCGACAGCGGCAATGCACTTATACTCTGTTCCAATATTTCGCTAGTACACAGCCATAGGAATAATATTGTTATTAGTATTGGAGGATCATGTGGAAAATGTGAATGCTCTACTGTAGAGTAACAAACCATGGGAAGATGCGATCCACGAAAAATCCAACACTTTCACCAAACATTCCGGACCAACGTGCATGCACCTCGCCTGAACGACACGCTCATACTGCTGGATATTCCGTGGAGATTTGGGGGCCTTACTAAGACATCTTCCATACAGCTTTCACTGCTCCTCGTCATACTTATTTCTACCCCACGAATAACAACATCGCATAAGTTAAGTAGGTGGTCCGCCTAGAACATGGGGTAAAGGGTGTCGTTGGTACCGGTCGCGAGCCTTCGTCTAGTACTGTCACTATCCAGGCACAGGGTGAATCGCGTGAGTCCCAGTCCGAGATGTGGAACGGGCCAACGACACTCAGTTTAGTGGTCAGCGATTTCATTTTCATTGCCTCTTAGGGCATTCCATCATCGTAAGTCCCCTTAATAAATCTGCCTTTCATGGTACAGGTTGGGTGGGCTTGCGTAGTACACACTCAAGCCGACACACAACATGTGCTGCAACCTCACATGCCGAGTTTGACAGACTGACTTGATCCTCACCACTTTGTACTTACCTACGTATCTCCTCGCTGCCGGTGGCCGAGTGGTCTGCGCACCTGGTTTGCAATCATAAGGTTCCCGGTTCGAATCCGCGTTAGGGTGGGCGTCCTCACGGTATACTCAGCCCACGCGCGACTGGTGGTGGTCGCGCGGCAGGGAAGCTCCGTTACGCCGTACAGCTGACACTCGCTGCCGATATCCTGGTACCAGCTAACACGAACAATATTTCCTACATAACTCTAGTGAAGGACGTAAATGCGCCTGGGGTCCTCAAACTGAATAGATCCATTCGCACTACTGTACAGTAAGATGTCCCCCATTGTAGTTTTATGTACTTGAAATATCTTGGTGTCAAAGATGTCACAGCTTTATGAAGGCAGTTTGTTGATCTCGCGTTACGTGCAGTAACTTCACTTATTTCCCCATCACTGCTATTGCAGCTGCAAAGATAGGTGAATCTTGCAACTGTTTCCAGTTCACCTTTGAGGGTCAAAATGATGCAAACCACTGGGGCTTTTTCAACAGCACTGTACAATTTGAAGGTGCGAGACGCATGCTGAGGGACACGGCGACTACAAAGACTTTCTTTGACATTGATTTTGACATCTAGGGAGGATGTCCACGTAGTGCGGATTCAATTTCTTCCTAGGCGACACTTCAATGTCCACACCGTGCAACCCTACAAGGAAGTAACTCATGAGTAAATCGACGAAAAAATTTGAATGAATGTGGAGAAATGGGGTACCTTTAATAAAGCACATTTGTTGACGGATAGATGGTCTATAATTTGCATATACGCTTGCGCTACTGACAGTATTCATGTACGAAGGTACTCACCATAGGTGGAACTCTGCTTTGTTATGTCAGCGCAAGGACTGTTTGTGTATTAGAACATATCTTGGCAGTAGTACCACCAACACACTGTAGTGGAGGAGATTAATGGTTTACATGACGTTCGCCACTGGCAGAGCCAACCAAACATTCACTAAGTACCCTTCGATGCACCCATGGACCGCTGCGTCCTCTGTTCGGATGGGTGCTGTGCACAGATGTGTCAACTATCCCCTCGACAGGCTGCCTTAAGATCTGCGGAGTGTTTGACCATCGTTGCCTGTGGAGCATTGCTAGTGTCGGATGATACTAACGTGTCTGCAACGATGACTTGCGCAGACGATTACTAGACGGAGGTAGTCATCCTTGTTCCTTAGTCACCAGTTAACAGAGTATGTTTCATTGACCTTAGCTATTCGTGCCTGCATACCGCCTACTAACGCAGGTCCTGTTACGTTTGTTGGTTGTTGGACGGCTCGAAACTCTTAGAGGACGAAATTCTACCTGGCAGCGGGCGATGAAGCCGCAGACAACCAAGCCGGACGTTGTTGGCCTATCTTGCCTTCCAGGCCGAAGTCCTCACAATTAACCCAGTTCTCTGCTCGAGACGTGACGGGACATGACCCGCACTCGACACCGATGGCACATTTGCTGTCGTCTCCTAGTCGGACTATCTATTCAAGATGTGTCGGATGCCGAGCTATCTGTGGAGTCAGGCTGATTTTGATGCGGGACAGTACATGTTGCGAGGAACCTGTCCCTCTGATGCCGCCTCACCCTCGCACGATAGTCAGTATTTTTGTAACTGCATGTTGTTGACAAGGTATAGGCGCCTTACTCATGAATGATTGTTTAAGTATTTCGTTTTGACTTCAGGTCCCTCTCCTCTCTCCCTCCTGTTACTTCCTTGGTTGTTATGATCGTACAACAGAGAAGCATCAGTTCGGATTATTGATGTTTTGCTCATACTCTGGATCTTGCCCGTTTCCCCACTGCATTTGGGCGACAATGAGAAAACAGGCTTCTTGATTGTGAGAGACAACGAAGGGCACACGCCATCATGACAGACAATTTCGGTTAACATGGCTTTCCATTTTCATCATACACGTTATCATCATCATACACCTTAGCTCCACCTCAGATATTGTACCGCAATACAAAAGGATACACAATATATGAACAATCAGGAGATAGAGAATACGTAATAATGACCAAAAACAAGTATTGCACATTGGCTGTGGGAACGTGGTTGGGGAGGAAGCTAAGCGGGAGTAGAGAAACGACGAAACTGACAACACAAACACCATTGAGATCGGTTCTTTGCTATGTCAACAAGTGTGTCCAACCAAACGTGTTTCTCGTCCTTGGGACTCCAACCCGGCAGTCGGGAGGCACAAGCTGAGCTCAAAGTGAGAGCCTTCATTCCCCTTGACCAAGTCATCGGTTGACCTCCCCTCTTCGTACCTGGACGATACTGATACTGATTAGTAGCAGCGAGGAGAGCATACTCTATGTAGCTGCATCAATTTTCGCTCTTAAACATCAACCTATTAATTATCATTCCGCTCTTTATATTTTGCCTCTGCGAAATGTTTGTCTAGAAGCTTTTTAAATTCGGCCACGGAATTCGCCTCTATTACCGGCTGCGGCAGGTTGTTCCAGGTATTCACCACTCTACGTTCGAAACAGTGTTGGTGAGCTACCCGCTTTAACTGCGGTACGATAAGTTTGTACCGGTGTCATCGCGTGCCGCTTGGTGTGCGCAGATGAAGCAGTTGTCTCAACATGGGGTAATCACTCAGATGTAATATCCGGTGCGTCATGATTAGGTCAACCCTCAGCCGACGATATGCTAAGGTGTACAGCCCTAGTTTCTTACATCGGTCTTCATATGGCATACCTCGTAAGTTGGGAATCAGCCTGGTGGCTACATGCTGCACCCGCTCAAGCTTTTCTACTTCGCCCAGCGTGATGGGACAATATGCGGGAGAGCCGTACTCTAGCATTGGTCGTATTATCGAGACGAAGAGACGAGTGGCGATCTCTTCGGACCAAGTGCTGAAGCTGCGCCTCAACGCCCAAAGCATCCGAAGGCTGTTTTGGTACAGCCTATTCGTGTTGTCAATGGACTTTAGGTCGCAGCGTGAGAGCACACCGAGGTCGCGCACGAAAGACGCGGGATGCAGCGGTTGATCAGCCACTGTGTACATTCGGCTGTGCTCGCATTTACCCAACCTCATAAATTGCGACTTAGCAGGGTTGATCGGAAGGTTAACCTCTGCAGACCATGTTGAGAGGCTGTTGAGATCCTGCTGAAGTAAATCACAATCATTGAGTGTGCGGATTACTCTCCACACCTTCAAGTCATCTGCGAACAACGCACATGGTGATTGGAGTAGCTTAGGCACATCGTTAAGTATGTCGAAAGCCGCTTACGCGTACGCCAAACCGCACGCGCCAGGTCACACTGGAACGGATACTTACGCTGTCTATGTTGCAAGTACGCCAACAGTGCATAAAGAAGTATGCACCGTGTGATTCCGAACCTGGTCTTACTTGGTGTGTTAATTTACGCCGGTGTTTCGTTCCATGCGTAGCCGTTGACTATTTGTGGGCTTTCTGCGTTTCGCATGCTACCCCTCCGACCAATAACACCGCTGTGCGGGTGCATAAGGTTGCTTTTTAAACACTCACCAACCACTCGCTGGTCGAACAATATAAACCTGATTTTACCCTCGTGGTTGTATCTAGAGGCGATGTATGCCTTCGTAGGTCCTTAACTACACTGGGTGTTTGTGTTCCACTTGTGTGCATCAGGATCCACCTCTTCGCGTTTAACTTGTCAATGCTAACCCTTGAGTCACTTTTACTCAATGCGAAGTCACGGCACTTTCATTTGAAGCCGCGTTAAACATACTTACAGTCATCACAATTCGTAGATGTGCGCGAAAACCAGAACTAAGGCGCCCTCAGTGATTTGACTGCGAGGTGCGTTGTCTCCGAGTTATCCGACCTGCTCCATGCCTTGATTGTCACTCAGAAGACGTTTGCACTAGCAGAACACTAAGCAATGCTGAACACCTTGAGCCTTGTCTTTTTTGAGTGCCAACCGATACCCTTCATCTGTACTGGATGATACCGTGTAAGGTCTTAGCACTCATCATGCTGTATGCATTGTCCCCTCGGTTGCTCTACGTGACAAGCTCCATTAGCATCCAAACGACCGCATCCTCCCGGTATCAGTATGGGATTCATGTCGCTCTCTGGACCGCGCTTATGTTTGTTCTTAATGAATTCACCGGCTTAGCTAATCTTCACTCCCACGAAGTAACTCTATGAGTAGCGAAGAAACAAAAACTGTCACCCCACCGTTTCTATTAGTGGTCGGACACTTTTATCTTTGAATGCACCCACTCAAGTTTGGTGCTAGATTGCTCCCTATATTTCCCTTAATATTTGTATTGTTTTCTCCAGCACGAAAACATCTTTATCCGGTGAGCCTGACGCTGCCTCTGTCGTGACCAGCGGAAGCCGGGGTACTGTGAAACCATGTGGGAAATCGTCGAATACGGAAACAGTTCAATGTATGATCTGTAAACAGGACGCCGAAGTGTATCTAACCTGCGCTGAATGTGGCCATACCGGACATCTGAAGTGCTTAGAAATATCTGAAGATATGCTCTCCAGTGTGAAAAGGTGAGGCCAATTATCATTACGTCTTGATCGAAGTGGTACCCATGGTTTTCCTTCTCCATTTTTATTTTTGGGAGTAACTCGAAATCAGTTTCTGTGCTGTGGATTCGCTCGGGCTAAACGACCAGTTGCTTACTAGTCACTGCAGTGCTCTAACTTTCTGGACCCTTCCTACTGTAGCCCAGTTCCAAACACAAAAAGCCACCTTACCGAATCTACAACTCTGTACCAATGATATTTTACTCATTCTTAATATTTATCTAACCACTTTTTGTGGTTGTTTGTTATCCCTTGATCCATCTTTTTCTCTATTTACCTCGTCAACGGACATTGCTCTTGATGGCAGTTGCAGTGTGTACTTAGCCGTCAGCTTTGCTGCAAACGCCTCACCACCAACCGAGATAACATCATCAGCGCGCTGTTGTGTAGCGGAGCGGGGCGATACGAAGCTTTGGTGAGTTTTATGTTAGGTAATCGGTGAGGGACCGTCGCAACGAGACTGGACCTTAACGTGGTGCGACGGTTTGCGTACCTCCTTGACCCATTGAGCTATACTGGGCGATGCGTCCGGGCACCTTGAGAGCTACTCCTACCTGGCTGGTCAATGGTGAGAGGTCAGACAAACTCAGTCTCCTGGTCCTCCAGGTTGGGGGTTTGAAAGGGGATGGCGTCCATTTCTGTAAAACTAAATCATTGCCACCTCCCCGCTGTTTTGCGGACAGGCTTTTGAGCCAAAGGCTTTGGATAAGGACCCTAATCGTGCTCGTGTCTAGGTCTGAGCGCCCTGGCAGTATCTCAGCCCACATACAACCATGACATTTTCTTCAAACATAAACTTTATGCTGCATCGGCCGTCGCGCAGATTATCAAGGGTCGCCTTATCTGCTACATACAGTAGGGCGGATAAGCAAAAACATGCTACTGCTGGCGCCTCCCTTCTTTCTGTTCCACCTTTTTCTCTTACTCCCATCCCGGCCCCCATTACTAACCTTCCTTCTATAATTCCCAGCTTAATTGACAGCAACCGAAGTGCTACTGGAGTAGTACCGTCTGCAGCCACCATCCCAGAGCAACTATCGGACGCCTATCGGCAAAATCCCTTATAAGGCCACGCTGTTCCGTTTCCATGGCGACGCTCAAAGTTCGCACTCTAAGACAAACAGGTCAGCAGGCTGCACTCGCACGCACCTTGGATACACTGGGTGTTGATGTGTGTTTTGTGTCTGAAACTAGGATTAATGACCCTAACGGGGTTATTGAATTAACTGCACCCGGCTTATTCTCTCGTTATTGGTTGCACACATCCGGAGACGCCGATGCGGCACTCACAGGTCAAGCTGGTGTAGGTATCATTCTCAGCTCCAAGGCTGAGTCATCGTTGGTTGATTGGATTCCGTTGAACAGCCGTTTCTGTGCAGCCCGTTTGACGACATCAGCTAAAGTGAATTCGCGAAGTAAAACAAAACGCTGTTTGTTTGTGATTTCTGCTTATGCTCCCATTGACTGCAGTTCTAATACAGTCAAGGACACTTTCTATCACGAACTGAACACGCTGCTACGCAGTACTACTAGTTCAGATATTATAGTACTTGCAGGGGATATGAACGCACAAGTAGGGCGTCTGAGCTGTTTAGAAGCTCAGCTGGGTGGTAAGTATGGACTTAACGCCCAACGGACTGACAACGGCGAGCGTCTGCTGCAACTGTTTGCGGAGCACCAGTTGTTCCTTCCTGCTTTTAGACACAGTGGGCGCCGAAGTGCCAATTGGCGTCCACCTGTAGCTGACCAGCGATGGACCCAAATTGACCACATAGCCATAAGTTACAGGTGGCGTGGTTCCATTCTGGATGGCCACTCTTACTGGAGTACCTGTGTCGACTCTGACCATGCCTTGGTGCGCTGTCGTTTCTCCATGAACTTTACCGGAAGGCGCACAAAGCGTCTCCCCCGATTGGCAACGGAGAAACTGTCCCAGCCCTCTGTCAGGCAAGCCTATCAAGAAGCACTGCATAGCGAACTCTCGATGTCTTGTCCCAATGACACCGAACTTCAGTGGAATTGGATCTCGGCCGCAATGCACGACGCAGGATCATCTGTTTGTGGCACTATCAGAAGTCACCGCACCAGTCACTGGATATCCGAGAGGTCCGTGAACCTGTTGGAAGCTAGAAGACACCTCCCGGCTGGTTCTGAAAACAATGTAACCAGACGGGCTATTAGGCGTGAACTAAAGTGGAGCCTACATGCTGACAAGGAAGCCTGGTGGACCAGTCGGGCTCAAGAAATGGAGGAGGCAGGAGCAGTAGGCAATTACCGCAAGCTCTTCCAGCTAATCCGAACCACTGGTCCCAGGAAACCAGGCGTCAGTGAGACAATCAGGGACAGCGCGGGTGCGCTGATACACAATATGGAGCGCTGTATGGCACGTTGGGCTGAACACTTTCAAGATCAGTTCAGCTGGCCCCCTGCTCCCGGACCTCTTCCTACTCAGGTGATGCAGGACGAGCCATGGACGGTTAGTTTAGAGCCTCCATCGTAGGCCGTGGTCCGAAACGCGATCACAGTCCTTAATCCCTTTCGTGCCGTTGGCCCGGATTCCCTCCCACCTGCACTATTTAAGGATGGAGGTGAGGTCATCTGCAAAGCACTGACCTCTCTGTTCCAACGTATGTGGAAGGAAGATAGTGTCCTGGCTGATTGTAACGAATCGATTATAGTGGCAATATACAAGAAGGGCAGTCGCACAGACTGTGCGAACCACAGGGGTATTAGCCTAACGCCAATTGTGACAAAAGTATTGGCCTCGATTATCGTTCGTCGCCTCACTGCGGAACGGGAATCTCGGATTAGGGAAGAGCAGGCCGGTTTCCGCCCAGGACGTGGCTGTATAGACCATATATTCACTTTGCGGCAGGTGCTAGAGCAGCGCCACGCATACAGCAGACCGACAATAGCTGTGTTCCTCGATTTCAAGAGTGCGATCGATTCAGTCGATCGATCGATTCTGTTCGAAAGACTTGCGCGTAAACGTGTTCCCAAGAAATATGTGAACATCCTTCGTGCTCTATACTCGAACACTACAGGCCGCGTCAGGGTCTATGGTGCCCTATCGGATAGCTTTTCGACTACAAGTGGCGTTCGTTAGGGTTGTCCGATTTTCCCATTTTTGTTCAATTTCGTCGTGGATTCTATCATGGAGTGTTCCCTTGCGGAATCTCACGATGTAGGTGTTGAAGTGCTACCTGGTTAGATTATGCGGACGATATCGTCTTGCTTTTCGACAATGTTGGGGCGGCACAATCAACCCTGAATAGCCTGTCCAGAGTGGTCCCATTATTTGGTATGCACTTCGCACCTTCAAAGTGCAAGGTGCTGTTGCAGGACCACGGGCCACTTAATGAACCCTTGACACTTGATAACGAGGAACTCGGGGTGGTTGATCATTTCACTTATCTTGGCAGCTGCATCAGCAATGATGGGCGCATAGAAACTGACGTCAGCCCACGCATTGCTAAGGTCAGAGTTGCCTTCTTGAACCTGCGGCATCTTTGGCGACAGAAGGGAGTTTTCCTCCGTCTGAAAGGCCGTGTATACAAGGCCACAGTGAGGGCCGTTCTGCTCTATGGTAGTGAGACTTGGCCCCTTCGGTTTGAAGATCTGAGGCGGCTTCAAGTTTTTGACCATCGTTGTTTGCTAAGCATTGCTGGAGTCGGATGGTACCAGCGTGTCCGCATTGATCTGCTTAAGGGAGTAATAAGTGACGATAATTATGTTAGCTCCCTAGAACAACAGCTAGCACTGAATAAGTTGCGTTGGCTTGGGCACGTGGTATGTATGCCTGGTCACCGCTTACCTAGGAGGGCATTGTTTAGTCTACCAGGTGTAGGATGGCGCAAAGCTCGATGTGGACAGAACTTGACTTGGCAGCGGAAAACGAAGTCACTGACGACCAAACTGGGTGCCGTTGGCCCGTCTCGCCTTCCGGGCTGGAGTCCACGTGACTCACCTTGTGCTTGGCTCGAGACATGGCTCGCAGTAGACACCAGTGGCGCGTCTGCTGCCGTCTCCTAATCGAATTGCCTGGTTAAAGTGTGTTTGGTACTGCGTTATCTGCGGGGTAATGGCTGATTATGACGCGGGGCAGTGAAAGCCGCAAGAAAGCCATCTCGCTGATGCCGCCTTATCTTTGACAATTGCCAGCGGTTTGTGTCGGTGTTGTCTACACAAGGTGTAGGCACCTTGACCCTAAATGTTTGCTTAGGGCATTAAGGTTTTCATGTAAGTTCCCCTTCTCCTCTTCTTATTCTTTATTTCCTAGGTCCTCATGGTTGTATGGAAGCGAAGCATCAGTTCAAATGGCTGATGTACTGCTGTTTTTGATGATGGTGAAGATGAATCGGTGAGGGACACACACTCCTCAATGTGGATCATCTCATTTTCATTCTACTCGTCATTTCGCCTTGGTGACATTCATGGCATTGGATTATTTGCTTCACACAACCTATTTACACGTGGTGCATTCATCGCGTCACTTTTGTTGGGCTTTCGTTTCTATTGTTACCCCCTCTCTGTCTTTTCACAAGTAGGAGGCACAACTTTTCCACTGCGATATGAAAGCCAAAAGCATCTCCTATTCTGACTTTTCCGACCTTTATTTCATCTGTACAGTTTTTATGTGACGTGTTTGTGTTCGAAATCAGTGTTTCGTCTGACAGCAGCATCTGTTCACACGTTCTGGCTTTTGCTACCTGTAAGCTCTCAGCCCGCGAGGTTAACATCACGCGGACCTGCTCTGCCCTAGCTATTCCGGATTGGTAGTTGAGTTATCTGAATTGTCGACTGATTGCGGCGAACTTAAAAAACGCCAAGCCGCGAAGCCGCATGAAAAAGTTGACGAAACAATTGGCCTCGGCCGGTTGTTGTCGACTACCTGGTTGGAGTCCGAGAGATGAGGATACTTGCTGGTTGAAAACCTTGGAAGTTATGGCTCAAGATCGATGTCAATGGCGGACGTGTGCATCAGTGTGTTGCGGTGTCCCTTCCTCCTCCCCCTAAAAAAGAACAAACTGAAAAAAATTTCAAAACTGTGAGTGGTAAACTTGACAAAAAAGCATTTCTTGTTGCTCTTTTCTTATTATTCATATTGTTTTCCTATTCAGCCATGATTCCGATGGCACAATATCTGTACCACAGATTGTGTATAATAATAATAATAATAATAATTATTCTTCAACTCATAAGTAATAAAAAAGACACGTGACCATAGGCGGACAACTGTTTTCGATGATTAGATTATTACAATCATATTTAAGGGTAGAATAAGTAAATGAAATCGACCCATTGGCTCAACTTACATAGTTCATTACCGGTTCAGTGATGGGGGCTGAAAGTTGACCTTTGACCTGACAGGTTGACTGCATGGTACCGAGCTTGATCTGTGGCAATCGACCTCAACGTCATTCGTTATAGCTGGCCAGGGAAGCTGTAAGGCATGGATCAAGTTCTTTTGCGAGCATAAAGAAGGTTGAAACAACCGGATGCAAATCGATTCAGCTGTCGCGAGCGCACGGAGGCACAAACCTCTTGATTGATGCTGCGGATCCTGTAAATTATCCTGAAGGCACGCTTTAGATCAACTTGGTGCCCAGTGTCGACAATATGGGCCAAAACGGTGCTGCTAATGGCCCCAGTTCCTTCTTGACGCAACTAGCCTGGGCAGTGTTCGTTCACGCGTTTGGACAAGTGTCGTGCCGTTCGACCGATATAAGTAGCTTCACAAGCGCACTTGAACTGATAAATAACCATAGATGAGGTCAGTAATGGCAGCATATCCTTATTGTGTGAACAGACAAGTGGTTATTTATCAGTTCAAGTGCGCTTGTGACGCTACTTACATCGGTCGAACGGCACGATACTTGTCCAAACGCGTGAACGAGCACTGCCCATGCTGGTTGCGTCAAGAAGGAACTGGGGCCATTAGCAGCACCGTTTTGGCCCATATTGTCGACACTGGGCACCAAGTTGATCTAAAGCGTGCCTTCAGGATAATTTACAGGATCCGCAGCATCAATCAAGAGGTTTGTGCCTCCGTGCGCTCGCGATAGCTAAATCGATTTGCATCCGGTTGTTTCAACCTTTATGCTCGCAAAAGAACTTGATCCATGCCTTACAGCTTCCCTGGCCAGCTATAACGAATGACGTTGAGGTCGACTGCCACAGATCAAGCTCGGTACCATGCAGTCAACCTGTCAGGTCAAAGGTCAACTTTCAGCCCCCCTCACTGAACCGGTAATGAACTATGTAAGTTGAGCCAATGGGTCGATTTCATTTACTTATTTTACCCTTAAATATGATTGTAATAATCTAAAGATAATCATCGAAGACAGTTGTTCACCTGTGGTCTAAGTAATACGCAACAATGTCTCATAGATCCATCGCAAAAATGATTACCGTTTGCGTCATTTTTCCTTCTGTTGAACTCACTTGGCACTATATCCGTATTCATTTGCTTTCGTTTCTTTTATACCTCCGTCGGCACATCCTCTGATGGTGATATTTAAGCTTTTGTTTCTGCCGGACATTCCACACATCATCCCTGCATTACCATCATCACCTGATACTTCTACACCGTTCTACACACGACATCATCCGGTAGTAAGAATAATGAAGTTAGTGTACTACAAGCGCCATCCTGTGCTGACATTCAGCCGATTCAAACAGCTACATTTGGCCAACTATGATGGGAGCACTCCTGATGTTACTGTTCTCTCGCTTGGACTGCAAGATTACATTCTCTTCGTGTCAGCCCAATATTCGCTTGTCGACTGCTCCTCCTTCCTCGAGTTTTTATTACTCACTTTAGATACTACATGGTATACAAATATGTACACAGTTTCTAACATCTCACAATTACGAGTCATACCACTGTGGGCCTCCGTACATAGTTCGTTCATCGGACCGATATCAATACCGGCCGTTCAGCGGCGCAAGCCGGACCCTGAACCGCGCCTTGTTTCCCTTCTCGACATCCGGTTAAGGTTCCTATGGCTTTAATCCCCATGATTGCTTAATACCAACTCTTCTCTTTGGCGATTCCAATTGAAACGATCACGTTTCCTGCGCGATCCGACCCCAGCCACCTTTAGAAGTCAGCGCCCTCGGTGCAAACGTTTGTTGATGGTGGAACGACCGAAAACATGGCAGTAGTCTGATGCGAATGCATATTTATACGTCAACCCAGTAATCTTCAGCTGGGTCGGCTACTATAATAGGTAGCGTATGTCCGCTCAGAACACTGAAACGGTAGACGTATCCATCGCATGTTAGACTAGAATATTCCTTAAGCAACCTAATGCATCCGCTGATTATTATTCGTTCAAATCGTTTTTGCATTGATCTACTAGGTTTTCCTGGGCTAGTTTACTTCCTCTCGGACATTTAGACCAACGGACGTCACTAAACTGGGTCACTCTGTTCCCCTGTGCATGGCCTATCCATTGTCTGATCCGTTAATTTGATATCGACGCTTTTTAAGTGGACAACACCAATCATATAGCCCGACTTTTAACCCTTACCTCTGCTAAAAACACAGCGTCCAGTTTTTGTTTCCCGAACCAGTGCACCTTTTGTTCCCTGTTTTGTCGTTTCCAGCTATCAGTGGTCGTGTATGGAATGCAAACGTTGTGTGGAATGCTCAGATTCCGGACACGAAGAACAAATGATGTTCTGTGATCTTTGTGACCGTGGATATCATGCGTTCTGTGTTAGCTTGAAGAAAATCCCACAAGGACGTTGGGAATGTCCGCTGTGTACCGGAAAGCCGATTGCTCTGGTTAAGAAACGCTCTCGCACTCGCAACCGCGCTCGAACTCGTACATCCAAGACTCACAGATCTCGTTCCACATCGACCGGTACCAGGAAACCAAGGAAACCTAGGAAGAGCTTCGCTGATATCTCTCTTGTTATTGGTAACAATCAAGAGGCGAAACCTAAACGGAAGCCCAGAAAGAGCAAGAAAAAGATTGCGCAAGACGCAGTTATGGCGGACACTTCCGTGTCCACCCCAGCTACTGTGGCGGACACAATTGACGGATTCCATCCCAGCCCGCCACCTGTCCCTACACCCGAGAAACGTAAACGAGGTCGCCCCCGCTTGTCCGATGTTGACTCTTCATCCACCAAACGGCCAAGACGACCTAGACAGCGGAAAAGAGCGAAACCAGAGGTTCCCGATGTTGTTTCTGACTTGAATTTGCGGGCCGATACCTCGTCGCCTGTTCATCATTCAACGGAATCTCGCTTAGTGAGAAGTCCAGAACACCGTCCCACTTCCTCTCCTGCCCGTACGCCGGCTGAAAGTGACGCCGAGCAGACTTCGAAGGTGGATACTCCCACCACAGAGGAAGAAATCACCACACTTCCCACACTCTCTCCATCGTATGGTAATACAGCAGAGCCCAAGGAACTTCCCGAAATCACCCACTCGCCTACAGGCTGATAACCCTCTGTTGTCTTGCCGTCTTCCTGTCCATACAGATCCACTTGTATCTTATATATGTCCGTTGTTGTATTAGTTTTTCCATCATGCTTGTACATATTTGACTTTGGTTCCACACTATACTTTTGTTCATCTTCTTTGTTGTTGCTGTGTATACCTTAGCTTTCTTCGTGTTTTCAAGTTCCAATCTCCATCCCATTGTTTAATCCTATCATTTCCTAAACCGTATCATCAGACAGTCCATTTGGCTTGGCTTTTTTTTACCTCTTCATCGAGTGACGATGTAGCGGTCGATACCATGAATTCTTCTGGACTTCCCGTCTCGACCGCAGCTGCGTGGCACTGATACTTTTTTCCTGTTCGTGCACACGATAGTGTGTTTATCGCTTTTCGCTCTCCGGGCACCTATTTCCTGA
Source organism: Dicrocoelium dendriticum (assembly GCA_944474145.2). Classification (NCBI taxonomy): domain Eukaryota; kingdom Metazoa; phylum Platyhelminthes; class Trematoda; order Plagiorchiida; family Dicrocoeliidae; genus Dicrocoelium; species Dicrocoelium dendriticum. The sequence goes on along the minus strand of OX104059.1, from coordinate 44,094,392 downwards.
GCATTCGAACGCCGTTTTCCACTGAGTCTGTCGCTGTAAACGGTTACATTCGACGCGATTCGACCACATCGCCGTTACAAGACCATTGGTGGAATCTTATCTTACTCTTCTTACGTTGCACGGAGGTGTTCAACAAAGGCTAGTAACCCTACAAAGGCAAACGGCTTGTCTAGAACCCTATCTAAAGACTTTATCCGAGATAGGAACGCGATTGCTGCCCTCACTCGTTTTCGCATTGCTTGTCCAGGTTCTCTTGCAGGCACGCTTCTTGAGAATGACAGTAAGGTCCTCCGCAGTGCAAATGTCTAACTGCTCGGACGGGTGTGGGAGAAGGAGACCATCTTCCTTCATCGATCATAGTGGAAATATATAGGAAGTGCATTGTTTACTCATCGTTGCCTGCAGTGCTTCGATAGTATAGGATGGTGGCACCAGTGTATCCACAACCATGATGTGCGTAGGCGGGGACAATCAGGCTAGTTTCCCGCATGACACGTGTAACCAAAACGTTCGCTGGAGTAACAATTGAAGCGCCATAAGTGACCATTTTCTGCACTCCTGTCCATCCTAGTAGACACATTTTGGACGAATTTTGATCATTCAGAAAATCTCCATTTTAGCCCTAACATGTCATTAACGCCTCTTTTCTTGTTGCAACTACCGTTCACACTTAGCGGAATTGTTTCTTAAATTGCAATAATGCATTACTGCATCAGTAAGGCAACACCGAGAATTTTTGATTTACCGATATTCGTTCCTAATGGGGCGGTCAGGAGCACAAAAATGGTCACTCAGCAGCTCTTCAATCACTCACGCTGATTGAAAGCATGATTTTATTAAAAAGTAGACATAGATAAAGGCCCGTGGTTTTAATGATGCCTTATAATATTTAACGACATAATTAGACATTTCGGTGACAAAATAAAGAGAAAGTAAGTGTCGGGTTGAGAATTCTTTTTGAGTACAACCTCATCGGATCCAAACGTTTATTTGGCAGGGATTATGCATTGGTAACGTCAACTCGGACTGGGAAATTGATTTCGGAGATCAATCAAATCGAGCGAGACCAAAAATGTCTCCAGCGGTTGAAATAATGCAGCGTTGTGCGCTTAGGTATCGGCGAAACACTGTTCGGAATTTACAGTTCCGGGTAAATGTAGGATCTATTGGTAGAGTTTTCAGGTATATGGTATCACTTGGTGTTGCTTTTCAATTCGAAACGAATAGGTTTAGCTCCAGTGGTGTGCCGCAAATTGCGGCAGCGTTACTCCGCAAGAAACAACAGTGCATCTGTGTTCGACATCCATGACACGGGTAAGGGGATGCCAAGTATAAATATGGAAATTGGGTGCGTCCACGCAAGTCGATACGATGTGCTCGTGTGTGAGTTCGAAGCTTGGCAATATGGTCCTCTAGTTTGACATAACCGTAGGTTAGAACAACGCCAGGAAGTACGCGCTTACAGTGTGGTGTGGCTGGCTTGCGGCACACCACCCTCACACCTAACATTCGCCATAAACCCGAAGTAACGTGACGGAGATGCATGAGAACAGGGATCAACCCACATCACTTCATGCGCAAAAGTGACCTAAATTCCTTGAAACGTGTTACGCGCAAACAAGTCGCTGACCAAACTGCGAGTCTAAAGAAGGGAATACTGCTCTGACCCATCACTGCCACGTATAATAAAGGTAAATAACCGTCAGCTGTACACAGCAACAACACTTCGCTACCGCGCGACCACCACCAGTCGCGCGTGCGCTGAGTATACCCCTAGGACGCCCGCCCCTACGCGGATTCGAACGAGTGACCTTATGACGTCAAGGCAGGAGTGTAGACCACGTGGCCACCGACCGCCTGCCACGTATCCGCCCACATCTCCCAATCAAGTCTTATCTAGATCGTGACTCCAGTGACCGTGCCATCGGCATTGAGCGAGTGGTGTGTAGGCATCACTTGTAGGGAGTACAACCAGATCCGATATATCACTCGGGAATGGGGGCGTACCTCAGCAGTTTAAGCACAGCCAGACTTCGGCACTGCATGTGGACTTGTGGATGTTTAGAAAGTTTGGCTTATCGCATTCTTCTTCAGAGCTGTGAAATAGGCTGTCCAAAACTGGTTTTTATACGCCTCTGCCTCCAGCGTCGTCTGGACGTACGGGTTCATGGCATTAGATCCGACCCGGAAAAGTGCAATGTGGAATCCCACAGCTATTCGTACTAGGGATAGGTTTATACTTTTTGTTTATACTCCAATGATTTGGAGGGATATCAAAATGGCAGAAGACTACATGGCACTGCAAGGCGACGTTGACGGATTATATATATATACATATATATATATATATATATATATATATATATAATGCCTTCGAAACCATGGCGAAATAGGAAAACAGGGTTAGATTAAATGAAAAAAACTCTCCAATTTTTTCTCCCACAGTTTTTGAACTTTTTGATGTCTTATTGGAGGTGAGAATGGGATGATCCATCAATGGTTCGTCTGTGGGCGAAATACTACCCGGTTGCCCAGGCCGAAGTATGGGGTTGTCTTAGGGGACCCCACCCCGAGCTTTTGATCCAGGTTCCAACCTACAAGGCAGTAGGGCGATATGAGTGTATCGTAACCCGTTGAGTGCCGGTGACCAAACAAGTGGTTCATACGCTTTTAGGGCCGCATAGGACCAGGGACCCAACACACCGTAGAATTACACTTCCACTCAGAGAGAGGCAAGGGACAGTGACTTTATTTAGTGGCGAGTCACATCCACCACGTCACAGTGTTGTTAAACGAGTAGTCGACTCAAAATCTGCTAAAATGCAATGGATTCACGTGTTAAGTATTGCGAATATGACATCGGAACTCCTATGAGTATCAACAAGAAACGTATCTTGTAGCCCTCTTCGAAGTGCTCGTACAGGATTACCTTTGTTGCTCAAGGCAGGTCTAAAAGGCACAGAAAAGTCCAGCCAGCACGTAAACCTCTTCCGAAGGGTGTTAGGGCGGTCCAATCCCACCAGCTTTCCTCAACTGCACGACATTAACGTGAAGCCAATGTGGAATGCGCCATCCAGGCCATTAACCCTTAACAAAACGATAACTCATTGTTCTTAAGACTACACGACGAACGATGGCCCAAACTATGAAAGGCCTGCTTCATCTCACTTGCCAGTATGGGCTGACGGCCCTGGGTGCTTGCGGTGGGCAATATCGGCGTGTTCACCCTGCCGTAAACATAGTGTGATTTGGCGCCTATAGGTTCCTCTTCCTTTGCTGATGGTAACAACAGTCTTCGGGTTCGAATGATCCCTGCGCAGTACATTTCTCTGAATGGCGGGAGTTCAGCGCTTGCTTGTCCGCGTAACGGCGTTACCCTTAAATGGGAGCTCGAGATATGCCTTTTTCTTGGGTCCTGTCAACATGATTTCTTGTGTCGGTCTGACTTAGCTGTGTTTCTCCATAGAGCGTTCAGGGTAGCAGTTTTACATGTGCGTTCTGATAGTGGCCTCTACCTCCTCAACCAAACAATCACTCGAGCAAGTACGCCTGGCGCGACTGAACGTTTTCACCGGCACACGCTTGTGACCCATTGGTGTGAAACTAGCAAAGTGCAGATATTAACCAAACCGTGTCAACTTCCGGTATACGGGTAGCTCAACGAGCCAGGTGCCACGTCGGCTAATGAGGATGTTTAGGTACGGCAGTCATTCATCTTGAATTCATGAGTAACGTTTACATTGACATCGAAGCTATTAACTTGGTGCACTAAGCACTCGGTTTGCATCCTCGAAGAACCGAACACGATACTGTCGTCGACATATCGTTTCTAGCATTATCATGAACAAATCGTCCGATGAGGGGTCCACAGGATTATCCGAAGCCGGTCTGTCCATTTGGCGGTATGAGTTTTATTTATTTCATTGTAATTGGTTTACAAGCCACAAAGGGCAACTATTATTCCGGAAAAGCACTCGTCGATCGTTTCTGCCTATTGTGGCTCGTCTTTGGTGCATTCCCTCGGTCCCCATCCAGGGAACCGAACCTATGACCGCTAGTGGCTTTCACCACTCGCCAACAGCTTTTGCCACTGAGTCATGGGGCGGGTGGGCAACTACTGACCACCATGCATTGAAATCTAATCTCGATATAGCCCGAACCGGAATCCAACCTTTTCTATCTATAGCAACAGAAATTGTCTAAATAAGTTCGGTATCTGCACACGTTAGTCTTCGACATCAATCAACTGTCATATGTGTGCCTCAAGCAAAGGGACATTAATGAACAACGATTGCACATCCAATGAGCACATAATCTAGTCGGTTACGCTGATTTGATCGAAATATTCGATGAATTCGAAGAAGTCAATAGGCCATCTGGATTAAAATGTTGTCCTATTAGCCAGCGCCCTAATGTATGCTGCGGAGAGTCCACTAGTGATAACATTTATCTGAGTGGCGCATCTCCATTCCGTGTTCACACCAGCATCGACCGTGTGCGTCTGTCCGTCTATTGATTACCCACTCACAAGTGGCCTGGCTTCAGTTACCTGATCCATGCTCAGTACCCGTTCTGGGCGGAATACGCATTTGTGCGCTACCAGCTAGTCGTGTTCTGTTGTCATTGCGTCGTTCGGCTACGAGCCATTATTGCGTTCACAGACTAGCGTTACTTCCGCACGTGTAGGCTTTAACATCCTCCCTTGTGCAACTTTGGCAACCCATACGGCTGTGGCGTTGACGAGTCAATCGTCGTCGATGACGCGATATAACATATTTCTAAATGGCGACCAATGCGAGCTTCCTACTTGAGATAGGCTCTCCGGTGGATCAGTGTGCCCAGAATATCTGGAATGTAATCGTTTTTGTTCATGACTACCGCGCCTTGGCTTTTGTCTATTTTCAACACAACCATCCCTTAACCCAAAGTAAAAAGAGAAAATATGACTGGATACGCTGAATTCAGCCATTTCAAGTATTTTCCTTTTATCTATTGTAACGCCTGCAAGTGTCAGCTTGTGAACGCAATTTTTCGCTCATCGGTACCATAAGAGCCTCATGAGCGATGTCAGTCGGCTTATTTCCAAACCAACCGAGAGTGTCCTGCTTGCTACCACGAAGGAAATGCGCAAATAATCCGAGTTTCTGTGTTCGAACCGTTATGATATCTAGACGTGAGTTCCATATTAAGTAACCCGTATGCGCCGCGTTGCATTCTCAATAACAGGTCGTTATTTATGTACACAGAACAGACCGGATGTAGATTAACACGCCACCTGGTGCATTCGAATGTCTATCGCAGCGGAAGCATGGATAACCGCCGCCCGGGCTATCGTCTCAGAAGTCAGCCGCGTTTCCGCGAGTCACACTCCGTCTGACCGCTCAGATGCAACGAAATGACAGAGTTCATCGCGCTTGTTCATCTGACTGTAAAGTTGGCAAAGGCTATACGCACGTCGTGACAGGAACCACCTGGTTGTGCATGAATTGAGTGCAACCAGTTTATCCCTCTTCCTGGAGTCTTGGAAAGGACCAGAAAAGTAACAATACGGCGATTTGTTTCCCTACCACTATTTCGTCTTTTTAGCTCAAGGATGACAGACTTGAGCTGTTCTCAGTCTACCGGATTCACGTCTTCGTGAACATGTATCTTCAAACCTTTCAGGCTATTGTGGTGGGACAAGATCAGCGTTGAACTTGATGGAAATTGTGTGTTGCCCGCCCGAAAACACTACACAATCACGACGGGTTTCGATGTCCTAGTGATCGGTCCTATTGATCGCATTGACCATGGTTCACTTCAATGTGATTCGCGGTCCACATTGAGATTGCGCGTCGCAATCCAATCACACAATGTGTAATCCAAAATTGACCTTCGAATTAGCCTCGGATTTGTTTCTTTCACATAGGTGACTCTCATCGGCCGACTTTGTTGAACAGCTTTCTTTCCTAGACGGGTAATTTGCCTCATCTCCAATTCGTCCTCGCCCATCTCGGGAAGTCTATCAATCAGGCTCTGTAAAAACTAGACGTCATGATCGTAGCGCATCCAGAGAGTTGGATCAATGGAATCAGTCGTGCGGGAGATCATGAGTTTAAAACGTCTCTGGTCGTCCAACCTTGATCTTGCAGCTCCGCGTGGCCTGGCCTGCCGTTGCTTTTCAAAGCCTAAGCTCGTCATTCTTTTGCTTTTCATTCCTTGTATTTTCCAAGTGTTTTCGGTATACAGGCACACACCGGGACATCTGTGCCCGTAAGATACAACACAGGTAAAAGATTCGTGTCAGGTGAAATTGCCTGCCCGCAACAGTGGGATTTCGTGCCGGTTAGTTTGCGCGGGACGAACAGGAAGGCTTATCTGAAACCTGGAGGCACTTCGGGCCAGCTTTTTGGGCCAAACACACTTAGCTGCTAGTAACCGAATGATTCAGCCTGTACGGTATCTTGTAATTCTGCTCTACTTTTTCCGACTGTATCTCGTTTCGGCAATTCTTACACGTAATTTGAACGAAATCGTGTTGGATTTCACGTAACCTCGAAAATGTTCAATCGATAATCTAATGCATCAAATACGAGATAAATTGTCAATCTGCTCAGCGTGCCGGTCCCACGAAGCTCACTAGGCCAAGGAACCAATGATGCTGCGTGAGATTCTTGATCGACTGTGGCAGGTGGTAGCGGTGGAATCATTCTATGACGACGGGAAAGACTTTAATCACAGTGGACTATTACAGAGACTGCTTTGAGATTAACCCACTTACGGCTATCACCACGGAAGCATTAATCAATATGATCAGATGTCAGTTCGCCCGACTCGGAGGAAATGTTCTCCTACAGTGGCCCACTGTTTAAAAGGCTGCGAACAAGCGTAGGGTTTCACATCGAAAGAAAAAGCAGAGGCGACAGTCAAACAAGCCAACCAGTTGTTATGATTCGATACCCCAGACTTATCCTGATTGGCTGAACTTCGCTCAACGCTGATTGATCAATTAGCGGAGTTCTTAGTGAGTGCCTTTTTTCTTTCTGGGCGGTTGTACGTTCTACGTGCCTCCTACGATATACTGCTGTTACATCTACGTTCTTCTGATGCAGCGGTTCTCATCACCAAAGAAACGGTATCTAATGATTGGAGTTTCAACACACGCTATCATCAAACATCGGTTTCAGTCCAGTGCAACACTTTTATAAGACAAACAAGAGCCTTAATGCTTGTGTCGGCTGCACTTTTTCATCGCGTTTTGCCACCGCATGAGCGGCTACAAAGGAGTTTAAAAAACGGATGACAGATTGGATATTGGTATTACGACTGCAGTACCCGGGCATTACCGGATCTATCAGTAACAAGTAAAGTGTGGATTCAACAACGGATATTATATTCCGTAACCTTACTGAATCTATAGCTGCTCTCCAAAGGGAACGCATTTTGGACGACATCAAGTTGCTCAAACTGTGCGTCACCAAACTGCTTCCACATGTCTTCCCTTGTGTCACTGCCAGAAGGCTGACCAAATTGTGGAACGTTCTTATCGGTACGCCAAATCCGCGACCCCGACTACTTCGCGTGGTCATTTATACTTCGGAGAAACACAATTCATTACTGCGGTTGGCATTCAAACTTAAGGGCAGGTGTGTCAATGTTCAGCTAGACCTTTCACTGGCTGATCTATTGAAGTTGAAGGAAGCTAACAATGGCCTCAAAACTAGACCGGCGGCTCCTGAGCAAGGCCTCCGTCTGGTGGATTTTCAGGTGGTCAGCCGGAAGTTATTTTCCGCCCTATCAGACCCCATCCTGACGGCGCATGACCCAAGAACGGTCGTGCCGACTTCCTTGAGGTACTACTTTACAACGTGTGTAGCCTAAGGAACAAGGTGCACGCGTTCAGTCTACTTGTAGACAAATCTCGTCCCGACATCCATGCTTTCACTGAAACGTGGTTGTCTCCGGATATCACGGACGGTGAGGTATGTTTACCTGGCTACGCACTGCTTAGAACTGATGGCTCCGTTTCTCGTCATGGCGGAGGCGTTGTACTTTATGTGCGCTGTAAATTAGACGTGTCGAGGATCGGCACATTCCAGTCGTCGGACCAGACTGCTGAAGCCCTATCGGCTGTTTTGTGCATTTCCTCTACCCAGTTTACAGTTGTGTTGATATACATGAGTCCTGGAAGTTCCTTCAGGGTGATAATTGATTTTATTTACACTCAGTCCGCGAATAATTGTTTAGTTCTAGGGGATTTCAACCTCCCGGAAGTCTGTTGGGCCGATCTTCCAATTCGGCGTCAGGAACATTCGGTACAGACTTTCTTGAGCAGACTTTCCAAGTGCCTTTGCACCAGTTCGTGGACTTCCCCACTAAGTATATGGAAAATCAAAGCCCATCTACTTTAGATCTGGTTTTCTCCAAGTCCCTCAATTTCGTGACTGACATTTTGTACGGTGCACCTCTAGGGTCCAGCGCTCAGCATGCATATCCTTTCGGTGTGCTCTTTCAAAAACCAACAGACCGCCGTTGAATTACTTCCGAATATTTGGCGGGCGGACTTTAGTGCAATGCGAGCTGAGGCTTCATTTCTGAACTGTGAGATCTCCATGGCTGACTGCCCAGTTAGCCTTGGGTCAATTTAAGGCATATCTTATGGGGGTTACCACTCCCTATATTCCACTCATGAGGAAAAGAGGGTTACGGGCACAGCCTCCATGGATAGATACCACAAGCAAGTACCTACTCAAGAAACGGTCTAGATGCTGGCGAACCTACCAAGCAGCTCCATCAGCCAGTACCTACGACAGTTATCGGGAGATTAGAAATAAATGTAAGCAACATCTTAGAACTGTTCGTCTACAGTGTGAGCAGGGTTTAGCGGACTCGGCCGCAGCTAATCCCAAGAAGCTTTTTACTTACGTTAAAAGGCGGAGGGAGGCAAAACTATCTATACCAGCGTTATTGCGAGTAGACGGGACCCGTACGCAAACTGACTATGACAAGGCTTGTATACTAAGTGATTAGTATACTGGGGTCTTTGCTCGGGAGATGTCTTTACCACAGGTTGAATTGATTTCAAGAGTTCCAGAGGATTCTTGCTTAGCTGAGTTTAACATAACGGAGACTCAGGTCTTCGAGCTACTGCAAGGCATTAATCCCTCTAAAGCTTCCGGTCCTGATTCAATTCATCCGAAGCTGTTGCATGAATTGGCCACTGAGCTGAGTGGTCCTCTCACATGCGTGTTTTCAATATCGCTTGACAGCTGCGTCCTACCTTCGGAATGGAAGGAGGCAATCATCTGTCCCATTTTTAAGGGCTGTGACAGCGATCTGCCCTCGAAGTACCGGTCTGTCAGTTTGCTAAGCGTAGTAGACAAGTTGTTTGAAAAGCTGATAAGGGATTCAGTGGGAACCACCTGAATAGATTTACTCTTCTCAGTGATCCGCAACATCGATTCCAAAAGTGAATTTTTGTCAGACTAATATACTTGTAGCTCGTGAATGTTAGGCTGAAGCGGTAGACAGTGGTCACGCTGTAGACGTGCTATTCGTGGACTTTTGATGCTACCTTAACTACGACTCATTAAGGTTGCGATCTTACGGTATATCTGGTCGCACCCATAAATGGGTGTCTGCTTTCCTTGAGGGAAGGGAACAGTGCGTACGAGTGGGACTAGCCCTTTCACTCAGGCAAGCTGTCCTTAGTGGTGTCCCGCAGGGCTCGGTATTGGGGCCATTGTTGTTCGCGATCTATGTAAATGACTTTCCCGGGGGAGCTAGGAATGTCATCACGAATGTTTGTTGACGACCTTAGCCTCTGGAATATTGTGGATATTCCGGGGTGTCCTGAGACAATTCTGGGTGCGTTGGATAGGCTCTGAGATTTGTCTGCCTTATGGTTGATGCCCATAAATAGGGCCAAGTACTGTTCTCCGAATCGGAGCTGATAGTCCTCCCACCCGATATGTTGTCTGCAGTAGTGAAATCCCTGTCGTCACTCAGCAGGTTGATTTAGGGGTCGTATACTCAGCAGTAATTCATTCTGGTGACAATTGGAAGAAGGCTGCTTGTCGGGGGTTTCGTATGATGTGGTTTATCCGCCGCTCTTTCGGACTCCTAACTGTCAATTTGTTTGTGAAGCTATTTTCGGCATTCGTCCGACCCCACCTGGAATATTGTATTCAGGCTTATGCACCATGTTTTATCCGAGACAAAATGGACTTGGAGAGGGTGTTACGAGTGGGCACTCGGTTAGTGCACGGTCTACGGGGATAGACGTATCCTGAACGCTTGCTCAGTTTGGGGATGTACTGCATGCACTACATAAGGATAGGAGGGGACCTGATTCTCACTTATCGTATTTTGACGGGTAAGATCTACCCGGACTTGTCAGGGCTATTTAGTCCCGCTACGTTACCGAATCTCCGCGGTCATCCATTGCAACTGCACAAACCACGGTCTGATAGGATTAGGACGGAAACTCGTCTCTCGCGCCGTTATAGATCGCTGGAATTCGCTTCCAGATCATGTGGTTGGGGAACCCACGGTTAAGGGTTTTGCGCGCCATCTCAATGCTCTTGGGTGGCAATACCAAATCTTTCCTTTTTCCTAACCGTCTCACCTTCAGTTTTCAGTTCTTTTTTAATAACTGAAATATCTTGGTATTCTACTTGCTTAGCTCTTTCCACTTTCTCCTCTTGCCTTCTGAGTTTACTTTTTTCTCTCACTTCACGTAGCCGGACCAGCAGGGACTGCTAGGGCAGGATACGTGGGCATTAATTGGTTGGACTAGGTGTGATGTGGTCTTTGTTTTAGGTCCATCAGTATTTCAAAGTTTGCCAACTCCTGGTTCCACGACTCGCTGATGAAGGAACACTCACTGGATAATCCTATCGTTCTAGTCCCACTTGAACTTGGTCTTGAACCAATGCCAGGTGTGCATGAGCGATGGAAAATAGGTGTATTGACCGGGAAGGTCACATACATACCTCGTAAACTTACTAATGAAGGGAATATAGTCAGAAGGAACGGGGTACAGCTGCGTCGTCGTCGAGAAGGTGAATCTGAAGCAAGACACACAGTGGTTTACGGGGAGGTCACAACTGCAGGGGTAAGAAAGACCACACGGAGCGGCAGAGCGTACGGAGTTTCTAGTGACATGGAAGACACTGACAACAAAGAAGAGTGGGGTGTGATGAGAGTATGTAGAGCAACGGACTGTTTAGCTTGACGAAGCAAGCAGCTAGATTGCTTCAAACGAACGGAGCAGATGATCCGGCGTCTACACTGATCGATTGCTATTTGGCTACAGTGAAGTGCGTTTGTTTAACCGAAACAAAAGGAGAATCTTTGAATGTGTAACGTCGCTAGTGATGGATGCGGCCTAGTTATTTATATCAAGGCTTCTACAGGCTAGTTGTGTTATCATTTGCGCTGAACTTGTTCTGCTGACTAAAACGTTCACCCTTGAAGGACCGAGTTCTGTGACAACATCTTGGTCCTGTTTTTGGTCGAGTTACACTGCCATCAGTTTCTATTGGTGGGGATAAAAGCCGGATGTCATTGTTGTAATGAATATGCTTAGTAGCAATTAGCTGTCATCGTAATACGTTAGAAGGTCGGAAGGTGTTCTATTTGGGCCCGAATGAGATGCAATTTTTAAAGCGTTTATCCCGGGGCAGTATCCACATCTGCGTTGGAGATACATGGACTACTTTGATGCATGAGGCGATCTCACCATGGACCATTAACCATAGTTACTACATCAGTCAAGTAGGGGTTCAAAGCTTTAGACACAGCAGCAGAAATATCATTAACAATTAACCTGCTTAACGACCCGTTTTGGTATGTGCAACCGCTTTTTTAACAATCACGTTATCTTAGATAGTTCAGTATCACTATTCAAGGTGTAAGTTTCTCCTTCCTTGAGATTACTTCATTTCTAGTTAACACTGTGTAGCCTGAATAGCACCGTAAAAGCTTTAGTCTAGAGAGTCTAGTCCTTATATTGCGTCCTTGTCTCTTTTCACTTGGACACTTATTTCCAGTGTTATTCATGTAACATGCCAGCCTTTCAATGCATTAATTTACATTCTCTTGAAATGCTTACTTCTGGGAATGGCTTCCCTCAAACTAGCACATTGCCCCTGAATTTGGTACTTAAAGCTTTCAAGCTAGAAAGCAATTCCCTCACACCCTCGCATTCTAGATAGGTGGTGGCATAAATGATTGAGTTCTATGAAAGGTCTAACATCATAACACCGGAGCAACACGGATTCCGTCAGCATCGGTCATGTACTACCAATCTGCTGATTGCGCGTGGCAGTTGGACCGAAATAGCCGACGGTGGGACCGACACTACCTTGACTTTTCTAAAGCCTTCGACCGCTTAACTCACCGAATCCCTCTCCAAAAGCTGCAAGCGTACGGAATTGAGAACCCAGTCCTTGGGTGGATCGAAAATTTCCTGCTTCAGTGTCAGTTTCAGGTTCGGGTCAGAGGTTCGTTTTCTGATCCTTTCGAGGTGAACTGCGGTGTCCCACATGGATCGGTGTTACGGCCGCGCGTGTGATCGAGTCAAATTTCCTGCTTTTTGCCGATGACATCAAGATATGACGGGCGATCGATTGTCAGGATGCTCACGATGTGCTGCAGATAGACTTATACCGTGCCTTGGAATGGGCAATGACAAATCTACTTCCGTTTAACGCGGACAAGTGCTAGACTACATGTACGCCACAAGCCCACTTACACATATAAGCTTGGAGACCGCCTGCTGAAAACCACCTCACATGATCTCGATCTTGGGATGGTGACGCAAGACGACCTCGGCTGTTCAGCGTAGTCTTAGAAGGCGTCCAAAACCGCCAATCAACACGTTGGTCTCTTAAGAAGGGTGTTCGGACGGTTCGACTCCTCCATCTTCCCCCAAATGCTCAATGTGGATATGAGGTCCCGTGTGGTGTACATGATCCAGGCCTAGCAACCCTGATTAAAATTCCATCTGGTTGCACTGGATACCGCAAAGCGAACGGCAACCAAAAATTTGAAGGGAATGCTCCACCTGCCGTACCAACTGCGACTGAAACTTTAGGAGCGTACAGCGAAAGTTAGCATCATCTAAGGGGCAACCTCATTCTGATGTACGAGATCTTGGAAAGCCTTGTCACTTTTGCCGCCACTTCCTGAAATTAAGCTGCAACACTAAATTGTGTGGTCACCAGCTAAAACTGACTACACAGTACAGTCGGCTGGAATGCCGCGGGAATTATTTTTCTCTTCGAATTTGTCACCCCCGGGATGCTCTTTCGACTTTGTCATTCCGGCGCCCACGCTACCCCTTTTTAAAAAGTGACTCGACGATGCATTACAACACCTACATTACCTGCTTCGATTTCGGTTTACTTAGTAACAACTGGATGCAGATAAACATTATTCTCTCCAGACCTCACGAAATCGGTGTAAACGGATATAGATGCGTGTGTGAACAGACATGTGTGTTATCGAACCTTTGACTTACAGTGGATTTATCCTTACGAATACCACGGTGGGTCTACCAGTGGGAACTTAAATATGCAGACCCTTTTTCTTATATTTTGAATTTTCACTATGATTTGCCTGCGGGATCTGTTAAGCTACAGCTTTTTTTTACCCCTATACTACCGTTGTTCCACTAGTGAATGAGATATAGAGCCTTCAATTCACTGGCCATCGTTACATTGTTTGTATATGTAATGCTATTCAAAATGCTTAGTGAGAGGTGTTCCATGGAAACTCCACTTGAGGAGTTCTGTCTAACTCTCACTGGAGTCAACGTGGTACCAGAGTTTGGAGATATCAGTCTTTTACTCGGACATGCGGTGTAGAAAGTCATTCGTATCGTATCCCGAGCCGTACTCGACCCATTCACTTTACTGGTCGCACTTTCGCTGGATATATTTTAACACAGACTACTAGTCAATAGTGAGTAAGCGTAATAGATTGGCATTTTACTGCGGCTCATAATGCACATTCAACTGATGCGGAGAGACATTCTCGGAGTGCAAGTGGGTGACTTATCTGTGGCTGACAGTGCTTTGGCCGACCTGGGTTCAGAACGTTTGTTCACTGCGGTGATCATGCGGCGTGATGCTATAATGGATAATACTGATGAGATGAAGTTTTGGCTCAATTGATCCACCACCGTTGTCAACGCAGCAGTCACCTGCCTAAAAACATTCTCTTAAGCTTTCATGCCGGCTTTGGCAATGGTGATATGCATCCTTATGACCTCAGGAATGTGAGACGTACGTATTGTCCACTTTTGTTGACTTCCAAGCCATCCAGTGTGTTGGAGTATGCTGAATCAAAATGGGCTTACACTTCACATTCAGCCATTAATTTTGGCCATAAGTGAACCGTGCTATCACGCCCGACATACCAATGTGTGCTTGCATCGATTCGAGATCACCTCTAACAGGCGCTTGCCGTACGCTTCTTTCACATCCTTAAGCCACGAATTGTTTACTTGTCGTGTGTGCTATCGTGGGCCCATTAGCACACTGCTGTCCTGTAGACATTTTTCGGAGACTTCACATCAAATTCAATGAAGCGCAGCGTTAGGTTGAGCGACGCATTACAATGGTGAAATGCCACCGTCAGCTTATAAATCATTTCAGTATATTATTGACACAGTCTACGAACTCAGTCCCCTAGAATTAAGTGCTTGCAACGGGTGGAAATAGAGAAGGAAAAGGAGATAATACTGTCAAAGCTGTACTTTGGGTGGACGATAGTCCCTAAGTTGATTCAAGCTCCTTTGTGTTCAGTCTATTCTAAACCTGTATACAGAAATCATACTGATTGTATGATATATTTACTTAACTCTTTTCTGATAACTAAATATATCCTTGCTTTCTCCTGACGCATCAGTTAGCTTTCTTAATTCGCGCAATCGAACAATGCGCCAATGTGGCATGGCAACGGCAGATTATTTATGCATAAAGCGATTGGCTGATCCAAAAATTTAATTATTCTGTTATCACCGTTGTAGACATTAAACTGGTAAGCACACTCTTCACGGGGATTTCAAGTCGTGACTGTTAATCTTGGGTTGGGAGTCTAATACATGTACACTAGACAGGAAAGCGTGTGCACGATCTGTTTTTGAGATTGTGATTCGCAACAGTTGTTTCTGGAGTTGCCTGACTGTCAACATCAGCGTAACACATGTGCCAACAGTTACATTACGTGGGTTATCGCGCACAACACACGTACAATATTTACGTACGTAACCAGGAGGAATTGGAACAAAAGCCTGCAGATTGGAACCACAATAACTTAGGAACCAACACGCGCTATTTATGGACAGATGAGATTGCGTAAATAACCGAGGGTCGTGCTGCAAGTTTTGGTATGCACTAAGATGGCGTGCGCAAATACTGTATGTGCCATGTAATCTGACGGCCCATCGATCACTCACTTGCCGCACAGGTGCACAAGCTTCTCGTCAGACCTTAATCTGAGACTGTCCTGAAAGCAGTGCACTCTGTTCTGTTCGTGTGTTTCGAAAAGATCCACCGAATAAACGTATCATAAGGTCAATATTAGCAAACTAGCCACCACTCATCCAATCGGCTTATCTTCTTCACTGTCAGATTCATTCAACCATAAGGCACCCACGAATTCGAGAAAATCTAAGGCTTGCTACAGAAGATGTTTCTATTTTCCGACCGACCTTGCTCATCACTACTTTAAATATTTGATATCCGCACGTTCCTCGTAACTGTCTGAATGCCGTCGTAAATACCCAACTGCTGTTTCAATGGGTTACCTCCATCTCATCAACCTTTCCAGTCCGTGTACCATTCGCGAAAGCTCATGACTTCATTTCATTCTTGCAATGGGCGTGCCAGTCCTTCAAGAAATAATCGCATACTCTTTCAACTCATTCGGGTTACCAGCCGTAGGATACCTAATGTCAGTGAGATTATTTGTGAGGTATCCGGATCCCTAATCATTAAGTTATGGAGGTTCACTGACAGCTTTTTCGAGTATCCCCAACGCTGCTTTCGGCTTGGTGTGCACAGCATATCTAGTTGCAAACTCTGAGACGTCACCTCAGATCCAACTAGTAATGGGGAAATCTGCCTTGAGGCTCAACGTTTGAAGTGATTCAAGGCTCATAGGAACATCCTGCAGAGCTTTTTAAGCATAATAGTGTGACAGTTGCCAAGCGGTTAACAACTGCCTTCTGACATCTGCTATAAATTAATGCTCCTTCCTCCTTGGGCGATTTGGTTATCTTTCTCAATTTTACTGGACATATCCTTACTTTATAAACCAACCACACGCAGCTCCGCCTCATACTGACCACCCCAAAATCTCGGCGTGAGTTCTGCTTTGTAACCTTCGCGGTTCGTAAATGACGATCCCCGGGGATCGCAGACTAGTTTCCGTATCGAATGAAAGGGGATGCAAGGATTCCCGTGCTCTGCCGATCTCCTGAACTCCCACCGACTCTAGCACGGAGTTACTGTTGTTTTTCAAAAAGCCGAGTTGCGCATGACTCAGTTACTCGGCTTGTCATATAGCATTGTTGCTCCCACAAACAGAACCGGTAAAAAGATACTATTCCCTAAGCGTGATACATCCATATTTGGGCTTAGAGTGGGGTTAACTAGATGGCTCAACATTATTGAGTCTGTGCTCCCAGCTAATCGAGCCACCAATGCACTTCTACACAGGTAGGTTAAAACTACCCAACTACACAATCCATTTCGATACGTCTGGCGGTTAAATAAAGTATAGTATGTACTTTGTCACTTCCAAGTTCAGAGCACTGCCACTGTCTCCTTTTAGCTCCCTATTTTCCCCATTCGACTAACAATAATAATACTAATAATGTATATTCTCTGGTTTCCCAGACATACGGCATGAATTTTGTAAAAGTTGTTTAGTATAATATTTACGGCATATTCCAAATGGCAGCTGAAGTAAAAATCCTGTTTTTTTAAAATCCATGTTTTTTTCAGTTTGTGACCTTGAATGGGCCCAGAATAATTCATGGCTTCCTGACGGAAAGCGTCGCATACTGACGGAACCATGTTTTCTTTTCCATGGATGAAGGATGAAGAGCAATTATGTGATGAGAATAGAATCATAAAAGCTGAAATCATGATTTCGGAACATAGCATCCAATGTAGACTAAATACATTCCATCCATTGTGACGTTCTAAACAGGAGTATTGCATGACCGGGGTATCTAGTTATTTCCACTTCAGCAGCTGTACATATGGGCCCAGGCAGATGGAATGGAAGCTTTAGTTGTTGTGTGTGAGGCGGACTTGGTTGGCTATGTTCAACTGGCTCAGGCGTTTTGGTTTGACTGAAACAGTCTTATGCGAATAAGAGAAAAAATGAAAGAGAAATGTTGGAAATAGGGGTGAAGAGATTGGAAGCAGAATCCAGTAGCTTCTCCTTGCTGCCTAAGATGTTTGTATGAGGGTAACAAGCGAAACAGACGAGTAAGAGAAGAAGGAATGGTAAAAGTGAATGAAGATGGATTGATTTTCTCAGCGTTTTCTTCTCAGCTCACACATTTTGTTATGGCTGTAAGGTAGGCGTAGCTAAGGAAGCAGAAAATGAAGGGTGGAGACAAAAATGGTTATCTCATTCTCAGTTTGCAATCCACACTTCGTGGTATGTCTGTGTGATCTGTTTTCTCGACTAAAGAGTGCAAGAGAGTTTGGTAAAGTGAAGGGCTTAGCTAGATACGTAGCATGTTTTATGCATATTTGTAATTAGTACACGTATGTCTCTGCCACTAGCTCAAATATCACTTGTTTCTTTGCTACTTAGCTGCAAAATTGTTGTCACATATTGAACTGTCAAGCAGTTAAAAATTTCTGTTTTGTACGCTGGTTGTAAATCGCATGCTCTTATTTCAATAGCGAGGTTGTTCCAGTTTTCAGTCTATCTGTTTGGTTAGGATTGTCTTTGAACCTTAGTTTTCGTTTTGAACTCCTTTATCATATATTTTTGGAGTGCAGTTTGACACACCCTGCTCAATTAATATAAACAATACTGGGCCGAGTAATCAAAACAGGGTACAAGGTAAGCAAATTGGTCATGCAGTTCATGCACTGAAGTGAAACTTCAAGTTCAAGTTCCAGGGAATGTGTAAGAAAGATCCTGGGGATAGGAAGAACACCAATGGTGATCCTTCCAAAGAAGATCCGTCTTCATTTGTCTTCCCGACACTCCGAGAACGTCCCGTGAACGCAATTTGCTCTCACACCGTTGCCCATCAGCGTCTGCTCCCCGAAGGTTTGGGCTTTCCGCTTCACAGTGTCCCTCCTCGATACCTGTAACGAACAGAAAGAGGGAGACAATTAGGTACCCCGCATATTTACGTCATAGCACCTCAGTGACCCTGCGATGACCAGTAGAGCTAACTCAGAGATGTCACGGTCTGATAATCCAAGATGACGAAGAGCTCCACCAGAGCCCTTCCAAATATAACCACGGTCCGAGATGATGATTGGCCAATGCACCACATTGGTCATTTGGACCCCCTTGCCACCAAGGTAGGCCCGTATCGAATTGCATGCCTCCGTATACTTGGCAACTTTCTCACAGTATGCCAGCTCTTGTCTGTGCGCCGATGTGATAGGCACGAGTGCAACAATTATCGACCCCTTGACGCAACTTATGAGGTCCGGTTTACAGTATCTCACCGGTAATGGAATGATGGGCTCAACATATACTGTCGCATGCTTCCGCTTGGCAATCTGGGTAATTTTCTGTACCACTCGATTGTGTCTCATGCACCGGGCGTCGTGGGTAAGGCAACACCTCTGCAAGATGTGCCCGATACACTCTGGTTCCTCACAAACAACACAGTACTTGACATCATCAGCCTTCAGGGAAATCCCCCTGGAGCTCCGCACCTTTGTCGGCAAGAGTCCGCCCCTTAACTTGGTAGCGCGAATAAAGAGGCTGGGGAAGACCCTGCGGTCCTGTGACATGCATTGGCTTCTAGCCGCGTCTTGTTTGTCCAGTTGTAAACTTTCGCAGTCACACGTTGACTCAAATTTCTCTCTCCAGAGACCCTGAACTGTCTACTTATCCTCCACCACAGTCCGTATTAGGCGGTCTGGAACACTGGCACTTCTGATGTCAACCTTGCACGTCTCTGTCTCCAGAAGCCCCCACATCAACGGCGGCGGCGACGAACAGAGCCGACTGAACTTGGCTATTTGAGCAAAGGGAACAAGAATGCTCCACAAAAGTAAGCCAAGTCCTTCCAGGCTCCGACTAGAGTAAAAGAAAGGGAGTGAAAATTCTTTCGGGTAAAGCATCCACTCCCGCACTTTGGCTCGCACCATCTTAT
Source organism: Dicrocoelium dendriticum (assembly GCA_944474145.2). Classification (NCBI taxonomy): domain Eukaryota; kingdom Metazoa; phylum Platyhelminthes; class Trematoda; order Plagiorchiida; family Dicrocoeliidae; genus Dicrocoelium; species Dicrocoelium dendriticum. Next base: position 44,075,035 of record OX104059.1, on the reverse strand, counting down.
TCATCTGCTGCATCGTATTCCGATGAGCATTCCCCAGAACCAACTCATGAAGCAATTTGGGAAATACGAAGTCACGCACTATATGCAGACGTTGTTGCGGTTTCAAAGGGGCACGAGAGATCTCTTTGAGCCACTCAGCAAGAACAGCCATGCTTTGTACCTGGCATCTCCCCTTCCAGTGGAGGCGCAAACCAAGGTAATGGATCTCATCCGCCACCGCAACTGGTCTCATCTCACCCCCTACCAGGGGATAAGCTTGGGGCACTTGGACGACGCAATTCTGTTTGCTGAGCTTTTGGACCGTAATGGCCCGACACTTCGAGGCGTTCAACGACATACCTCCCTCGGAAAGAGTCCGCTGCAAAACCACCAGATTCACAGACAATGCCTCTTGGAAGGAAGCGAACAATATAAGATCATCCGCGTATGCTAATGCACCAAACTCTTCGCCACATAGCCGCACCCTCCGATTAGGCAGGGTAGCAGTAATCACCTCGTTCATTAATATGATGAAAAAGAGAGGAGACAGGGAGTCCCCCTGCCTCACGCCTCTGTGACAATCCAACACTTCGTCGCCAAGAAGCAACATTGAGTTGTATAATGCACGCAAATAACGCTGGCGCTCTAGTTGGGCTCCATGTGCTGCTGCGGCTAGAATGATTGTGTCAACTGACAACAATGTCGAACGCTTTGGCAATTTTCAAGAAGGCCACCGCCGCATTCAGGCAGTCGGACTGAACCGTTCTCAAAATGCACTGTAGGACATATGAGACCTCAAGACACCCATCCCGCTTTTGAAACGCGACTTGAAGTGAAGACAGGTTCAAACGTGCCCTCTATCTTTTAGCTAAAACTTTATGAAAGGCCCGCAGCAGAACCGAAACTGCGATCGGGCGATAATCTGACGGCGTGCTGGGGTCCGACCCCTTGGGCACCAACGTCAGCCGTGCTGTAGCAAGAGATGCAGGAGGGCACACATGCACCATCATAAGATTGAAAAGCTGTGTGAATACCGTCAATTCCAAGGATTTACAGTTCGACACCGACAGCTTATCTTGTCCTGGGACCGTACCTCCGGAATTCCGCAGGGCATCACCGACATCTGCCGCAGACAATGGCTCAATCAGACCATAATCATGACCTTCCTCTATGGGAACCGGTCTCTCAGCCACCGCAATTTGCACACCAAATACAGTTCTCAAATACTCAATCATCGTCTGATCGAGCCCCACTCGTTGTGATTTGTACGCGATTAGCCAACTACCATCCAGGATAGCCTGTTCAGCATCTTTACGTTTCGTAGTCCAGAGTTTCTGGATTGCTGCATAGTTGGCCTTCCGGATCGCCCGCCTGCCATCCGCAGTACAGGTTCTCCGTTGCCTCGGGGGATGCCATTTGAGTGGAAAGAATTGCTCAATAGTCTCGCACAGACGCACCACGCCTACACTTTTTGTGAGCGTACCGTCTTGTAACTGCTAAGCAAACTGAAGCAGCTGACCAGCCAGGTCATTCCCGTGCGAAAAGCGCTTCAATTCAGTCAGGAATGCCCCCGATGTTGCCTGGGAAACCTTTACAGGGACGTTTAGCACACTGGTTGCGCACGCATCGGAACAGAAGTCCTTCCAACCCAAAATAAGCATAATTCATTTCTGAGGAGCAGAACACGTAAGTTTATGTCCCGGAGGGATTTGGCATGGCGAGATCACCAGGACTGCTCGAATGCCGAAATCTGGACTGCATGCGTGACACATCGTAACTTCTGTGTGAAACTGATCCGCGAAGACAAGGTCAGTCATCAGCAGTAGTTAATGAAGCGGTTCTGCACGAACCGCATACTCCTGTACAGGCACGTTAACGGCCTTCGAAAGGTGAAGCGGGGGGGTTCCAGCACTAGTTACAGCTGATAGGTGCACGCGATCAGCAATGGAAGCAGCTGATCTCCTACGGATTCATTACTCCCAAACTTTTCAGGTAACAAGCCTAAACATTCTCCTCATTTCTAACACTCCACCGTCGGGTTTAGACAACATCACCTTCACTGCGGAAGCTGTGTTGAAGAAGTTGTTGTCCTTGCATATCCACAGTTCTCCCGGAGCCGACAACATCCGACCAAAGGCTCTGCAGGCGGTAGCTAGTGATCTAGCAGAACCACTGACTGTTTTCTATCGGCGATGTTTAGAAGAGAACCGTATTCCATCATTATGGAGGCGAGGGGTTATCACCCCTATCCATAAAGGAGGTGGCCGCACTGATCCTGCCAACTGCCGTCCAATAACACTACTTCTCATACTATCCAAAATGATGGAATCAATCATCGCTGATGCTGTATCTGGAAAGCCACAATTTAATAGCTCCAGAGCAACATGGCTTTCGTCAAAAGCATTCGTGTAATACTAACCTATAAATTGCACGTAATAGCTGGACTGAAGCTGTTGATGATGGAGTAGGAGTCGATGTCATCTACCTGGACTTCTCAAAAGCGTTCGATCGCTTAGACCCTCGCATTCTCCTTCAGAAGCTCTGGAACTACGGCATTGGCGACCAAATCCCGAGTTGGATTAGCAATTTTCTACAGGAACGACGGATAGTGGTGAGAGTCTGAGAATCGTTTTCTGATGCAATCGATGTGGCGTGTGGAGTACCACAAGTGTCGGTTCTTGGACCTCATCTATTCTTGGCGTTCATTAACGATTTGGCAAAATCAATTACTTCGATTTCCTATTTTTCGCTGATGATATCAAGATATGGCGAAGGATCAGAGGACCGGATGACCATGAACGGCTCCAGTGCGATCTTAATACAGTGTCGAACTGGTCAGTTCAAAACGCCCTAAAATTCAACGTAGACAAATGTCGCGTTGTACAATCACGCCATGGACATAACTATACCTACTTACTTGGGACAAACGGATTGCCGATCAGCTCCCAGGACCGTGACCTTGGTGTGCTCGTACGGAGCGACCTCAACTGTTCAAAACAGGCTGAGGTAGCTGCGAAAAGAGGCAACCAGCACGTCGGCATGTTGTGAAGGGCGATCGTGAGATTTGACTTATCAATCTTCCCAATGATGCACAATTCCTACGTGCGCCCACATCTTGAATACGCTATCCAAGCTTGGTAACCTTGGTTGGAGCGCGACCTAGAGGCGTTAGAGGCACCTCAACGAAGAACAACAAAGAATGTAAAGGGCTTGCGCTATCACTCTTACCACCGAAGGCTGAAGTTGCTGGGAATTTTCAGCGGACGCTATCGAAGGCTGCGCGGTGATCTCATATTAGCTTATCAGATACTGAGTGACCCCAACCACGTATGCCGCCATTTGCTGAAACTTAGCCACAACACGCAGTTCAGAGATAACTGCTTAAAATTGAAGGAACAATATAGCCGTCTAGAGTGTCGACGGAATTATTTTTCCCTTCGGCTTTGTCAACCCTGGAACGCACTCCCAGACTCAGTTGTATCCTCTCCTACCTTGGACGTTTTCAAAAAACGATTAGATGTTGCTCTTAGCTCCCAACATTTTGTTACCTAAACTCCTCTATTGTGGATTAGGCCAAGCATGCTTTTCAACAGGATTTATGTATCAAATGGACCCAAGTGAGCGACCATATTTTACTTTCCTCACGCCTTATATCAACAAACACTTCACTCCAGTGTCTTTCTGAACGTTTACGCTCGATTTTATTTTAAATTTTACACTGATGTAATTTATCGAAGTATTCATCTAGGCAGACTTTCGGTAGATGACTCAGATATATTTCGATTTCCTCATATTCACCCCAAACATCCTACGGGATGTGTCATGCACTTGCTTTTATCCCGTGATAAATCATTGTTCATTGTTCATGATTTGGGCAAGTATTTCGACAGACCATTTGGCAACTTTCAAACCATCCTTAGGACAGGCACCCTCCTCCTCATCGGCGATTGGATAGCTTCCAGATCCACCTTGGGAGAGGCACACTCCTCCCCGTCCGGCGGTATTAAATCAACAAACTCACTGCACACTCCGTCCGGGTCAGAATCACGCCAAAGACCGTCCAGGAATGAACGGTACTGTTCCTCATAGGAAAACTGCAAGAGATTTGGTTCAAGGGCCGCTTCGGTTTGATCTGAATCCCGGTTAGTGGTCGTCCCATCGGACACCAAGTCACTTTCCGTCAACTCCGCACCAACCTCAGGAAGCACAACCGGAGGAACACGGACAACCACCGGTGAGTCCCAAAGCAAACCTTCCGAACTAGGCCTCCGTCTCGGCCAGCGCATCTTCATCAACTACTTCTTGATGCCTTCGACACTCCGCCCAGGAAACTGAGCAGCGAGCCGACGATGGACTTCCACTTTGCGTACAGCGGAAGAATCTGGCTTGCCTGCGCAAAGAACCGTGGGGCCTCTTCTTTGGACCAATCTCTTCGCCTTGGCACCATACGTAATATCTCCACATTGAGCTCCATGGGATATCTGTGACCATTCTATCGGACAAGCCCACGCTTGGTACTGAAGGCTGCACCACAAAAGTAGACATACCCGTCCTGGACATCAACGACATCACCAGGAAAGCTATGACCCTCAACCACCTGATCTTCCATTACCATTATAGCATCCAGATCAACTTCACGCTCCACACCCAATCGCTCTCTCCTTCCAGAAGCCTCCGAAACCAAAGAGAGGATGACAACGGCATGATCGCTGTGATTTTCAACCAAGCTAGAGAGTTGGCCTGAACTCGACTTCATGTAAAGTTTAGTAACCACAACTTGACCCAAGCCGGGTGGTTAGCCCTACATGGGTTGTCCTGTATCTTGGTTCAGAGATGAGCAAGCCCATCTCCCATCCAGCGGTCGCCACGTGGAGGCGCCCAGGACGTGTAACTACTATCCCCCACTTCTCGACCAAGGCGGTGAAGTTTATTCTTGGAACTCCTAATTGGGTATCTACCTCCTTGTCTGAAATGCATAGTGATATTTGGTGCGAATACACGCTTATGGGCCAAGTCAACTAGGAACCTTAATCCCAGCTATATGCGTCGCAGCTACATTGCCTCCAGTCGTGGCATTTTACGACGCTCGCAGTAGTTAAGTTTGGACGACGAGTTAAAGTAGGCTTTTGGGAATGATCACTGCACGTTTTCTAGGCACACGCGGTCGCGCTTCCTGTCGCTTATAAAAATAATCGACCAGTACTCTGGCACAGTGTAAATGCAGACCTTAGGCAAGTGCAGCTTAGTTTCAAACATCGGGAATAATTTTAGGATGGTTTTTACACTTCTTCGTGGTCTGGCCCTTATGAGCTCAATCTGCTCACAAACATTCATTTTGCTAGAGCACCGGATGCCTGGCATCAGTATAATATTAGCACAGGGGATAAGTTTGCCACCAAGGTCAAGTGCATCTGGCAAAAGTTCGCACCTGCATGTCGGGTCCGCTGCATTTGTCCGCTAAGAAGGAGATTTGCAAATCGGTGCACCACGATCCCATGCGAATGTTTTCTAGAGTTTAGCTCAAAGATCGGATACAGGAGGAGTAAATTATCTGTATGTCATTCACAAAGATATACCGTGTCCCATAATTGTTCATCAGCAGTCTAGGCCAACGCGCACTTTAATGATTTAGTAACTAACTCATATACTGAATACTGAAAATAGAGAGTCAGTAGCCATGAGTCTGTGTTGTTCCATCGTAATCAAGTCGGGCACCTGTGCGGATTCACGTCTCTGAAGTCTGAGCGTCTGCTGCTATTACAGCTGGGCCGCATGCTATTCGGGTGCGATGCGCTCATTCTACCTGAAATCTGCAAAGTAGGTGTCCAGGAATTGGTTGAATTCCGACACCAATTTCGCCACAAGCTTTTTCACAGGTAAACTGCTGTAATATTGCACAACTCGGCGCTCGAAACATAGTGGGTGAGCTATCCGTTTTAGGTGCCCACGGACGCCGCGGATTTTTGCTTCACCGTGCTGGATGCTACTTTTGCTTTGGGAATAGTGTGTTATACGTCTTTTCTCTATGTGAATTGTGCACCAATACTTTGCTTTTGATGTTTTTTTCCGTCTGTGCGAATTTGGTGTATATTCTCCGGCTACTGTCAGAGATCTCACTGATTGGCCCAACTGCCGTCTGTGTCCGCCATCTTAGATTTGTTCTACAGCGATCTAACCGGTGTCTGTCAGACCACCAGCCTGACTGGAGGCGTTTGGATTCAGCATACCAGTGTAGACGTTGCAACGAACGACTTCCTCAGCTCTGAGAGTCAAGATAGCACGTAGTGCTTGCGCACGGAAAGCTAAGCCCAAAGCTTTCGAAATGAACGTTAGTTGTGGCGTAGATAGCTGGGTAAAACTTGTGCGATTTGGAAGGGAATGCGGAAACTGCCGAAAATACTTCTATTCTCGATGTGCTCGCCATAGTTTCGGCCAGATAAAAAAATACTTAATAGTACTACCGATTCTCTCTGGTTCTGCACTGAGTATACGTTTATTCCACTCATCAGATGTATAACTGTGTTGGCGCTTATCGTGTTCAAATACTTTGCTTTGTTTTGCCCTCGATTCGCTTATCCTACTCACACTTCCATTTAGCACTCGTTGGCCTATCATGTGATCTTGCATTTGATTGGTTGCAATTCGAACCTCTATCGATTTACTTGTACTGCACGTGTGTGCGGACAGTTTCCTGCATACATATGTTCTGGTGCTGCTCTGGTCTGCTACCTTTTCGAGATACAACAAATTGGCCTTGCGTGTTACCGATGTCTTTGCATGCTACTGCCCCTGCACCTTTCTGGACTGACTCTGCGTTTACCGCAAATTCAGAATGCTGGGAAGACTGGAAATTTAGTTTTTCAGATTATATTTCTGTGCTATCAGTTCTCAATCCATCCGTGCCGCTGAAAACGGAGGATACTTTAAAGCCTTTGCGCATGCACCACGGTTTAGAGGGTCGACGTATATTTGATGCTCTAAACCTGCGGGAGGAACCCACGTTGATAGAGACCTTATTGGTCCTCGATAAACATTGAGGTGTTCGAGTGAACACCTATAGTTTTCGATACAATTTTGCGCAGCTGAAACAAGCATCTGGTGAATCAGTGGATGCATTCATTTCCCGTCTTGTTTGTTCTGTTCGAAAGTATGACTACAATAGTATTCCCAAGAAAGTGGAAGAAACTATGCTAATATAACAATTCATTTTTGGTCTCACGGATTCTCGGATCAGAGAGGGTCTCTTAATGAAGAACGCAGAAAAGCTCACATGGGACAGGGCCTGTAACGTGGCTCGAGCGAAGGTCGCAGTCACGGAACAAAACAAAATTTTCCACTCTAACACAGAAGCTACTGAAATTGACCGTTTAGATTCAACACGCTCTCTGACGCGATCCTCAGTTAGAAATAAGTGTTGCCGTTGTGGTAATGCTGAACATGGTGCAAATGATAAGTCATGTCCTGCAAGGAGTGAAAACTGCCGGAATTGCGGTAAGACCGGTCATTTAACGCGGGTTTGCCATTCCCGCGCCATTCCTTTAGTTGATTCTACGAATGACTCTAGTTCTTCTCTGGTCACCACTGAACAATCAATATATGTCGTTAATGAATGTGAACATCCACTTTCTTCCCCAACTTAAGAACTCAAACTGCCTTCGCCAGATATTCGTCGTGTGCTTTTGTAGTTAGAAACAATGCCATTTATCTAGAAATGGAACTAGATTCCGCGTCAACAATCATAGTTTTGTCATATTGTTTTTACAAACAGCATTTTGGTCAGCTAACTGTACATCCTTACGCTTACACTTTCAGCAGCTACTCAAATGGTGATGTCCACATACTTGGTTTTGTTATGGTTTCAATATTTCTTATAAACGGCAGGAAGTGTATAGTTTAAGTTTACGTCTCTAAAACTGATAGTAAGCCTCTGTTAGGACGTAATGCTATGGTCTTGTTGAACGTATCACCATGCGTCAGCCGGATGACCATTTCCAGTGTCAACCTTCATTCGTTACGTTCCAGATACCCAAATCTCTTTCTTCCGGATACTGGTAGAGTCCCAAAAGCAATGCACCGCATTCGGTTGAGCGCGGATTACAAGCCATTCAGCATTTCACAACCTAGGCCTGTACCTCTTGTCAAGCGAGAGGCTTTATCGCAAGCTTTGAAAAACATGGTCAGGAAAGACTTGATAGAACCCATACAGTGTTCTGAATGGGTTCATCCACTAGTTGATGTTCAAAAGAAAGATGGCTCTATTCGTCTTTGCACCGACCTTCGAGCGCTTAATCGACAAATAATTGTGGACAAGTTCCCTCTGCTTTCTCTAGACGAGTTGATGGTTAGGCTTTCAAAAGCTAAACGTTCCTCAAAACTGGATATTCGTAGTGCATACTGTCACATGCCACTGACTCCAGATTGCCGACATTTGACTGCTTTCCTCACGCAAAACGGTTTGTATCAATACAAAGTGCTACCAATTGCCTTAGTAGTGCCCCAGCAGCTTGGAAGAAGGTTATTACTCTATCGTTATCAGATCTCAAAGGACGTGTTTTGTATGTGGATGATATTTCTATCTTTGTTAGTAACCCCACCGAACATCAGGAAAACCTTCATAATGTGCTGCATATACTGAATGAACTAAATCTCCGCCTACATACCAGCAAATGCCAATTCACTGTAACGGAGGTCGAGTTTATTGGACATGTTATTTCTGCTTAGGGTATTAGGCCTAATGTGCAGAACACCAGAGCCATTCTCGATTGTCTAAAACCATTCAATGTTACACAGATGAAACATTCCTTGGGTTTGTGTTCTTATTACCTTCGACATTTACCGAATTTTGTGACTATTGCCTAGCCGTTACGGAGGTTGACGCGCCAAAACCAGGAGTTTATTTTGGCCACTGAACAAGACAATGCCTACATGACCATAGGAGCGATGCTTGAATCTACTCCCACGGTAGCGATCTTCAATGAGTACTGTCCAACGTTTGTTTCAACAGATGCTTCAAATGTTGGCTTGGGAGCAGTTATGTCCCAGCTGCACGCTGACGAGGAGAAAGTGGTTGCGTACGCATCGCGTACCTTGTTTTATACTGAAAGCAATTATTCTACCGGCAAGAAGGAGGCCCTCGCATTCGTCTGGGCATGTGAGAAATGTCCCTTTTACTTATTCGGACGTCGATTCACTTTGTGAACCGCATACTGCTCTTGCAACGCTACTGAGTCGCGGTGACAAAGGCCAAAAGCCGGTACGCTTGAGTCGCTGGTACTCACGTTTATTGAACTATGATTATGAAATAAACTACGTGCCAGGGTGCTTTAACCAACTTGCAGATGCCCTGTCGAGACTCCCACTGTCCAAGGAATGGTAAAACGAGGATTTAGAGGAGTTAAAAATGAGATCGCAGCTCTCAGACGGAATACCTACAATAACATTCAATCTAATACGAGAGCACACTGACAAAAACCCTGTCCGAGCGAAGCTTCGGGAGTACATATCCACTTCATGGCCCAGTCGTACCAAGAGCCAACCTGAGTTACTTCCATAATATACCCTACGGCACGAGCATTTTACTATGAGCATCTGCATGGTTAGAGGCGAGCAGTTTGTGGTCCTTGCAACCCTTATTTCTCTGGTGCTTGCATGTGCGCGTGAAGGTCATCCAGGGGTTGTGCGATCAACGGCTCGGATACGACAATACTATTGGTGGCCGAAGTTGAATTCAAGCGTCCAGGTGGTTATTCGGGAACCTTACGCCTGCCAACAATCCGATAAGTGTGCGGGGCCCCTGAATGCTCCAGTCCAACCTATCGTGTACCAAATGAAGCCATGGGTAAAAATTGCCATCGATATTATGGGCCCGTTTGCCAGTGCACCTCCACAGAAGCGAAACGTGCTAGTGGCTACATGTTTTTACAGCAAATGACCAGAGGCTATTCTACGCGGGGACGTAATTACAGCCGTCATCATAAAGTGGCTCCGTTGTTTGTTTGCAAGGTACGATTTACCAGAAGAAATAGTCACTGATAACGGCCCACAGTTTCGAAGTAACGAGTATGCTGAATTCTAATGCGCAATGGTATCAGACACAGGGAAACTGTACGTTATAATCCTGCAGCGAATGGACTCGTCGAACGACTTAATCGTACTTTGAAAGAATCTCTGCAAGTCATTCGGCTTTCGGGAGAATCCTGGGATGATACGTTGGTATCTGCATTGGAGATATACAGAACCACTCCACATACTGCAACGGCAACGTCCCCTTCGGAACTAATTCTAGAGCGAACAATTCAAACTCGATGAAATACAGCCTTTACATCCGAAGAAACCGCCGATCACAGAGAATACGAAAGACGGGCTGTTTCCCAGGTTAACTATAGACGCGCTGGGAGAACGTATCCTCCAGGGACATTTCTTCATGTGAGTCTGCCCTATTCCCTGATAGGAAGTAATGTGTTTGGACCGCCGACGCCTGTAGAATCTGTGTACACACCAGGAACTTACAAATTCACTGATGGGACAATGGCGAATGCAAGACGGCTGCATACCGTGCTTTCCCAACGTGCTATTGAACAGACGAACACACCTACAACACTGCGCTCGGTAGAAACTAATACAAACTTACGACGTTCCGGTCGGATATTCCGCCCTGTCTACCGATCCGCATTAACGGATAACACCACATGACAATGATTCGGAGTGCTGACATTAAATTAGATCGTTCATGGACATGTAGTGCCTATATTTTTACGAACAGAGGACGGGACAATGTCGTGTTCAAATACTTTGCTTTGTTTTTACCGTCGATTCGCTTATCCTATTCACACTTCCATTTAGCACTCGTTGGCCTATCATGTGATCTTGCATTTGATTGGTTACAATTCGAACCTCTATCGATTTACTTGTACTGCACGTGTGTGCGGACAGTTTCCTGCAAATATATGTTCTTGTGCTGCTCTGGTCTGCTGCTTTTTCGGAATACAACAGCGCAGAAATGCGATAGGCTGACGGAGCTTGTAGAGCAGGTAGCAGCCGTGAAATCTGTCTCACATGAATTAGACAAATCAGTGCCTCGAGCTCGATGCTCAACAGCAAGCTCCAGTTCAGAACAGCGTAAGAGTAACGATTCCGAGTTCGTCACCCCGACACTAGAGGCTGTTCACAAAGATGTGTTCGCTACACCTTCTTAAACAGAATCACCTGCCACAATGAACACTGTTAAATGTCAGACAACATACGCCTCCGCTGTTGCTAGCCATATGACGAACGCACCTCCATCGTAACCCCGTGCGCTGCCAGACGAGTTACTACTACCAATACCACCACAGGACTCAAGATTCCGTCATTTGTCCAACCAAAGAAAGCAGCCACTAGTCCCTCCAAAAAGGAGAACATGAAACACTACCATAATACTCCGACTGTTATATGCTCTAATGTGACTGAATCCGGGGCGAACTCCATAAAAGATTAGATACTAGACGATAAAAACTGTGGGACTCAATGTGTCAACTAATAGGGATTCAAGCTAAACCAGTCAATAGATTGAGTCTCGTCCGTCACCAAACTCCGTACACTACGGTGAACCGAGGTTATTCCAGGTAAAACTTCAGTCAGGTAAAGATGCAGTGGCAGTTCTCTTGTCAGCCACTCGCCTCCGTACCACCACACCTACTGTTCGAATTGTTCCAGATGTTCCTCGGAGGGAACGCCAGAAACGCAAACAAAACCCGGATGACTACCGTAAACAACACGACACAAAATCTATCCTTGTTCACGATGTCTTCGAGCTCCAGACATTAAGCGAGCTAGAGGCCAAAGCGTATGACTGGGTTGGATGGCATTTTATTCGTCACTGGAAAATGTTTTCGCTAATTCGGAACCAAGGTTACCGCTATCATCTAACTACAAATGGTGTGGTCTCCGAGTGATGAAAATAGCATTGCACTTCGAACTAATGGCAGAACATGTAATAAAAATGTGGCACAAAAGCGTAAATTGCTGCCATCCAAAATACGTTTAAAGGAGATAGGCACCGGACTACAGCTATACAATGTAACACTGAGCAAGCAACTTAGCAATACAATTCTGTCGCCGTGTAGCTCAGAACGGAGACAATGTCAAGACACACCTGTCAGCTGAAGAAGGACAGGGTGGTCACCCTCTTACCAGCACTGAGACCTCTATACAACAATCTGAACTGGCCTTAGGGCCTACGTCATTGGTCTTACAAAAAGCGACCCTGCAAGGGCTGGCATAGACCCTAACCGGAAACCAGCATTCATGCACATGCTTCTGACCACCGATGACCTCACTTGCTTGCATACCAATGCATAAGATCTTCGGATCAAGCTAACCGAACTTCGTATTCGTCAGGTCTCCACGCTTTGGGACCTAGTTATGGTCATCGAAACATGGATGAACAAGGAGGTCACGGTTGCTGAGGTTGCACTACCCGGCATGATTTCCATACGAAAGAATCGGCCTAGTAGAGGAGGGGGATTGCTCCTGTATTATCGATCCGACCTTCATGTTAATATCATTGAGGACCCATAAACGAACGTCGTCGATTCTCTTTGGTATCGTATGCACCTGAGACGAGATTATGTGTGTTTACTAGCAATACTTTACCGCCCTCCAATGTCCACCTTGAAAACGGATCAGTGCCTAACTGCTAGGATGAAACGAGTCCTGGCACGACCATACCATCACGACCTTCTGGTGGGGGACTTCAAGCCGTACGAAATCGAAGTCCCAGCATCGTACAGCGAACAATTCAAGGTTGATTTGCAAGAGGTGATCGCCAATGTACCTCTGTACAAACACACGCGATTCCGAACGGGTGACACACCCTCTGTTTTGGATCTTGTGCTCACCAACGGGGAAATAATAGTCGACACCGTGACCATAGATGCACCAATTGGTGGTAGCGATCACGTGATGTTGCTCTTTCGTTACATCTGCTAGTCGGAGTACATAAGTGTGATCAACGACGAAACCTTTGTCGTTACACATTACGACATCCTGTCCAACCTCTTTCAGGAAACCGACTGGTGCTTCCTGACCGAGCAGCCACCCGATATCTCCTTGGTTGGTGTTTGTCACCCCACTCACCGAGCTAGTGACAAATGCGTCAGAAAGTAATGCCTTTCGCCTGACGCAAGTGAACTCGTTCTTGAGGAGCCGCACTAGAATGGCCTTAAGTGATTCAGTCTGGCGAGCTTATCAAGTATTTCCTGCAATGATTACACAAATTAATGAAACCACTGCGCCAAGTTGATCGGCGAAGACAAAATCCAGCACCAACAGTATTTAGCGTCGAAATTCAGTACAAATCCCAAGTTGCTGTATAAACACGTCAACAAGCTCCGCAGAGTGCAGCGCGGGATCCCGGTTTTACGTGCTACAGATGGTCTTGCGTAAACCACACAAGATGCCACCAACCTGCTTCGCCAATACTTCATCAATTCTTTCCGGAGTGACTCATCATTTCTTCCGCTTGTGACACAGCTTCCATCGTCACCAGGGTTAAACCACGTATCGTTCACGCAGTTAATGTAATGAAAACGCTAATGTTGTTGCACGTGCAATGCTCACCTGCCGTGGATGACATCAAACCGAAGGCATTGAAGACAGCGGCCATAAACCTTGTCGAGTCACTAGCTCATTTCTTACAACGTTGTCTCGACGAAATACAGGTTCTCCCAATGTGGAAACATGAAGTAGCCACTCCTATGTATAAAAGTGATAATCGTTCGGAGCCATCGAACTATTGTCTAATCGCTCTTCTCCCAGTTTTATCCAAAGTAATGGAAGGTATAATCGCAGAGGCGCTCATGGGATATTTTCAGTGTAACAACATCCTAGTGTCAACGCAATATGGATTCCGCCGAAATCTATCCTGCACTACAAACTTGCTGCTAGAGCGAGAAAGCTGGACAGAGTCAGCCGTTGCCAGAGTGGGAGTCGACGTTTTCTACCTGGACTTCTCGAAAGCGTTCGATCGTTTAGATCACCGCATTCTCCTCCACAAGCTTTGAAGATATGGAATCCGTGACCCTATAATCGGTTGGATCGGAAACTTCCTCGCTCAACGTGAGCTGCATGTGAGAGTCCACAGCTCCATTTCCAACCCAATTGGCGTGCCTCAAGAATCGGTACTAGGGCCACGTTTATTCCTAATATTCATTAACGATCTTGCCAGTGTACTGCAGTCGCATTTCTTACTATTTGCAGATGATGTCAAAATTTGGCATGATATCAGGAATTAGGAGGATCACATGTCAATGCAGAGAGATCTCGACAGGGCTTTTGCGTGGTCATCCGATAAGCGGCTCCAGTTCAACTTGACCAAGTGCAAAGTCGTAAGCATACGCCACCAGCTTATCTATGGATATTGACTTGAGGACCAGCAGGTACAACGTGCTTCCCAAGAAAACGACCTCGGTATGATTGTGCAGTATGCTCTTGGTTGATCGAGGCAGACTTAAAAGACATCAAAAAGATCCAGTCAACATCTTGGAAGCTTACGGAGGGTTTTCGGGCATTTTAAGCCATTAATCTTCCCGGAAATATTGAACGCCTACGTGAAGCCTCACGTGGAATATGCGATCCAGGCCTGGGGTCCCTGGCGCAAGTGCGACGTCGATACACTTGAAGCTCCACAACGTAAAGCGACCAAACTCGTTAGAGGATGGGCTCATCTCTCCTACCAACGCAGACTGCACTCCCTAAGATTGCACAGTGGTGAATATCGATGTCAGCGAGGAGACCTAATCATGGTTAGCTTAATACTGACGTGCCTAACTCACCCAGGTCGAAATTTATCGCAGCTGAGCTGAGAGGCCACCAGCTAAAAGTGGCGACGCACTACAGTCGGCTTGATTGTCGACGAAGCGTTTCCCCCCCACCCCGTGTGTCCCGTGCCTGGAATGCCCTTCCGACTCACGTTATCCTTGCCCCGTACATTAACCCTATCCAAAAAACGCCTTGATGAGACGCTTTCCAACTTGGGTTACTTGATATAGTCCTTTCCACTTGGAGGACGAAATAACGCAAACCTAACCATGTGCTTAACGGCCCTCTTCGCGACGTATCGGTGAGGATACATGCAGAAGTGTCCATGTGAGTGGCCTGGATGTACCTAAACTGGATTAACATATTTTCGCCTGGCAAGCGTTCTCCCTATAAAAAGCCACAAATGTCCGTTTAACAACACTGCAACGTGGCGAATGTGACCCGCCACCGAATAAAGTCACAGCCCATAACTTCACACTGGCAGCTCAATTAGAATCTTCATACTGGATAGCTTGCTCTTCAATTATCTCCCAATGGATCACTCAGGATTCTTTATCTATTATTAGTCGAGGTATGACCGCGATATATGGCAGAGCGATTATGTCCAACAAATGGATCCCGACCCCACTACAACCAAATCGTTCTTTCGCATGTTCACCATCGCACAGTTCCAAGCATGGACATATGAACAATTTTCTACTGTCACTACAGTTCCCATAAAATGTCTGTACAGCTGTACATTCCTGATCATGCCTCAATTGGCGTGCCTCGCATAGTCGAGAATAAAATATTTATTTATTTATTTATTACATCTGTTGAATAAAGCAACACACTAGTGAGTCTTGTCGTTTCCTTTTCCTTTCTCACACATTTGCTGAACTAGAAAGGCACTTTAGACTATTTCGTGCGTGTACATCCCATTCCCAGTTCAAAGTACCGTTATGCAGTAGTACATTTAAATCAGTAGACGCTTAAAATAACCATTTACTTATTCGATGATCCTTTAAATTTTACTTTTTTCTCCAACCATCCTATGGGACCTGTCAAGCACCTGCTCTTCTTTACCCGTGATAAATCATTGTTCATTGTTTACTAGTTTATAGTGGTGTCTGCGGGTGCCGCTTGGTGCGCTCACATGAAGTAGTGGCCTCAGCATGGGGAAGTGACCCAGATGCAATATCCGATGCGCCATAATGAGATCAACTCTAAACCGACGATACGACAGGGTGTACAGCCCTAGTCGTCTTCATCGGTCTTCGTATCACATGCCCCATAAACTGGGGATGAACCTGATAGCCTCGCGACGGGTGGTCGGACAATTGGCGAGTGTTCAGAATGAACGCAACATTTGCAGTGCTTGGCCCATTCTGATTGCGTTTTGCGCCCTTACGCTACCGAGAGGTTCTATTCAATGAGCTTAGGAATCCCGTAGACCTGACTTTGGCGAGTGAACGGCAACATTTGGCCAAATCTGAGCCATACCAATTGGACCGTCAGCTTTCTTTTCTCTTCCATTATGACAGCAGGATATGATCTTTGTAAATGGTGTCGTTTTAATGCTTAAAGTTGCTCAAATATTAATCTTACTGATAGCTTTGAGTATGGCAGCTTATTGACTAGTACATCTGCAACCGACCTCATCAGCTGTATTCTGATTGCATATCGTGAAAAGTGTAAGCGTTTTAGTGTGCTGAACCACTTGATAATCTCTTCTGGGTCAGAAATATGCTGATTCTTAGAGACTTCATATTAGTATACAAAATACTGAGCGGTTCCAGTTATGTAAGCTGCCACTTTTTGGAACAAATCGAACAACAACCTGAGAGGAAATTGTTTGAAACGGAGTCAACAATACAGTCGACTGGATTGCCGAGGAACTTACTTTTCCCTCCGGGTGTGCCAACCATGAAACGGTCTTGCAAACTCGGTTTCCTGTACCCCTATCTTAGCTCTTTTCAAAAAAAACATTGTATATCGCATTTAGCACCCTACACTTTGTCACATGAACGGATATTATGGGATTTACTCTGCATAATTAGTCTTTGGACTTACAACCTACAGTAACGCACGCGGGTGGGTGAGCAAGCTGTTTGTTATTTGCTATACACACTACCCATGACAACTTGTCGTTCTTTAGCATCTCATTCCCGGTACCTTATTTTTGTGTCATTACTCCCTGACTTCATCTGTACAAATTTTATTTGGTCCACATAGTTAGTACTCGAGTTTTCAATTCCTTCCATTACCAACCTGAGGGACATGTTAAGGCTATGCTTTTGACCCGTCATAAACCATTGTGCCACGTGGGATAAAATAGTGATTATAGTGGTAGTATTGAGTAATAATACGCCTACGAACAGTGTGAACAGCAAGCACTCCTGGTTGGAAATGCAAATCCCTTTCTGGTAGTCTCATAGATATCAAGAAACCATCCGTTTACATGCGAGTAGCCCCTGTGGTTTATGCAGTGTCGGCTCAAGTTGTATCTTGAGATTTTCTGCCAAAAACAAAGTGACATTCAAGGATTTGCTACCCCTTTATCACTTGCTTCTGCCACAATGTACGCATTTCTTCTACGACTCAACTTTGCAATTAGTATGTAGTGGATTGTTCCTCTTCCTTTATATGAATGTGTCGCTGTTGCTTGATTGTGGTAATCACTGCGCCCTCGTCTTTAAACATAAGCTTAGTATTTACATTTACACTAACCTATGTACTTCCTATACTCGACAAGAGAAACATTTACGGTGTACTTGACAAAGTTGTTTAATCACGTTTGACTCTATGCTTTAATTTCGCTTGGTATTTTGTCTCCGTGCAGTTTGAATATGCAGCCTACCATGACACAAATTATTCAACAACAATTAACGGTCTCATTCATCCTACAGCAGGAGCTATAATCCATATGAGTAAACGAATTCAATACAGGTGCATACATGCCTCAAACGAACACCCTCGAAGATGCACAAGTAATGCAACCCTCTTACGATGGGATATTTTATAATATTCCTTTACCAACGCACGAAGATTGTTTTGCATCTTGAACAGATTGCAGCCAGAATCTATGAGCAGGATCGTCAGACACTCCAAAAGATCTTAACTCTAAGTTATTGGCCTTGAGAACAACCACGTGAGCGATCAATTGCATAATTACAAGCACATCACTGGGTCGCAATGACAATGTGACTCTACTGTTTATCTAGGTAGGTTATGCGGAATATCGTGAGGAAGAGGATAATAAAGTGAATACCGTCACGCACTAAGTGTTATCCGCGCTTGTTAAAAAGTTATGTTGAACCTTCTTAACTGTATGTCACCCAGAAATCGTCTAGGACAATTTCACAAGGACATTTACCACACTGCTAACGCACGCGTCTGAGCAGAAATTTTTTCACCGTCAACGGAGAAGGAAGTCATTTCTGAGGAGCAGGACACGAAAATGCATGTCCTTGAGGGATTTAGCATGGAGAGCTTCCAAGGACTCCCCAATTCCGAAACCTGGACTGCCCACATGACACAGCGTTACTACTGTGTGAGCTTGCTCCGCGAGGACTAAGTGACGCATCAGCAGGAGTTAATGAAGAGATTCTGCAAGAACCACAAACTCTTATACTGGCATGTTAATGATCTTCGACAGCTGCAACGCGGAATTTCAGCACTGATCACGACTGACAGGTGCACGCGATCAGCAACGGAAGTAGCCGATCTCCTACGGTTCACTTAATCACAAACGTTTCAGACAGTAACGGGCCCAACGGGTATCCCTGGTTCTATTGTCCCACTATCAGCCCTATCCACTATTACTTTTACTGCAGAAAGTGTGCCAAAGAAACTGTTTTCGCTGCGTATCCACAGCTCTCTTTGTGTCAATAACATTCGGCCGAAGACTTTACAGGCAGCAACCAGTGATCTGGCGGAACGTCTGGCTATATTCTATCAGCGCTGTATGGAGGAGAACCAGATTGCAGCAGTATGGAAGCGCGGGGTCATCACTCCTATTCATAGGGGAGGTAATCGCACTGATCCAACTACTTACCGTCCTATAACGCTACACCCTGTGCTTTCCAAGGTTATGGAGTCTAGCATCGTTGATGCATTCATGCAGAATATGGAAAATCACGAGATGATAGCACCAGAGCAACATGGCTTCCGACAAAGCGCTCGTGCACTACGAACCTGCTAATTGCACGTAATAGCTGGACTGAATCAGTTGATGGTGGAGCAGGAGTTGACTTCTCAAAAGTGTTTGCTCGCTTGGACCACCGGATTCTCTTCCACAAACTTCCGTTCTCTGGCGTTGGCGACCCACTTCTGCGTTGGATAGGCAATTTCCTGCACCAACATCGGTTGGAAGTGAGAGTACGATAATCCCTGTTCGACGCTATTAAGGTGGAGTGCAGTGTACCACAAGGCGCGGTGCTCGGGCCCCGTCTATTCTTGATTTTCATAAACGATCTGGTGAGGGAAATTATCTCCGATGTTCTATTTTTCGCGGATGAGATCGAGTTATGGCGAGCGATCAGAGAACTGAACGACCACGAAAGCTCCAGCATGACATCAACACGATTTCAAACTAGTCAGTTTTGAATACCCTACCGGTCAATGTGGAAAAATGTCACGCTATTCAATTGCGCCATAGACATGCCTACGTGTATGGGCTTAGGTCACATGTATTACAAACCACCTCCGAAGAACGCGACCTTGGTGTGTTCATTCAAGATAACATTAACTGTTCAAAACAGTCAGAGGCAGCTGCGAAGAGAGCGAACCAGCACATCGGCTTGCTAGGGAGAGCATTCGGAAGATTCCAACTATCCATCTTCCCATGATGCACATTTCTTACGTGCACCCTCACGTTGAATACGTCATCCATGCTCAGCAACCTTGGTTGAAGCGCGACTTAGAAGTGCAAGAGAAACCCCAAAGCAGGGCCACAAAGACTGTCAAAGGCCTACAAAATCTGTCTTAGCATCAAAGGCTGAAGTCACTTGGAGTTTTCAATGGCCGCTACCAAAGGCTGTGCGGCGATCTCATATTAGTCTACCAACTATTGAGTGACCCAAATCACGTATGCCGTCAGTTGCTAAAACTCAGCCATAAAACCAATCTCAGAGGTAACAGTCTGAAATTGTGTGCACAGTTTAGCCGCCTGGAATGCCGTCAGAATTATTTTTCTCTTCGGGATTACCAACCCTGCAACTCTCTCCCAAACTTCGTTGTTTCCTCCCCAAACTGGATATTTTCGAAAAACAAATGGAGCTTGCCCTCGGCTCCCGTCACTTCGTTACCTAACCTGTGCAAATTTGGAATATATTAATTATCTATTCAAACCGGATTAGCATGCTACATAAATCTCAGGAGATGGTACGGAAGTGAATATTCTCGTTTGTACTTGCTCAAGGAGGACAAAAATTCTAACTGTTTGTAGAAAGTAGAAGTCACGATTAAAATTCACGCACAATAATATGCCTCGACGGGGAGTCGAACCCCGGTCCACGAATTTCCGGCAATACGTCGCGCACCAAGCAGAAGTCATGTGTTAAAATTTGCGCACCTAATCGTCAGCCCTCGGTAGCTCAGGTGGTAGAGCAGCGGACCGGAAATTCGTGGACCGGGTTCGACTCCCCGTCGAGGCATATTATTGTGCGTGAATTTTAATCGTGACTTCTGCTTTCTACAAACTTTACCCTACTCACAAACTTCCAACATTAATTCTAACTGTCCCCATTTTGCCTCGTCGTTCGCATTTCATTCACACTCGCCGTACTATTATTCAGCAGCGTATCTGTTAGATAAACCCTTAAGCAGACAGATCAGCTATCTTTTGCTAATTGTACTTTTATCCCCACCATTCTGCGGGGCATGTCAAGCAACTGCTTTATTACCCGGCATAACCCATTGTTCATTTTTCTTTGTTTTGTCCAAGAGAAGTAAGTTAGAGTTAATATATAAAACATTAGCCTTTTTAATTTTGAATTATCTTGTACGTGCGCTGGTACCCAATACGAGAGATATGCAATCCATCCACCAATCCTCATCATCACAGCTTGGGCACGTGCCAATTCATTTGTATGTGGATGCGGACCCAAATATCGAATTTGCTAGTTTTGAACAAATCAATTTTTAGTAGTCTAACCGAAACCCACGTGACCACTCCTTGTCCGTCCGCATCCGACACGGCAATTAATGTGGTCCCTATTCTTAAGTACCGTTTGGTTCCGGCTGTTGCAAATTTTGCCCATTATCAACTCCGAATTATTTGTTCGGTTGGAATCGTGCAAACGTGAAATGCGTCCAGGAAACTGGTGCGAATGGGGTACCTGGAGTTCTTGCATCCGATCCAGTTGTACTCGCTACCGTCGGCGTTTATGTGAATGTCCGGCACCACAGAAATGGACCCCAGAGAATCAATGTGTTGCTGTACGGCCTCAAAATGATTACATGAATGGATCGGTAAGTACTTGGTCGGACCTGATACATTCGCACTGCTTCGAGCAACAACACATCTTGTCGGAATACGTCATCGTCAGTAGTCCCATTGTCATCACGGACACCGTTAAAATTTAGTCTTCTTCCTCATTGTCATTTACCTCCGTACTATCGGTTTTGTTGGCTTCTATCTTTCAAACACTGGAGAAAATCCACCTAACAACCTTTCTTCAGATAACTAGAACAAATCTGAGTTACTAGTTGACGGTTAAGACCCGGGATGTGGGGATAGGAAGTTTTACAATCACCAACACACACTTATGTTTACGGAGAGAGGCTAAAAAGCCAACATATCAGCAATAGCTAGAGCATTTTCTACCATATAAAGATAGGATTTATGTTCTTCAAAATTAAAATGCTATTTCGCACAATACTTGCTTTCACGCTAGCTTGTCGAACAAACTCCATGTGGTGCAAACTGCGTGGTTCAGATTCATCCCGTCACAGCAAATGTTTCGGTGACAGTGTTGCAGTATATATATATATATATATATATATATATATATCCGTTTAAAGACACTGCGACATAACGGATTGGACTCCCTACTAGATGAACATACTTCTCCTCTATTCTCTCGGGTGAAGCATTGTATTTCAGCAACCTAATGCTGTACATGTGGGGACGATTGGGCCAATGTTTATTAAACGACAGAAAGTATGGCGTTTAAACACGACATTCGCGACAGCACCAACAAGTTCCTGACTGTACGGAGTCTGATCAGTGTTTGCTTGCACTATGGCTGCAAGCCAAGGGTACGAGCAGGTTGCAGGTTTCAGATGACCCAATACATGTCAGGTATTTTATACTTAGTTATGTGAGAGATCTGTTAAAAACAGGCAAACTACCTTTTAATTCAGCTCATCATGTATTTTGACTTTGTTGACCTTCCAAACGGTGTTAGCTGGTCTGATGTTCAACTTTCCTGATCCACCTACGGTCAAGGTTCTATAAGATAAGCACTTATCCAGTCATGCGCTGACAGGCGTGTCTCGTATCTGCGATAATAAACGTTCCTAATTTAAACTTAACGGCGGATGTAATTAGTGTATAATTATCATACCAGTCATTACCTGTGTAATCCTTTCTTCTTATGGGATTCAGAGCTTTCCTGGTGCGAGCGTTCGTATTCTCCGCCATATTATTAACATTGTCAGCCACTGCAGCGATGCTCAGAAGCAGCGCGTCGATATCGCATGCAGATTGTTGGAGACCAGGTTAGGTATGGAGTGCGTATGTAAAGCTAAAGTATCTTAGTTACGTTGTCACCGTTTCACCACACAGGTTTTCGCGCCCCCTTTATGGTCCTTTACTCAATTGAACATCGTACTAACCCCAAAACGTGGACCTCTTGAGTTTAACCACGAGGTAGTGAAAAAATTTTGTTTTCACCGAATTTAACCTAAGGCTTACTTTCACGCATCCATGTGGTAGAAATATTCGTGAAAGTTCCAGACAGCGAGTGCATAGTTCTAAACCATCTTAATTTCTGTCAATAGCTCGGACACTGGATCAAGCATACTCGAAACAAAAATACCTCTTGTAGTTTCAATCGGTCTGCGAAAAGACAAACCAATTGCACTTATTCTCCCTGTGGTAATCTGTGTGTAAGTAGTAATTTACGAATGTGCATTGAGTCACTGAATACCATGGAAATCAAAGGAAGGTCAGCTTTCGTGAAAATAGAATCGAACAAACATGAATAAATCCAGATTCACTGACCATATTCTGCCCAAACAACCAAAAGACCTGACTTTCGACATAGCAATGTCACAGCTCAATGAAATATTTGATGAGTCAGCTTTTCAGTTCAGCAATCATTTTCAATGCCTAAAGATTGTTAAACAGGAACAGAACGGTTAGGGGGCGTTGGCTGACGTTGTCAGTCACAAATTTTAGCGCTTTAGGCCACGATCTTTGACGGACAACCAATTTAAGTGTCTCAGTTTCGTTAGTCCTCTGCAATCACTTTGTGATGCTGAGATTCGCAGGAAGCTTCTTGCTAAACCTGATCACGACCCACATTTGACACTAAAGGTTCTTGTCGGCGAATGCATGTGATTGCTCAATTTGAAGCACAACACCGCCCTGATCGAACAGTGTCGCACTGCACCATCCGATGCCGTTCACGCTGTGGAAAATGCTGGGAATGCTAGCCAAAGCAAACCGTTCAAAAGGGCCCCGAACAAGCCACCTACAGCCTACTAATAGTACGGCGAATAGCATTTTTGGCGTTTCCGCCCTTTGAAATGTCACATCTGAGAAAAGTGCCTACCATTCGAAGAACTATCGAAAGCTTGGTGCAGAATCGCTTTCAGTAATTGCACATTTCTAAGTGAACCTAAGCCACGGCGACGATTTATTATTGTGCTAATTAACGGTTTCCCAACAAAGCTGTAATATGACACGGCCTCAGACATCGGTCATTTCCAAGAATACTTAGCATCATATAAAGAGGCCAACGATGATCAAATTTCACGGAATAGCCCATAACGCATCCGAAGGTGTGCTCAATCAAATCGCTGAAATTACCTGCACAACGGCATTTAACAGTGTGGAAGAGACTGGGGCGGTTTACATGTCAGTTAGGTCCAACTTGAACCTACTTGGGCTAAACTGGATTGAAAAGTTGCGCCTGTTCGATGTTTCATTGAATCAGACTTGCGAAAGAATTCGAGCGAATGCAGGCGCATCAACGAAGTGACGACCCGTCTGCTGAAAGGAAAACTGGTCCCTGTGTTTCAGGATGGCCTAGACCATTGCACTAAATTCACGGCGACGCTGTCCATGCGACCAGGATTCAAGCCAGTCTTTTAAGCTACACATCCTGTTCCGTATGCAGTGATGCCGGTCGTTGAGCAAGAGCTGGAGTGATTAGAACGAACTGGTGTCATCACACCTGCAAACTACGCCTCATAGGCCGCAGCCATTGTCGCAGTAACGAAAGCAAATGGTAAAGTACTCCTCTGCGCAGATTTCTCAACAGGTCTCAACGCTGAGCTCGACGACCACTAATACCCATTGCCATTACCGGAAGACATGTTCGCAAAATTGAACGGTGTCAGGTTCTTTGCCAAGCTTTAGCTCTCTGATACATACCTTCAGGTATATGTTGCCGCGGGCTCGAAAGAGCTATTGACGATCAACACGCACCATGGACTGTACCAGTATGATCGTTTGCCTTTTGGCATAAAAAGGTCCCCAGCAACTTTCCAACAGCTGGTGGATACCGTGTTGGTAGGAGTTCCTGGAGCCGCTGCATATGTGGATGATATTATCGTAATGGGCTGAACAACGGAGGAATCATTTGACCGCTTGGAGGACGTGCTTGGTCGTATCCAGTCTTATGGTTTCCTAATTCGTGAAGACAAATGTACTTATTCACTCCAACCATTAAATACCTTGATTTTATCCTTGAAAAGAATGGCCGTCGACCATATCGGCCAAACATCGAAACCATAAGAAAGATGCGTCCACCAACAGATGTTCAATCGCTAGGTTTCTTCTGTGGTCACGTCAGTCTCTGCAGCGTATTTTTACCTGAGTTGCATCGCCTGTTTGCCCCGATGAACAAGCTCCTGAGCAAAAACCACTCCTGGAACTGGACACGAGAGTGCCAACAAACTTTTGAACCTACCAACTCATTACTGGTCTCAGGCTTCTGGCTAACCCATTACGACCCAACTCAGATCATTCTCGCAACAGACGCATCAAATCACGGGATCGGAGCGATCATTTCATATTTGTACTCGAATGCATCCCAGAAAGCGGTCCCTCAAGCTGCGAGAACTTTGACAATAGCCGAGTGAAACTACAGCCAGATTGAAAAGGAAGCATTAGCCATAATCTTTGGATTGAAGAAAATGCATAAGATGCTATATTGTCGCAGATTCAAACTACTGACTGATCACAAATTATTGCTGGCCATCTTCAGCTCGAAGAAGGGCATCCCTGCCTACATGCCTAACCGTCTCCAACGCTGGGTGCGCACCATGCTGAGCCATGATTTTGAGATCAGCTACCAAACAACCGCTTCCATAGGCCAAGCGGACGCACTGTCACGCCACATAGACTCCAATCAGCAAGACGAAGAAGAGCAAACCATACCCGCAGTTGAGCTTGTACCGGACGTCAGGTTTCTCGTGTGACGCATTATGTGACCTATCCGTGACTACAAAAGCTGTACAAGCTGAAACGCTTCTTGACCCGGGACTTAAGATAGCCACAGAATACAGCTGGATCAGTTAGCCACGCACATGTTCGTGAGCTGAATTGTAGCAGTACCAACAAAGGAGGCATGCAATCTCCATCCTGGACGACTGCATATTGTTCACGGTACGTGTTATCATCCCATACGCACTACCAAACCTCGTCCTTAGGCAGTTCCATGTTGGACATCTTGGGGTCAACCGGATGAAGGCGCTTGCCCGAAGCTTTGTGTACTGGCCATTCATGGACAGAGGATTAGAAAAAATGGCTAAAAGTTATCACAAGTAGGCTGCAGCTTCAGTGGCACTAGTAAAGACGGAATTTCATTCATGGCCGAAACCAACGCGACCATGGTGCAGCGTCCACATTGATTTCGTAGGACCAATCAATGGCCAAAGTTTTCTCATTGCTGTCGACACTTACAGCAAATGACCTGATGTGTTCCTGATGAACAGCACATCGACCCAAGCCACTGTCACGAAACTACGGCAAATCTTCGCCAAATTCGGTTGTTCAGAGACACTGTACTGATAACGACACTTGTAACTGATAACGTCACACAGTACACCCCGGCACTTTTCACGGAGTGCTGTAGACAATGAGCTGTCCTGCACATCCGCTCAGCGCCGTTTCCCCCACAATCGACTGACCAGGCAGAGAGATTCGTGGATATATTCAAGCGAGCTCTCCTGAACGCGAAGATGGAAGGATGTATAGAGATGTATAGAGATTGACCAATTCTTCTTCCTTTACCGATCAAAACTAAACCCACAATTGCGGGGTGAAATCTCGCCAGCACGGGCCATGATGAACAGAAAGCTGCGTATGGCATTAGATGCCATTCGAGCAAGCCCGCTGCGCTCTGTTGGCGAAAGGAACCACATAATGGAATTGGATTTTAACCGGTGGCATGTGGTTAAGCAATGATTGTTCATGCCAGGGCAGACAGTGCTAGTGCGGGTCTATCGGTCAGGTTACGAATGTTGGGCACCTGGTACGATCAAAGTCAAGTCCGGGAGTGTCATGTATAAAGTGATCGTGTGGACGCAGGCATAGGTTCGCCACACAAACCAGTTACGACCAACGCTGTACCAACCAGAGTAAGTAAAGCCTGTCGAGCTTCTGTTTGACTTATTGGTAGGGAGCTTCAGCTTGCCTAAGGAACCTAAGGATCATGGCCTCCAGTCCGGAAATGAAAAGGCACAACATTCCCCGGGACTCGTATCTCGCGCACTTCAGCCGAGGCGAAGGACCGTCCAAGCGACTACTTGTCAATCCCATACTTTCTTCTTACAGGAGGGGAGGTGTCCGGGAGAAGTTAAGAATTTCCCGGAAGACCCATTATTTCAGCGATAATCGATTGTTAACGGTTATTGCATGGATTTTGAAAGTTCTGGAATATTCTAAGGCTGCACGTGGCTAACAAACACGCTGAAGATCGGTCAAATCTATCGAGAACAACTAACCTTGGTGTCTGACCTTCTAATTCTAGAAGTCGAACGTCGTGAAGCGACCTATAAATATGAGCATGGTCTGCCGCCTTTGTACGGCTCCTGTTTCACTGCGATTAACACGTTATTTTGGGCAAGGTTGTTCTGACTTTTTCTTTCGTTTGGGTCTGAGGTCGTGTGAGATAGATTGAGTGAGTGGTTCGGAATTGCAGCAAGTGAGCAGATTTAACACTTTGATTGTTCTTTTCAATCTGGTTGAAACCGGTGAACGCAGCACTCATGCACAGTGAGGTAACGTGCAAGTGAGTTATCGGCAACAGACTCAAACATCAAGTTATTCTTTGACATCAAATGCCGAATGCGCTTTTACCTAGGACTCGGTGGACGTGACAACCATCGGGTTATGAACGGCCCAATGAGAAGACGAAGATCGACAGTTGCATGCGCTTCGTGTCATCTCATCAGTGCCGATAACGATAACCGGTATTTATATACAACAGTTTGTGGGTGCAAACAGATCTACAAAAAACGATAGTAAAATCAGGTGTCTTGCTCCTACAACGAGGCCAGCCTGAGGTTGACCGATACTTGTTTTTGCACACAATGCACTGGCTTAATCCGACTTATGGCAATAGCCTGGGCGGACCGGAGGAGCATTGTTGACCTCAATTCGGTAACCCGAGGTCAATAAGTGTCTGTCGACAGAAAATGCTTGCGGCTTACGCAAAGCGTAATCCGACTTGGGCTTACTTGCGGCAAGCGCTCGCATTGAACCCATTTTGGCACGTGCTCCTTCATTCTGGAACTCAGTGTGCTATCAATCCTGTCTCAGTAACTATCTGCGCAGTTATATGCGAATTGGTATACGCATTGAGAGTTGGCCCCAATAGACTGTTTCCTTCAGTAGAGGCAGCGGCAGCTTATGAGCTCGGTCGATGATTGCAACTTCAACAGCACAGAAAATGCTGTGTAGAAAAATCCAAACATCATACAGTCCTCAAGAAAGCAATGTTACCCTTCATGGGCAGCTCCAAGAAAACTATTTCTTAGGTAAAGTAAGTACAGCACCTTCCATTTCACGGAGTTAGCTGTATCTTTGAATAACTGTCCGAGGATGGCCATTTGCAACTACCTTGTTGGTAATTAGCTCTAGTTCATCGGCTAGACAATGTGCCGAAGAAATTCGTCTTGCGCACCTAGCATTAGCATGAAGCTAGTAAAATGCAGATAATGGTCAGATCATGTCGTTTTCGGTAGCCAGGCCTTTCGGCCAGTCCGTTCTCCCTGCGACAGATGAGAAGATATAAACATGAAAGACGGTTCTGTTGTATAACCGCCAGAAGCTCTCAAATTAACATGTAAGGAATCAATACGCTTTACTAGCTGTGCGATCTTCATCTTTGTTACGTTTGTAATAAAGAAGCTGCGTAATTTTTCCGGGCGGGCCTCGTTTTATCACTAGCATGAAGAAATCCGCTAGTATGGGGCCCAGCGGGCTGCCCATGGCATCACATTAATTTGGCGATACGCTATGTTTCGGAAGTGGAAATAGACAGTTTCTGTGCATAGACGCAATGATTCTCTTACGTACACAACCGGTATCGGCAAGCAACATCTGGAACTCTCTGCTAATTCGCAAATGTAGTCAACGGTCTAGTGTAACGGCCCGTTGGTTAACAAGGATTCCACATCTAAAGTACACAAGATCTTATCGAACTTGTTCCTTTGATCGAAATCTTCAACATGCTCGAAGAAATCTTTGGATAAAACTGAGCGCTTAACGGAGACGTCACATTAACCAACCAGCTAGTAAGTTTATGTTGTGGTGTTTGGCCATCGAGGAGATCGGTCTGGTAGACACTCCGCATTTGTTCCATCTTGGAAGACCATATAGCTACGGTGTAGTTGATTCACTCGGTTTTAAATCATTATAAGTAGCGCTGTCGATCAACTGATCTTGACGGAACGTTTCTAAGTGATGTGTAATGTGAGATTAAAACGGCGTCACATCCCCCGCCTTCTGTACTCGAAAAAGAGTTCGTGTCACTGAGTATGACGGTCACCTTCACGCTATATTCATGTTTATACTTGGCTACAACTCCTGGGTGCGTATCCGCCTTCATTACAATGATAATCTCATGGCGCAATTCGTTCAGCGCTCTTAGATGCCAATTCGTAAGCTCGTAATTACTTTTGCTGGTGCAATTTTACTTCCTACACAACAGCGGTATTACAGGTAGTCCAAAAAGCTGGTCTAGCAGAACATTCCGCTCAGCGGAGATGGGCGTCCGAAGGAAACCAGACACGTTCTGTGTAAATTCAAACCGTCCAATCGGCACATTGTGTTTGGTCGCAATCGTCTACACGACTGCAGGTGCGCTCAACGTCAAACTTGTCATCGTTACCTATGGTGTGGCCGCATGTGAAGCGCGGGTTCGACCTCAAACCGCACCGCCTGACGGACAGGCTAGGGATGAGACACAACCGACTACATGATCCAAAGCGCACGAGAAGCTTACCAAGCTACCAGTGCGGACTGACAGGCAAACCACCAACTGAAGCTGTCAATACTTTTGCTTCGCCAGCCTCTTCCTTGTTGTGCTAGCGTTCAGCAGCCTGGCGATGGGTACGATGGTTCTGTGCTGAGCCACTCTGGCAGCTCGTATCGCACAGTGCATGAGCTACGGCCGATTAGCAGTGCGTGCTTTGGCGGTTGGCCTATCTCGCACGCCATAGGGTACACAGTAAGCAGTCAGTTTATTTTTCGCTATGGCTAGGCAAGTAGGCGCACGCGCTAGGCTGCAATCGTAATGCCTGCAGTGGACTGTGCTCTCATTAATATAGGCAGACCAATCTGTATCTGACTAATGAATGTGCGATGGGCGCTTACTTCTATAACAGTTGAAGACTACAGATATACTTGGACAACGCTTTCGTAGCCTCAAAACGCGCCTCCAAGGAACCATTAGGTATCAGTAGGTACTTTTCGTTGCGAACTGGATCTAGCTGCCTACGACTTCTCTTTCCTCGCAAACGTCCAATACCCCATGTTAACCACCAGCGCGTAGAAATTTCTCGCGTTATCGTCTTATTCTCTCTAGGCAACGCTCTTACCAATCAGTCTGCCTCGCCACTCTATTGGTACCAGTTTCCAGCACAACATTTCAGTCGTTGAATCATTGGATGATACAACTATTCGCCTAAACTCAGT
>OX104059.1:43820817-44044882 GCA_944474145.2 Dicrocoelium dendriticum | reverse complement strand
GTTTCGGATATGCCTGTCACTGTGGCCAGCCAAAGGACACCTGCGCCTACAGAGGGACCATAGGTGGCTTGCGCTGCACCATCCACAGCTCCAACCACGCACCCCATATCCAGTGTAAACCGAAGGAATAAGACCGGGAGGCATGTAGATGTAAGCCACGTTTCGTCAACGGAGCCGGCCCACACTCCTTCACAGGCAAACACAAGCACGCTGTATTTGGGAAATCAAGCGCACACAAGGCGGTGGCTGGACCGTATTCCGCATCACACTGAGTGCATGGAACCGCTCTTCGAGCCTAGCACGGCCACAAGGACCGTGCACCCCGTCCCCTCCAGCAACGACTAACTGTCTCCTGGAGCCAGTATGAACGAGGTAGTGGGTAATAGAGAGGTAGGCACCTTGTCAGCATGCACGGCAATCGCAGCCACACCGGGGATACCAAGCAACATCCATTCACTTGAAACGACAAGCTGAAATAAAATAAATCCAATAATGCATACAGATATCGTGGCATAACTCTTCGCTAAATTACCATATGAAGTAAGTTGGTTAGCAACAAATCCGTGATAGGTAAGAAATGTCCACAAGTTACTTAAAATGCTACAAACACAACAAAATTACCGAAAATAAGCGCAATTAGCGTAAGTAACGTGGCCAGTTAACAGAAGATTATTCAGGTAGGTAGAACAAGCCAAATAAAGTGGAATGAAATTTATCTAGCTTAAAAAGACCTAGTTTAAGTGTACGTTGGTTTAGCCCAACTGCGGTTAAGAAGCATCAAGAATGCAACATCAGCCTCAGCATAGGGCATATATATATATATGTACATATATATATATATATATATATATATATATATATATATATATATATATATATTTCAAGTATGGCCAATGGTACGATTGACATAGCAACATAACTAAACAGAGAGAAAACGAATATAAAACAGTGTTAATGAGACTAGAGTGTCACAATATCTCCGCCATTGCGCCCGATTTCTCATCAGATCTCGAAGGGTTTCCAACCATGCCTGTTCGTGATTCTTGCGCTCCCAACCAGTGAGTCGACAGCACCCAAGTACGGCTAACTTCGTTAGTTCCTTCATGCTTCTGGCCCGAGTCATACGTTGGTCACCTTGCTTTCGCTTCCACCCGACTACTTCGCGCGCGAAGAACACACCGTGTGGTAAACACTGAGTAGATACGCGAAGCACATGCCAAAGGCACTGAATCCTGCGCGGTGAAATTATGCTGCTCAGCGGCCGGCAAGTCTATTTGATCTTAAAAACCTTCGTCGAACATCTTAATT
The DNA here is from genome assembly GCA_944474145.2 of Dicrocoelium dendriticum. NCBI lineage: Eukaryota > Metazoa > Platyhelminthes > Trematoda > Plagiorchiida > Dicrocoeliidae > Dicrocoelium > Dicrocoelium dendriticum. Next base: position 44,043,574 of record OX104059.1, on the reverse strand, counting down.
CCTAGTGTGGTGTTGCTATCGTACACTAGCAATGCTCCGAAGGCAGTGGTGATAAAAGTAAAACAACCTGCCAACATACTTTGCGCGGACAAGCCAAGTCTAACAGCCATAGAGCACTTTCACCGTGGTATTGTAAACGCGACCATTCAATAAGAGACTCATCTCGCCACAACGCCAGAGATGGCAGAGGTTAGAAAACAATGCAATCCTTGGAGTCGCACAAAGACCTTTTTCCGTTAAACCACTAGCACTGAGACAGCCTCCGAGGTAAACGAACTTGCCTATCACTTCAAAGGAGTGACCTGGAATAGTAAGGATAGGAGCTGCGACCAGCCAGTCCTACAAGACGACCTTACACTTCCATGAGACGTATGTCATTTCAAGCTGGGAGATAAGCACCCTCAAACTATATAGGACATTTTGGGATGAGATGTCCCGAATTACGGCGATGTCGTATGCATACTCTAAATCCCGAAGTCTGTCCTCCGGATGTAACTCAACGCCACTAGGTTTGCAGTTCAGCAGAGCACTCTGCAGGCGTTCGTCCATAGCGCACTTGAACAAAATTTGGATGCTGGCAACCCTGTCTTGCGCCACTGGTGCTACTAAAGGGAGCAAATGTCCGCCTTTCACCCGCACTCGAACCGCAGTTTGAGAGTAGATTGCTTGAAGGATTGCAACATACGTCTCAACAGACAGCTCCAGAGAACAGCTCGGTGGACTGCGTCAAACGCAGCTCGTATGCCTAAGAAAATAACGAGCGTTGGCCAGCCGAACCTCTGATGACGCTCAAGTATTTGGCGGCGTGTAGTGTGCTCGATGCTACTCCGACCCGAGTGGAACCCAGCTTGCTCTTTACTTAAGCTCTGTTCGTTACCAAGCTGAGCCTCCTTAAGAATAGAGCGGCGAGGACCTTTGGAGCAACATAAATGAGGAAAATCCCTCTGTCGTTCGCGCAGTCAGTTCGAGTACCATTTTTTGAAGACTGGCACGATATCCGCTAGGTTCCAATCAGATGGGACAACTTCAGTGACCCACGCGTTTTGGAGGAGGGAAGGTAACTTTCGAACAATTGATGGGACTTCATCTTTGAAAAGTGCTGGAAGGAGTTCATCTGGACCAGGGGCTTTATAGCGCTTTAAGAAGCGAACCTCATGGGCGATCTGAGCCTTAGATGGTGGTGAAGCGTCGACCTTCCAGGGTGCACTTTGAATTCAAAAACGAGAACACGTCCATGCTCCTGGCCAATTAAACTGCTGTTCAAAATGCTAGGCCCAATGCACAAATCGACAATGTTGACAGTGGATTTGCTGGCCACTGGTTTCGCACAAACTTTGATCACAGTAGACCTTTTGCCACCAGAAGATCGGAACAGGTTAAAACCTTACAGTAATTCCCAGAGTTGGCCGCTTGCTCCATTGGTGAGTGGTTATTGGTCCTATAGCTCTAGTGGTATTTAATGAGAAAGTAGGTGACCAGCCTAGAACCTCGTATGCTTTAGGGCGCTGCCACTGATTGTTTGCGACCGCTTATTCATCTTGCCTGCGAACAGTCGAGACTTATTCACAGTTACCTTCGCAAGGAATGCATTCTCCGATCCGCAACCTGGGGACGCGCCCGGTGGCATACAACGCCGTCGAACAAACCAGTGATCGGTTCATTCCCGGGAAGAGACATCAGAAGTACACCGATAAGCAGTACAGTTGATGAATCAGCTGGTGCTTGATGGCGTTGCGTTGTTTTTTCTTAAAGCGAATAATTTTACGTAACCTGGTTTCACCTTGCCCCATAAAATCCTTGGTGACTTAACCAAGAGAGGTCGAGCATCAACCGATCAAACAATACTGATCTTCGTTGTACGGCCTTACAGAGGTAGCCGCACCATAAAAGTTACTGTATCCTAGAGTGCCATTGACTATCAGAATCATCATGATCTGGAGTGTTTGGTACAGTAATGTAGCGCAACTCCACCTCGAGAACCGATGACTCTTCAAAAAATACCAGTAGCAGCCGACGTCTCGACGGACGGCCAAGTTAAAACCTGCTGTTTACCTCATATACCAATCTTTCAACATATAAGACGCTCACTTGTTTTTGTAACAACGCAAAGGTCTTTTCAGCAACCTGATGGAACTTCGGCTAAGTCATGCTATGAGGTCGTGGGATCTCATAGTGCTAACCGAGACATGATTGAGTGAAGTGATCACGGACGCCAAAATCTTACTATCCGGAATATCTACTCTGTGCAACGATCGGCCGAATAGAGAAGGTGGTCTACCAATCCATTACTGCAGTGACCTACACCTTGATATCATTGATGACCTGGATGTCCACACCGTCGAAGCCTTTTGGTCTCGTCTTCACCTAAGACGTGCTGGCACATGTTTAGAAGATATACTGCACCGCCTTCCGTCATCTGCTTCAGAAATGCACAATCACCTAGCTTCCAATATGAATACTATCCTTGCGCCAACACACAGTCGAATTCCCCTGGTTGGTGTCTTCATTCTTCACACCAAAGAAACCCCAGCCTGTCTCGATGGAACTGCAGGAGCTAATCATTGGATTATCACTACATAACCACGTTGCCTCTCCCTGAAGATTCAGGTTTTGGAATAAACTAAGTATCCTTGATCTCGTGTTCATCAAAGAGGAGTTTGATCGGAACGGTATCGATAGCTAGTCCTTTGGGCCGCAGTGAACGTGCAACACACTTGTTCACCTACATCTGTTACGCAGAGTATTCAGCAGAAAACAAGGATGACTCCCAGCTCATTACCGATTACGCCGTTCTAACTACACTCCTTTATGCAAGTGATTGGTCATTTCCGGCTGAACTATCCCCCGATGAGGACTGATGGGATTTGGTTCATCAATTCAACAGGCTAGTTGCCAGTGCTCCGAGAAACACCCCCACGCGCCATAATGTAACGAGAACGATGCGGGATAGGAGCAGAGCGTGTATCGCCACAACAATGCGCAAATTGGCCACTCTCAAAACCGTACAGGTATGGACTATGGTTTCTTCTCTCGACGCACCGTGGAGGAGGATTTGGGAGACGGTCCATTCCATGTGACTTACGAGCTTGAGCCTAGGGAACAATCTTTCCATACCACAGCTCCTCTCCGTTATATCCGATTCTGGCCAGCTAAGACTCGTTAGAATGCTCAAGATTTTCTTTTCGCTAGCTGCATCAGCCGGCCCGCCTTCAGTCCTGTGGGCTTCAATAGCTGTGTGTTTGTTTGATTCATTGCGTTCCAGACAAATACCTCCTTCGTTGTTCTGTTCCCAGGCTCGGTACCGGACGTTGCTGGTGATCCGCTCTTGCCTCGATTCGCAAGGATCGCACTACCTTGTCTCAAGCATTGCGCCATTTGGTAATTCCCTACTATCCCCGTGTTTGTTGTCTTTCTGGTTCCCGAGTAGTCGTTGACTTCCACCTCTCTCCAATAAGAGCAAAACCATTTATACCAAGCAGGACGCGGAAGTGTATGATCACAAAAGTTTCACTCTAACGAAAATACAAGGAATCTCCGGGTGCCGAAAAATGGGAAGCATGCACTCTTCAGCGGAATTGTTGCGTGTCCCTGGCACGCGGGGAGGAAGTAAAGCATCAACAGGATCTGGCTGAGGGATTCACTTTAAGCCCAAAGCTCCTTTACAGACATGTTAACAAACTCCGTAAATCGTAGAGAGGCATTCCTACCCTCCGCACGCCACGCGGATCAGCACAAACTATAACAGAAGCGGCCAACGCCTTATGTAAACAATTGTCCCCAAACTTCCAAAACACGAGTGCGTTACCTATGCTGTTCACGCAAGTTATTCCACCACCAAGACTTATCCGGATCTTGTTCACGGCTACAGATGTTCTGAGAGGGCCAAATTCTCTACACGAGTATACCACTACCGATGCTGATACTATCCCACCGCTGAAGTTAGCTGCATTGAATTTGACGGATCCAATCTTCAGGTTCTTCCAACGATGTTTCCACCGGGTATGTGTTCTCACTATGTGGAAATACGGAATCATCACTCTTGTTCACAAGGGGAAAATCGTGAAGACCCGGTTAACTATCGCGAGATAACACATCTTCCGATGCTATCTAAATTTGTGGCCTATCAACGCCGAAGCTCTCATAAATTATTTGGAAGGATGCAAAATCAAAGCACCTGAACAGCATGTATTCCGCCAGAACCGGTCTTGATATACAAACTTGCTGCGTGATCTTTTCAGTTGCACTGAAATCGAGGACAGCGGTGTGGGGGTCTCCGCAGTTTATCTTGCATTTTATCTGAACCACCGCATCTTCCGCAAGCTCTGGAGCTGTGTAATTTGTAACCCAATTCCCGTTTGGATAAGTAACTCTTATTCAACGACATGTGCATGTGAGAGTTCGCAGCCCCATCTCTGACCCTATCGATGTTCAGTGCGAAATGCCACAGGGTTCAGTACTTGGTCCACGCGTATTCCTGATTTCCATGAACGAACTCGCAATGTTGATCGCTACCAATTACTTACTCTTCACTGTTGTCCTCAAGATATGGCAGGTCATTAATTCAACAAGTGACCACATAGGGCTTCAGAACGACATTGATCGGATATAAGAATGGGGGACTCAGAAACTGATTCACTTAAACACCACGAAGTTTAAGACATTGAGCAGATGCCGTCAATCCACTTGCGAGTACAGACTGCTGCATTACTCTTTACAGCGTGCGTCTTCTGAATGCCATCTAGGTGTGACAGTACAAGAGAATCTTGGCTGTTCACTTCAGGCTGAGAAGGCGTTTAAAAAATCCAACCAACATCTTGGCCGTTTACGGACAGCGTTGCGGGCCCTTTGACCCTTCAATCTTCCATCAGGGACTCAGTGCCTACATTAGACTCTACACGAAACAAGTCTAGCAGCCCTGGCATAAGCATGATTTCATCGCACTGAAATGAAAATGAAATGTGTCAGCTTATGCGCCGTAACGGCGCTTCACTGCCGCGCGACCACCACCAGTCGCGCGTGGGCTGAGTATACCGCGAGGACGCCCACCCCTACGCGGATTCGAACCGGTGACCTTATGGTTGGAAAGCAAACGTGCCAACCACTCGGCCACCGGCCATTTCATCGCACTAGAACTGTCACAACGAAGGGTGGCCAAGAACGTCAATGTTCTGTTTGATCTCTCATACCAACTGAGGTTGAAAACCCTTGGCATCCACAGTGGACAATATCGCCGCCTGCGTGGCGATTTGATAGTGACATCTTTGATTCTGAAAAATCCAAACCCTGAGAGGTCACCAGCTAAAGCTGACCACACAGATTAGCCGGTTGGAATGCCACCGGAAGTTCTTTTCATTTAGCATGTGCCAGCCATGGAGTGCCCTACCCAGTAACGTTGTTTTTTCCCAAACTAGAGGTATTCAAAGATGCGCCCGATGATGCACTCATATATTTACATTACGTCATATAACCCTCTATGTCCGGGTGTCAACCTAGCACTAATATTAACGTGCCCACTTTCAGTTTATGCACATCATATATGAAATACTTATACTGTGGAAACTGGATTTACGTATCCCGTTAGCCCAAAGAAGCTGCACGCCAGTGAGCGTTGTCATTTCCATCATATACTTATTTTGCTGACGGATTACATGAAGTATAACCACTCCCTATAGTGCTTTGTGTGCGCCCACTCAATTCTTAATACTATCTATCGTTATGCAGCAGTGCAGTTAAATCTGTGGACGCTTAAACTGACAATTCAGTCGTCTTTTGATCTATTTTTTCCCTTCAACCCTCCTACGGAATTTCTAGGGCACCTGCTTTTTCACTCGTGTTAACTCATTGTTCATGGTTCCTTGAAATAGTCAAACACATCGCTTATGGCATACGATGCAGCGGAACGACTGTCGCTGACATGATCATAACCATTGCCCAGTTGCTCGATCAAGACGTCGCTGTCGAGGTAGTGCTTATCCAACCGTCTATGCAAATTCATCTGTAACTATGAGACCAACTATATTAAGCGTACTGACTAAAGTTGTGTTGTTAGCAACGATGAATGCATTCCTAATGGGTCAAGCAAACAGTGGTATCTTTTAAGGTACGATCGCGTGAATCGAGAAACCGGGCGAACTCAGCAATCACCTATCATTTGTGAAGCAATAGCAATCAAATGTACCCCAATTCGGCCCAATGCGCTATCCGGATGACCTAAACTGTGGATACTTGGAGCCGCGGTTATGCATTGAGACAGCCCACCGATCAGATACAAAAATAGATATAATGTGACCCTGAACCTACCACGGTTACGCGAAGTGTACCAATTGATCACTGACCAGCCAACAGTCAATCATCTCGGGCTTTGTATTTGCAACATCCATTGTTGGTTGCGCGTTTTCATTTTTAATTTTTCCACTCAAAAGTAAGAGAAGGTAGCGCTCTATTTCAGCACACAGGCTTTCGATCAATAAATTGCGCAGAAACAAAAAAGGCGGTGCCTCTTCCAAAGGTATACATAGCAAGTTGGGGTGTTTCGAATCATGTAACAGTATCCTCGCCCACCTACTTTGTGAGAGGCGTTGGGTGTATACACATATGCTCTCGTATTTCTGGCTTGTGTATTAAACTTCAGTAGACGAGCGTCATTGAAATCCGTTATAACCGACTTCTGTGTTACTGCCTTCACTCGAATAAGGCGCGATACGTAGAAGTTAAAGACGTTTTGATATGCAGTGCCATTTGAGAAAACGGTTATACGTGTTAAAGTATTCACAACCAAATCATAAGCTCAGAAATTTCGCCATATTTATCTTGGTACTCTATTTCCTTCTTTACTTCGCAGAAGCTTGTACTACAGACTCGCTACATTCGGGAGACCATCAGTGGTGAACAGTGCGAGATACCAACTTTTATGAGTGGAAAATTCTATCCCGATTGCATTCCTTAGTAAGTTGCCCCCACGAAAATTGGGGCATAGATACAGCCCCCCCTTTGTTTCTACCACTTTGGCCTGAAATTCGTCCAAGGTTTGGCCCTAGAATCAGATTGAAGTGTCCGGAAACAGGGAACACCATCAAATTTGGAAATTCCCATCACTTTCATTTGAGGTCGGTAACATCTGGAGACATAAATCAAATAATGCAGTGCAAAAATATGCATGTTTGGACCACGCGTAAATGTTTACACTGTGAAAGAAACCTAGTTGGTCAGTGCGCATTCAAGAGCTCGTATCTCTTTATTAAACTAAATAGCAAATAACGATTTGGACGGTTCAGAGTAGCGAATCATACATGAGAGCTGCTTGAGAGCTACACAATTAGGAGTTACCACGTCTTTACTTAAAATGGAAAATCTGTTATTTCGAGGATGTGTAGGATAATGGCAGTTTGAATTACTGCTAACAATGGTGATCACTAAGATGAGGCCTATGTGCATAGTTTGTTTAACGTAACGGTGTGTCAAATGCGTGCAAGACAAGGCTCGTGTTTGCTCTGTAGTATCTGTCTGGCACACTTTGTGACTACATGAGCATTCTGCGTATTCCTTTCCTCCTACTCTAAACTAGTCGTGTGATATTACTCCTCCCATCGGAACGTATTACCTTAATCCTTGACAATGATTTGAGGCAACCATGGTAGGATGAACTACCTCAACTAGTTTTGCACGCGCATATGTAATTGATACTTTTGATGTGGATAACGACTAACAACAAACTGAAAAATTGCATCACGCGTTCACGGGAATCGATCCAGGTGATGGCCACTAGATAGCTGTCATGTTTTATACTTTGATAGCTGCTGCTGCTGCTGCTGCTGCTGCTGCTGCTGCTGCTGCTGCTGCTGCTGCTGCTGCTGCTGCTGCTGGTGGTGGTGGTGGTGGTGGTGGTGGTGGTGGTGGTGGTGGTGGTGGTGGTGGTGGTGGTGGTGGTGGTGGTGGTGGTGGTGGTGGTGGTGGTGGTGGTGGTGGTGGTGGTGGTGGTGGTGGTGGTGGTGGTGGTGGTGGTGGTGGTGGTGGTGGTGGTGGTGGTGGTGGTGGTGGTGGTGGTGGTGGTGGTGGTGGTGGTGGTGGTGGTGGTGGTGGTGGTGGTGGTGGTGGTGGTGGTGGTGGTGGTGGTGGTGGTGGTGGTGGTGGTGGTGGTGGTGGTGGTGGTGGTGGTGGTGGTGGTGGTGGTGGTGGTGGTGGTGGTGGTGGTGGTGGTGGTGGTGGTGGTGGTGGTGGTGGTGGTGGTGGTGGTGGTGGTGGTGGTGGTGGTGGTGGTGGTGGTGGTGGTGGTGGTGGTGGTGGTGGTGGTGGTGGTGGTGGTGGTGGTGGTGGTGGTGGTGGTGGTGGTGGTGGTGGTGGTGGTGGTGGTGGTGGTGGTGGTGAATTACAAGTTCTCAATCCGCAACTTTCAATTTTCATATGTCCTTTATCTACTCATCAGCAAAAGAATATTTCTGTACATCACATTCATTGTTGCGCTGTGCAAAATCACAAGCTTTATCAAATCCGGAGGTGAATTTAGTTTATCCGCTTTACTGTGCTTTGTTGATACACCGTCTTTACAGACCACTGCTTTGCATTTGCTCCATCGGCTTGTTGTCCACTGCTGTTCATTTCATCAATCACTTTAATTCACCGCTGACAGAACTGCTATCACCTCTTCTATGATCAAGTAAGGCCGAAACGCGTCGTGCAGTGCAATCTTTTCGGACGGGCGGAAACCAATTTTCATACGCTTCAGTTACGATTCTAATGACCGAATTAATCAACGTTCGCTTCGAAGTGAAGCACAGTCCATACTGAGACTGTACCTCGCAATCAACTCACAAAAGTAATGCTTCAAAGGACGCTCCCTTAGGTCAACAACCGTTGTACCAAGCGTAGATTTTAGTGGTAGACTTTCACGCTAACATCTCAATAGTCTTGGGTTCGAGGCCTGCTGTTTCTACTTGTTGAGATCAAAAAACATCGAAACACCCCGTGGGGGCAGTGTTTTCATACGTGCAACACCAAATTTCCATACGCTTCATCTAGGGGCCTAGTACGTACTGCATTCGACTCAGTTAATCGACACGCGCTATGACGTTGCCTGCTAAAGAATGGGGTTGCAGAAAAATACACTGCTATCCTACGCGCACCCTACCTCCACATCTCTGACAGAGTGAGGGTCTATGGTAGACTTTCGTAGTCCTTGGCTACCAACAGTGGTGTAAGACAGGGCTGCACTATGTCTCTGTTCCTCCTCAATTTTACATTTGTAGAAGTCCTGCCGAAAGCTTTGTAGGTTACCAAACGTTTGGTCTACAGCAACAACTGCCCTATTGAGGGACGTACTTAGATTATACCGATGATATCACTACTTGGTGATGATTCTCAGAGCATGCACATCATTCTAAAGAGACTGGCGATTAACGCGTCCAAGTACGGAGTGTGCTTCTGCCCGTCGAAGTGTAAACTGCTGCTCCAGGATTGGACTCACCCGTTCCCGTGCTCAGTATTGAAGGTACACAGCTTGAACAAGTGAATAGCGTTGTCTACCTAGGCAGCTGCGTGTCAGCTGGTGGCGATATTGTGAAGGATGTTCCCCACCGCGTCGTCAAATTCTGTCGGTGTTTGTCAATCTGAAATACTTGTGACGTCGTCGGGATGTCTCCCTCTTGGTAAAGGCTCGTGTTTACAGTGCCACCATCATTATCATCATTATACATGTCAGCTAGAGGTGGGAAACACCTCAGCTATTGTGCCGCAATACATAAAGGAAAAGGAAAATAAATACAACAGTTGCATGCCAGCTGAGCTGCCAGCAACAGATGGGCATCGTTCCGGTAAGCTACCAGCTGGCTATTAGGCAAAAAGAAGGATCATTATGTTTTACGCTACGAAATGAGATCGCAGATGGAGGGGAGGCTAAAAGGGATGGGGAGGGACAAAGAAACTCACAACAGGAACGCCACTGAGGTCGGCTCCTTGCCATGTCAGCAAGTGTATCCAGCCAAACGTGTTCCTCGTCTTTTGGACCCCAATGTTCCTCGTCTTTTGGACCCCATTCGGGAGATGTTGCTTTATGGAAGAGAGTCGTCACTAGTTCGCGTAGATGACATGTGTCGGCTATCGGCCTTCGACAATAGGTGCATGAGTAGGATTGCTCGTGTGTGCTGGCAACAACGCATCTGCGATAATGAAGTTAGACTTCATGTCTTAGGAAAGGCGAGTATTCCTACAATCAATCTGGCTCGGTCACATTCTGCATATGCCAGCTGAGTGTTCGCCCCGTCGTGTCCTTTTCGCTCGAGCAGGGCTTGGCTGGAAGGGACTATGCTGCGGACAGCTGTCCACTTGGTAACAACATATGAGATCGTAGACTTCACCTCTTGCCGCCGTTTGATCCACACGTCTGCCTGGTGGGGGTGCAGAGGATGAAGTGCCGTGGCGGGAAACTATTCCAGAGATGGCGCGTAATCGAAACAAGTGAAAGGTCTGTATACATACTTGCTAAGATTCAAATGCTTAATGCTTAATAAAGGAAAAAAGAATAAAAAATGGCTTGTGCAAAATGAGAAAAAATGCCCGGCTTTTATCTTTTATTGTGGTTTGTTGGCCACTATCAGCTAACGTACCATGATGATGATGGACTGATTAAACATGTCTGTTTCCAGTAATTTCCATGGTTTTTGGCACCATATCGATACAATAAACTGTCGCTGATACTACCATTACTACTATTACAACTACTGCCACGGTCCTAGCGATCGGATTGACTAAGCATCCCTTCAATGCGGATCCCGGTCCATATTGAGCTTGCGCCTCACAATCCAATCACATATCGAGTACTGCCAAAATGAGCTACTATTCGAACATTCAGTCTGTGTTTACGAACCCAATAGCAGCTCACCACTGTACATCTAATACTACCGTTATATATTCAAGTTTTCCGATTCCCGCTGCATCTACTTTTGCCCCATTTGTTCTTTTGTAATAGTGTCGCGCGTGAGGCTAGGCTCGTAGAGTACAGTGTTTCATCCAGTAGCGCATACACTTGAAGTTTTACAAATGATATTTTTGGGTATGTAAAGTTCATACCTTTGCTTATTCGACGCAGTAACGAAGAGCCTAACGTGGCACACACGAAATTCAGCCAATTGGCGAATGCGTGTGCATAAGTAGCTAAGTCCACTGAGTCCATTAGTCGACTCCGTGAGGTTGTCCTTCAATGTTTGCTTTGCTCGGCCATTGGATTCAACTGATCACGCACTGGACACTATCACCAGTGCGGGCACCAAACAAAGCCAATAGCAAGGTAATCCAAATTCTTTTGGCTTATGTGTTTCGGTTCCCCCAGTCGGAATTCGGTCGCCCAAATATGATCAGCAATAACTATTCTTAATCACAGTTTATCTCCCGCTCTGAAGTAGCAGTGACATTGAGCTCCCATTTATTGCAGCCATGGAACAGCTGGTAATACTTAGCAAAATTACTAGTTAACCCAATTTTCTTAGCGGTCTAGGCGTCTGTGTTAAGTAGACAGAGTCTACTGCTGCTGAACAACACTGTATTTTGTCCATAGGTGAACTGTAGCCAGATGGGAACACGTACTGGTTTCATTATTGTTTACTCTGCTCTACTTCGTCATCGACTAACTAATTGGAGATATTCTTGCCCCATAATGAAATGTGGTGAGTTTGTCTTCTGCATGCCACGATCAACCTTGATTATCTAGAAAAATGTTGATCCATGCTTAACACAGAAGCTCAGTGTGTTCCACTGGCGGTACCTCAAATATTCTTGTTACCGCAGACGCCGTTTTCTCCACAATTTTATTATAACGTTTGTCGAAGTTGCCGGAAGTATTTCATGAACAGTTGTCTATCATCAAGCACTTCAGTAGCAGAACGACCATTTTCGTAGTTAAAAGAGGCCAGCATGTGCAATGATCTAAACTTTAATTCGTTAGGAGCAGAAAAGCATGTACCATAGAAGTAAAATCAATTCAGACTTTCATCGATGCAATAATAAGCAAAATTATCTGCTTTGGAAACATGTTTATTAGATCCTGGCACTTCAGGGATGGCCACAAGAAAGCGGGCGCTGCGTTTGCATCCGCGATCCTACCGAACATATGGCTGCTTGTTTATAGGAAAAATCTGAAGATATTAGCGATACGCCGGAACCTCATACCGATGCTCCACTATCACACGACTAATAACAAATGGATAGCGGAGCCTTGGGACCCCTCGGACCTACGTGTTCTAGAACCTGTTTTCTGCAGGCTAATAAACAGACACCCGGACAAGCCCGAACTCATCACTGAGTACATTGGACGAGCTGGTTCTGCTTGTGCTTGTCGATTTCCTCTTGTCACTTACTTCGGCCTGGGCAACCGGGTAGTATTTCGCCAACTGACGAACCATGGATGGATTATCCCCTTCCAACCCCCAATAAAAATGACGAAAAAAATCAACAAATTGTTTGTTTTATTTCTTCATTTAATCTAACCCTTTTTTCCATTTCCGCCATGGTTTCGATGGCACGAGATATATACCGAACATGTATCTCTATTTCGTGTATGGATCCGTAGTCCTTTTCAAGGCAAGATGAATACAGAAGCGGATGAAACGCGTGAATCCGTATTCTACCTCTTGCATCAAACCAAGTGAGATACAAATGAGACAAACTAATTAATCCGTGAACAATGCTAATGTCTAGCTATTGATCGACGCAGTCAACGATGAAGGTGAAGCTAGTGAACTGTCACATGACCCCTCGAGAGCGGATGCGTCCGTAACACCCCTCATGGCCTCACACAAAAGAATATGGCATTAAGGTATGAAACGCTTTTATCTGGTTTAAGGAACTGTGACCATCTTTAGTCTTGTTGATCGTCTTTTATTTATCCGTTTCCACCTACAGCACTTTTCAACACACCTGTCAGTGGGCTTCTACACAGCTGACATGCCTAAGGATACTCAACCTGTGAAAATGAACGGATTGCATAACTACGACTGATGCACCAAGTCAGTATCAGCTGTAATATCCGACAAGGAGTTTTACGGGGTTCCAATATCTGAATTTACCTTGTCATGATAGTTCAACAAATTTCGAGTTCAGATACCAGTTTCTCCAACACGTGTAGAATGGTTTGCATGTATAGCTGGACAATTTTCATCCTTCTGAACCTTTCGAAAGCTGATGCAATTATCAGCGATAGACAGACACGTCGACGATTTCATTCAAATGGAATGTTTGGTCAACGGTTTTACGAAGGAGCATTCGCTTTCACTAAGGTTATTGGACCAACTGCATTGTGGCAATATTGTAGCTGGCCACGTGCCACCCAGAACCTACTCAGTGTAAAGGTAGCTGGAGTTGAGCAGAGTGCTAGGCAGCCACGATGTATCACTTCATCCTGTCGGCCTTCAGCTTTTCCTCCTGGTTCAACCCACAGACAGTTTCCAAAGTGGCCTAATGATTGAAATATGCTTTGGTGAGGTGCCGCCGGTCACCTCTGTGTTGTACCAGAATTCACTTGGAAACTCCGGTGTTTGATCTTACTCAGGGTTCCTCTTAACTCCCTACAGTTCGGAACTGAGCGACGAAGATCAACAAACCGTCAGGTCCACCCACAGTGCGTGCCGAAGTCATGGCGAATTCCGGTCTTGTGAACAAGATGAAGAAGGTGATTTGAGAATTGCTGGAATGCAGGAATATGATGTCGGAGCATGCGACGGATGGGGGAGGAGCTTGCATCGGCGATCGACTGCGGCTTCGACAGACCGGTTCACGTATGGGGCTGACAGTGAACTGGGTCAACAGTGCACTTTTAGTGCAGACGATCAAGTGAACCAATGTCCGCAGCATCACTTTTTCGGACCAACTTCCGCCAGTGATTATGGAAGGTGGGTCAGGCTGACTGATGAGTATGTCACACACGTGCGTTGAATATCATTGGGCGCTTTCCAGTCAAAAACCATAAATGTAAGCTGCAATATCCGGAAACTGACCTTCAGTTGTTCCACTTTGTTTCTGTGCTAGCGTAAAGCATCCTGATCGGAATCACTCAGTTCAGAGAAATGTGTTCTTAATGTTCGGAGGCTAAGGGGCGGGTTTTCTAAACCCAGAACATATGCAGCGCTTCTAGTTTCACCTGACCTAGCAGTTGCTGCAGGTCAATTCGCCTTATTATGCACCGGTTTGAGTACTACTCGCTGGATGACACGATCCAGCCGACGGAACTGAACTTCATTAAACACATAGCTTGATGCCCTGTATTCAGGCCTGGTTTCATCTACTATGTGTCCCAGTTGAAAGTTTTTCCTCTGCAATATGTTTTTCAAAATGGGATATTTGCTCGTTATGTGATCGAAATATCGTGCCCTAAAGTTGCTCATTTAGGCATAGGCAAGCGAATGAAATTCTTGCTTAAGACCAATACGAGCGAGCCCTCTTCACTCGTCGCGTATATAATCATGTGCTTGATAACTCCGCGACGGGGTATGAAGGTGTTTTTTTCAAGCCGTTATTCACACGAGGCTAACTTGTGATTACACTGATCCGTTTAACCGTGTCTAACCTGGGTCGTTACAGTTTGATGCTAGTGGCTAATCACGTGTCCCGAAATTGGCTACGCACACCACTTCAATAACTGACCGAGGCGATGTCTGGTTTGTAGCCATCAACCCATTTATTCGTTTGACTCAACTGCTATCACTCGCTCTCACTATCTCACTTCAGGTTAACCAGTCTGGCGTACGATATAGACAGTTGTCGTTTCGCTTGCTCCATACGACGGACTTGCCGAGTGATGGAGTTCATCAAAGGAGTGGAATGTTCCCTTATCGCTGAACGCGCCCCACTTGCAGACGAACACTATTTGGGTGCAATAGTTGAGACGAAACCTGATACTTGTGATGAACCGGTAGCTGAACCATATCCGTACGCGTTGGCGGTATCTTTACTGGAGAATAAACACGGAGGTGAATGAAGAGAGAAGGAGAACCTTTGGAAAATTTTGTGAAACAGATGTTTCGCACCTTGTTACCCCTTCTCAATCTAGTTTGTCTCCGTTCCTATTTTATTAAATCCGAAGCTGATATCAGTCGTAGTTATTCTAATAAAAATGCGTTTGTAAATTACCTTTCCTATGTACCATGATAAGGACGCCGAGCGTACGGCTGGACTATACAGCCAAGTATGGGTTGTCAATCAGCTGGTTTACCACTCTAGGCCACTGGACGGAAAACGGTAGATTTAAATGCCCCATACATTACGCATGTGAGGGGCCGAGAGGACGAATTCCACACATGGATTTGCCATAATTTGCCGACGTACTGCACAAACTCACTGGTGGTCTGACCAGAGATCTATTGAATAAACTACCCGCACATACGGAAACTAGTAGTAGACAAGCTCACAGAATGGCTTGCAAACGGCAACCAAAGAGCACGGTATGTTTTATCTTCATCGGTAGACATCTTCAGCATTCATAGTTGGCTTCAGTTTGCCTTTGTTCCCTAGAGTCAACTATGTTAGTTCGCTGGCTGTTCCACCTCACATAGAATGTTGGCTACGAGATCACTTGCTTCGCATGTGTTCATCTGTGCCCACCCCAATCCCTCGGTATTTCCACCTATGGGATCAGCTAAGGTCTAAATTTATTCCTCAATCGGTCACAGGAACAGCGCTTCCTTTTCTTCGGTTCGTCTCCTATCCGATGAAAGCGTGTTTCTTCCTTCAGTTGTCATGGGTTTGATACACTTCTTGTAGCAGACATAATAGCCATCAGGCGGTGTCATGTGTTTGGCTTCCAGTCGCAATTTGCTGCCCTAACGACATTTCATTTACCAGTCACGTTTCTGAGACTAACCTGATTCTATTTGGTCAAAGAAGGCACAATGAGGATAAGTTGGTTATGCCGATCGCAGAATTGTATTGTAACCAAACATGCAGGATCCTGAAACTTTGTCAGCGCACATCGCATTCTACATTCTATGGCAGACCCAAATAGTATCCAATAGCAGAGTCCATAAGTAGTAAGAGTAAAACATTAGTACTTTGACTGTTACCACAGAACTCGCCCGCAACAGCTTCCAAATGAGATAGTCCTCCACATGTCAGTAACAGCACTAGACACCAGGTTCAACCTGTCGAGCAGCGTCAGTAGTGTGCATCCATAAAATCCTTCGGAATGAACACGCAATTGGGTGAATCAAAATTTCTGCCCTTAGCGTTTCTTAGTTACTGTCAGTGAAGATCTTGTCTTTTGGAGCAAGCCCTGTCCTCTCCAACGTCCGTAAATTGCATGGCGTTGAAGGATAAGAGGCGCTAAATCGCAATTGGCTTGTAACCCATGACGATCCGAATCTATCCCCCGTGGACCAGTGGCAAAGCTGCTCACTGGCGGTTCAACCAGCTTGTGGTCATGGGTTGGAACACTGACAGACCCGGTGGATTCACACTACTGATGATGTGCAGCAGGTTGAAACTGCAGTTTAGTGCTCTTCCGGACATGTGCGGGACTAGCTGATTTATAATTTGGTGCGTCGAACTGTCTATATATATATATATATATATATATATATATATATATATATATATATATATATATATATATATATATATATATATGTAGGAGTCGGCGGGAGAGCCTATGGTGCGCTGAGGCTGGTGGTGGCTAGATCATGACAGATGGTCTACCCACTGCTGCTACTGTTGTGCCATTGGCTCATGTCCTGGGCGCCTCCTCGTAGCGACCGCTGGGTGGGAGTTGGGTTACACCCTTCTCCCTGCTAAGATCCAGGACACTAATCCGCATGAGTCAGTGAACTGACCATGTGCTAGACCCGCTGCCTTTCGGGTGTTCATTTAATCGAAGGCTTTGGCTGAGGACCCGAGTCGTTCTCCTGTCAGGATTGGGCGCCCTGGCAGTATCCTAGTCCAACCTCTCCGGAGGTTAGGAAGTGGTCGATGGCCCTCTTCCCGTAAAATCTAGCCATGGGAGACAACAGGTTACGGGTGATATTCTCAATGCTCGATTGGCGTAGAGCACGAGTGCCACGCATTGTCTCTGACGGTGGGAGGACACCTCCGGGTGTTCAATGGTTTGCTACTGCCCGCGTCAAGCCAGGCAGCCCCTGGTCAAATTGGTGCAAACCCGCCAAAAACCCACCTGCGTCTGGCCGTGGTCGCAGGTGCGTATCCAATTACGGTCGCAAAACATGTGATAACTGTTCCAGAACCTCAAAGGCTGCGTGTGACGGCCGTCACGCAGATCCCAATCTGTCTCTGCAGTCACATTCCCGAGCTGGATCTGCTCTCCACTGCCTTGTGGGTCAGGCTATTGAGCCAAAGGCTCCGGGTGGAGTCCCTCAAGCAAACCTCCGAAGCACAACGACCACCTCGCGTGCGATTGCCCACCAGTGCAATCGTATGCCTGCACGCAAAGCACTCAGCATCGGGTGCTGGAACGTGCGCACAATACTGGACCGGAACTCGAGCGAGCGCCCGGAGCGACGCACTGCACTGGTCGCAATGGAGCTGGCGCGCTACCACATCGATATTGCGGCGCTCAGTGAAACTCGGCTCGCTGAGCAAGGTAAGTTTCATGAAGCAGGTGCTGGCTACACATTCTACTGGGTGGGGAACGCCGCCTCAGCACCACGTGAACATGGGGTGGGATTTGCAATATCCGACCGCCTGAATGGCCAGCTGGTGGGTGAACCAACGGGCATCAGCGCGCGACTGATGACTGTTCGCCTACGACTCGGAAGAGGTAAGTTTGCTACTTTCATAAGCACGTACGGTCCGACCATGTGTTATCCTGATGACACGCGTGATCAGTTCTACACTGAGCTATCCTCCGTGATACGGTCTGTGCCGAGGAGCGACCGACTATTTCTGCTGGGTGATTTCAACGCGCACGTTGGGCGTGATGCATCGGTGTGGACAGATGTTATCGGTGCGCATGGCATTGGTTCAGCGAATGCGAACGGTGACAGGCTGCTCTCACTGTGTGCCACTCACGGCCTGACGATCACGAACACTCGGTTTGCACTGAGTGCGAGTGATATAGCAACTTGGACGCACCCACGGAGTGGTCACGCTCACCTGCTCGACTATGTCATCGTACGTCAGCGTGATATGCGTGAAGTGCGCATGACACGTGTACTGCGTGGAGCTGAGTGCAGCACTGATCACAAATTGGTGAGGAGCAAACTGTACATATATTTTCGTAAATCTATGTATTGCACTGCCGCCGTGAATCGGCGTAAATTTAACATTCTCTCCCTCGGTACTGTGGCGAAACGTACTGAGCTGGAGAAGGCGATGGCTGCACGCCTGTGTGATGTGGACTGCATAGCCACAGTGGGCGACCTGTGGCACCACATTCGCGACTAGGTGACAGCTGCTGCGGAGGAGACCATCGGGCGCGCAAACTGTAAGCGGCCTGATTGGTTTGATGACAACAATGTGACGATTGACGCATTGGTGTCGGAGAAGAATGCAGCATTTGCTGCCCATGTTGCAGACCCCAGTGACTTGAGGAAGAGTAGTCAGTTTCGCAAACTTCGACGGCGACTGACCCGAGAGCTCCGTTGCATTAAAAATGCATGGTGGACGGAGAAGGCGAAGCAGATTGAATGCTACGCCGAACGCCGTCAACACAAGGAATTCTTTTACTCCTTGAAGGCGGTGTATGGACCGAGATTGGAGCCGCTGAGGACACTGATCGATGGTAGTTCAGGCGCTACCTGCACCCAGACTGCAGACATAATGCAGGTCTGGCGGAAACACTTTGACTGTCTCTTGAACAACCGTTCAGAGATCGACTGGCCTACATTGAATGGCCTGAAACAGCACGATGTGAAGGCGGATCTGGCGGATACGCCGAGACTGGATGAGACGCAGAGAGCACTTGCTCAGCTGCGAAACGGCAAATGTGCCGGAGGTGACGGGATCCCACCTGAAGTATTGAAAAATGGTGGACCCGCGTTGTTGACTGCGCTGCACCACTTGGTGCAACGCGTGTGGATTGAGGAGGAGGTGCCTCCTGAGCTGAAGGATGCCCTTGTGCTACCACTGTACAAGGGTAAAGGTAGAAAGCAATGTTGCACGAATTATCGTGACATCAACTTGCTGAGTTGTGTAGGCAAGGTGATTGCCCGAATCCTGCTCAATCGCCTCGTGAGTCAGATTGTGGAACCAAACGTGGCGGAAGAGCAATGTGGATTCCGTTCGGGTCGCAGCACTATAGATATGGTGTTTGCGGCTCGTCAGTTGCAGGAAAAGTGCAGAGAACGACACCAGCCTTTGTACTCGCTTTTTGTTGATTTCACCAAGGCATTTGATACGGTGAACCGCGAGGCACTGTGGCTGGTGTTGGGTAAGTTTGGTTGCCCGCGTAAGTTTGTAAGTTTAATTGAATGTCTGCACAGTGGTATGCGAGCGAGGGTGCAGCTGAGTGGAGAGACCTCTGATGACTTCGAATTTGTCTCTGGTGTGAAGCAAGGCTGTGTCTTAACTCCTGCCCTGTTTAATATCTATCTTCATGCAATGCTGTCTTGTGCTTTTGATGCGGCTTGTGCTTACGGTGTTCGTGTGGAGCACCGTATTGATGGTGGGTTGCTGAACATCCGTCGTTTCGGTGCGAGAACTCTAGTCTGTGAGACAACTATCCGTATGTTGCTGTTTGCTGACGACTGTGCGTTGTTTTCACAAAACGCGGATGTGTTGCAGCACATGACTAGTGCTCTGGCTTCGACAGCTGCCAAATTCGGGCTCACCATCAACACAAGCAAAACTGTCTGTCTCTTTCAGCCTTCACCGGAGGTGCAAGCTTCAATATTGCCGCAAATCAGCATTGGTGCTGAAGTATTGGAAACCACCTCCCGCTTCTGCTATCTTGGGAGTGTGATGTCGACTGATCAACAGCTATACGTTGAGTTGCGTAATCGCGTGTCGAAGGCGGCAGCGGCATTCGGGAAGCTAGAGTACCGAGTGTGGAACAACCATCAGCTTAGCATTGGCACGAAGCTGATGGTGTACAAATCCATGGTACTGTCCGTTCTTCTATGCGGCAGTGAAACGTGGACGATGTACCGTCGGGATGTGCGATATCTCGAGCGTTTCCATCAGCAGTGTCTGCGACGAATTTTGCGGATCGGCTGGGGCGCCAGAGTTGCAGACACGGAAGTGTTGCGCCGAAGTAGGGATGTATGCAGTGGACTGCATACTTTTATTGAGACACCTGAGATGGCTCGGTCATGTGAGCCGTATGGATTCGACGCGGATACCGAAACAACTCTTATACGGTCAGCTGAGTATTGGGATGCGGCACGTGGGGAAACCAAAGTTACGTTACCAGGACATGATTAAAGTGAGCCTCACACGTTCTAATCTTGATTGCAGATCATGGGAATCGAAGGCGGTTGATCGTGGTGCATGGCGCGATCTAATCACGAAGGCAGTTGCTGAAGTGCGGGAGAAATCCCTCATGCATGCAGAGAAGAAGCGGCAGTTGCGGAAGCGGCAAGCACCGATGAATTGTACTCCATCGACATCGAGCGCATTGTGCTGTAGAACATGCGGTCGCGAGTGCCTTAGTCAGGCAGGCCTAGTGAGCCATGAGAGAGGTCACTCGGGACCACTGCCGAAGCGACGACGGGTCCCGCAGTGAACGTAGGCAGCACCGGCGCAGCGTTTGTAGGCACGCTGAATTCGATTTACTAACCGCATGGTTGCATGCTAAGTCTCTTTATTTCAGGTGGTGGGTTCTCGGTTCTCTCCTAATGCCTTTCTTTCTCATATAAATGTCTAGTGGGCCATGCGCTGTGCCATTTGGGGCCACTACAGAAGCGACGATGGGTCCTGCAGGGAATTACGACGAGCCGGCGCAGCGTTTGTAGGCACGCTGAATTCAATTTACTAACCGCGTGCTTGCATGCTAAGTCTCTTTCTTTCAGGTTGTGGGTTTACAGATTTTACCTTAATGCTTTTCTTTCTCATATAAATATCTCCCTGTACTCTATTCCATTAACTTGCACACATCGCTTCAGCCAATTGTATTCGATTTCCATAACATTTTTGTGTTCGTGGCATACCGTGAACTATACTTCCTGACCTCGTGCACTTAGCTGGGATTTGTTTGTAAACAACTTATTACGTATGCAATTTAATTAAGGTTTAGGTCACCGTTTCCTTATGCATTAATCGAGTTTTTCTCTTTTTCTTTCTCTCTCTCTCAAGTGATTGGCTGTTGTTTGATATCCCCGGTGTGGCTGCGCTTGATGTGCATGTTGACAAGGTGCCTACCTGTCTATTACCCACTACGTCGTCTATACTGGCTCCAGGAGACAGTTGGTCGTTGCTGGAGGGGACGGGGTGCACGGTCCTTGTGGCCGTGTTAGGCTCGAAGAGTGGTTCCATGCACTCAGTGTGGAGCGGACTACGGTCAAGCCACCGCGTTGTGTGCGCTTGATTCCCCAAATACAGTGTGCTTGTGTTTGCCTGTGAAGGAGTGTGGGCCGGCTCCGTTGATGAAACGTGGCTTCCATCCGCATGCCTCCCGGTCTTATTCATTCGGGTTTACACTGGATATGGGGTGTGTGTTTGGAGCTGTGGGTGGTGCAGCGCAAGTCATCCATGGTCCCTCTGTAGGCGCAGGCGTCCTGTGTCTGGCCACAGTGACAGGCATATCCGAAACCGGATGCCGCCAACCATATGTAGGAGTCGGCATCCGGTTCCGGATTTGCCTGTCACCGTGGCTCCCATAAGACAGCTATCGGACTCCTGAGCCTACAGAAAGACCATGGCTGGCTTGTGTTGCACCACTAACAGCTGCATCCGCACACCCTTGATCCAGTTTAAACCGGAAGGAATAAGACTGGGAGGCATGGGGATGGGAGCCAAGTTTCACCAACGGGGCCGGCCCACCCTCGTTCATAGGTAAAAACTAGCATGCTGTATTTGGGGAATCAAGCGCACACAAAATGGTGACTGGACGGTAGTCCGCTAAACACAGGATGCATAGAACCACTATTGGAGCCCAGAACGGTTATGAGGAGCGTGCACCCCATCCCCTCGAGCAGCGACCAAGTGTCTACTGGAAACAGAATAGGCGAGGTGGTGGGTAACAGACGAGTAAGCACTTTGTCAACATGCACGTCAAGCGCAGCCATACCGGAGATATCAATCAACAGCCAAATCCTGCAATGCAAGAATCACAACACGCAGGCACACGCGCAGACCAAATGCGATGACGATGCGGCACGCATACCACATCAACAGCATCATTGACCTGGGTCAGTAAATTAAATCGGAAGTAGACAACTTAGCAAGCGACGCACTGATGATGACGAACCATTCAGCATATTCCTTTTCCTTAGATGTCGGCTCAACGTCGCGAATGTGGTAACTTAAAAACCCGTATCGCTGAGGAACTCGCCTGCGCTTGTTGCACTCAATATCGATGGGCTATCAAAAACCGAAGTCTGTCGGTTTTGCAATGTTTTCTACATTAAATAGTGATTCAATGGAACAATGGTTTATTACGGGTAAAGAAAGCATTGCTTATCAAGTCCCGTAGGATGGAGATTATCGCGGAAATCGATTGCATGATAAAGTGAAAAGCGTTGTGGTGGACTCACCATAGACTTTTGTGGAATAGCGGAGATGTTCGCGTATTAAACGTATAAATCCATACATCCATTGGTTAGACGTTTGGCAGAACACCGTTCGATTACGTTTTGTAGCCCCTGGCTAACAAGCCATAAAATGAAATGTGAGACAATGCATCGTCAACACGTTTTATAAATATCGCCAAATTGGGAGCAGAGACGACATAATCAGGAAGGACGTTCCAAGGCTTACACACGCGGAGGGAAAACAAATTTCTACGTCATTCAAGCCTGTTATACTGAATTGTCAGTTTCAGAGGGTGACCTCTTAGTTTAGTGTTGTGGTTCAATTCCAGCAGCAGACGGCAGATGTGGTTTGGGCTCTTCCGAATCTGGTAAACCATTAGAGATCCCCCAGCAAAAGCCGATATCGACTGCTGTACATTCTTAGAGATTTCAGTCTAAGATGATAAGGCAGATGAAAGAGGCCCCTGACGTTCTTGGTTGATCTACGTTTAGGAGTCTCAGAAGCAACAAGATCCTGTTTTTGCCACAGCTGCCACGCATGAATAGCATATTCCACTTGCGGTCGCACGAAAGCGTTAAGCATTTGTGGAAAGATTGAGGGTTCAAACCGACCGAAGGCTATGCGAAGAAGGCCGAAGTGTTGATTGCCGGTTCTCATCGCCTTCTCTGCTTGTTTTGAACACCCGAGATCTTTCTGCACCAATACACCCAAGTCACGCTCCTGAGAAACCTTCGACAAGGTGGGGTCTCCAAGCCTGTAAGAGCTCACCAGCTGGTGACGCAGATCTATCACCTTGCACTTAGCTATGTTCATTTGAAGCACATTCCTCTTTGACCATTCGTAAATGCAATCTAGGTCATGTTGGAGCAGATCGTGATCTGGCTTGTTAATAATCGCCCGCCATACCTTGACGTCATCGGCGAAAAACAGGAAATTTAAGGAGATAACTGATGCCAGGTCGTTGATAAACACCAGGAATAAGCGCGGTCCTAGCACTGAGCCTTGTGGGACACCACGTTCCACCTCCATTGGGTTGGAGAGTGATCCCCTAACACGTACTAGAAGCCTCCGTTGATGATGGGAGCTTTCAATCCGACTAAGTACAGGATCTCCGATTCCGTATCTCTGTAGCCGTTGAAGTAGGATGCGGTGATCAAGGTGGTCGAAAGTTTTGGAGAAGTCCAGATAGATGACATCGACTCCGACACCATCATCGACCACTTCCGTCCAACTACCTCGTGCAATCAGTAGGTTGGTGGTGCATGACCGATGTTGACGGAAGCCATGCTGTTCCGGTACCAAGATGCTGCATTTTTCCAGGTAGTCCATTAAAGCCTCAGCGACGACTGCTTCCATCACCTTCTCAAGCACAGGGAGGAGAGTCACTGGACGATAGTTTGCAGGAGCTGAACGGCTACCGCCTTTAAAATTAGGGGTGATAATGCCACACTTCCACATAGTGGGGACTTGTTGCTCATTAAAGCACCTTTGGAAGAACTGTGACAGTGGTTCAGCTAGCTTGTTGACCACAGCCGTCAGTGCCTTCGGGCGGATGTTGTCTGCTCCCGGAGAGCTATGAATGCGCAGAGTAACTCCCTTAAGACAACGGATAGGTTGAAAAATATATGTGTAAACAATGGAGTCGATAATATACATGACATTATGGGACAGGTAGAGGCTGTGCATATGAAAATTGGGACGTACTGTATCCGCAGGGCATTAGCTGCTTCTTCGGCGCTTGTACTGTACCGCCTGTCGAGAAAAGTGGAGGGATGCCATGTCTCATTTTACGAAGATTGTTGACATGCTTATACAGCAGTTTGTTGTTTACCAGGAAATTTTTAGCTAGGCACTGTTTGTAAGTGACTTTGTCCTCACGGAGAAGTGCAGTGCAATGGTTGCGATGGGTCAAGATATTGCCCCAACTCTCTAAGCCGGGGTTATCCGTGTAGGCATGCCATGCTGCATCCATTATCGCTAGGCATTTTCGTGTCCTGCTCCTTAGAAGTGAAGGCATTTTTGCAGGTTGAAGGGGTTTGGTCTCTCATGATCTGTTGACGATGTCGCTGAGTGTATCAACGAACTCTGTCCAAACGTTGTCAAGGGGACTTTTGTCTTAGAATTCCCAAGCAGCTGTGTCAACGAGTTCTTTCAAGTCTTTAAAGAGTGTGATTGTATGAGTTAGTTCCGAGTGTTTAGATGGAAACTCTGCATAACACATATGGTTGAATGTTATTACTGCACGGTCACTGAGACCTAATGAACTATCCATCAATAACATGTCAACCATGGACTCTTCATTCGTAGGCACAAGGTCCAATATGGACGGTATTTTGCTGTCCTGAAACAAGTGGGCGTAGTGAAATTATTTTACAAGTGCATATTAATGATCACATCATGCAAATCTGTGTGAACTGTTCACTGGGTGATGCCGATACCTCCAGATCGTGTAGATTGATGTCCGCGGAAATGAGGTGGCTGTACCTAGTGCGTGTTACTCTGTTCAGGTCACGTATCAAGAGGGAATCCATTTCCGGGTGGACTTTAGGGGCTGGTAAAAGACAGCTACGAGACTTGCGTCGTTGTGTCTTAGTCGGAGACGGCACCAGAATGAGTCGGTAACCTTAGTTTCCAGATCATTATCTATTGCACATTGCGGGTCGCTGTGGCAGTAGAGTAGGATCCCACCTCTGCTGAGGCGGTCATTCTGGATGAGTGACATTCCGGCTATCTCAACCTCATCATCAGTCAACTGTTGGTGTAATCAAGTTTCGGTAAACGAAATCAGGTCCCAAGCTTTCGCAACCTGACGTAGCCGAAGTTCGGCAAGTTTACTGAGGAGCCCTTGGGCCTAAGTGTACATACATGAAATTTTCTCAGATTTAAGCAACGTTTCGGAGGTTGTGTAACTCATATGTGAAGTTTTGTCGACCAGTGTGTGGCCGGCGACCGACCAGTGCTATAAGCTGTGCCCGAAAAGGGACATATAATTATGTACACGTCTTCCACACGCTTGCAAGAATAGTGCAAATATTAAGATTAGATGTCCCATGATTTTGAATATCCCTCTGGACGAAGCGGCCAAAAATTTTGCTCAGTAGCGTGCTGCGGCACGTAGCAGCTTTTTATCGCTCATGTTTCGGCTGAAAAGTAGTATAGACAGACGCTTTTGTGTCTCACCTTATGATAAGTTGCCAAGTGGAATGAATCGAGGTTACCGCGATAAATATTTAGCCTTCATCAATCGATTTCCGCGACACTAAATATTATTAACCGGAGTACGGTTCAGGGAGGCTCATTCATGGTCTTTAGTTGACGCGGCTCGCCAAGGTGTGAGTAGATCGCCCAAAGAAATTCATTTCACATCCGTAGTACGAGTTGAAAGCACTTAGTAGGTAACCTTTCTGGTACCCTCATGAAAAGAAATACTTAAAACATGGCGTCAAAAAGTCAATACAAATGATTCAAATGATTCACATTGCAAACAGATAAAACGATAAAAACCTTAGAAATATGTACACCTGATGAAGCGGCGGATATGGCTGTTACGCTTTAAAAAGCTGCAAAATTTATGCCTTAGTTTATGCTAGCAGGTGACCCTCAACACCAATCTTCATAGATGCAACAACTCAACTAATAAAACCCAAGTTGCAGCTTAAAACAGCGGGCACCCGAAAACAAGCAGGCTAGTCACAAATATCCTTCATTGCTGTATCAGATAGGTGCAAAGCAACTGCAAGGTATTCGGTATTTCGCAATTCTTGAGTGACTGTGTAAGACGTGATTGTTCACAGTTTTAAATGAATAATTAAATGGATAAATGGTTCGTTGAAATAAAGGTAGCATACAAAAGGAGTTGAAGCGTTGAGGTTAGAAAGTAGTACGTGTGTGTAAAGTATAATATCGCTTAGAAGTAGCGGTAAGTAATCCGTTCCGATGACCAGTTGAACTGCTCGTCGTGTTCGACTGCTTGAGCCGTGCACGGCGTTTGCTTAGCGCTCATTTTAGTAACAAGGCGCGATCCTTCTGTGTGTTGGGAACTTTTCGTTCTTCCAGCTAACAGTGTTAACGATGTCGTTTAGTAATGTTTAGCCAACAGTGAGCCTTTTATCGTAAAGAATCAAAGCCTCCCTGTAAATCTGTCTGTTTTCTGGCATCTCTGTCTGGGTTCCCGCTAAAAGTATACTTTCGCATGACCACGAGACAAACATTTTCGGCAGTAATAATGGAAATGTATAAGAATACAAAGGACTGGCTCGCCGAACAATCTCCCCGTCTTCCTAGTTGGGTAGTTCGAGTTAATGCCGTTCCAGTAAATGGTTCAGCAGCAGTGTTTCAGAAAGTGGTGGGTTTCCACCCTGAAAGCGCTCTACCAATAAAAAAGCCACAAATGCCCATTTAACGACCCTGCGATGTGACGAATGTAACTTGACCCTAACTAAAGCTTTCCACTTACGTATGAGGAGGATCTTAACCAAGCAATTAACAAAGATTCCATCGAACCACATTCCTGACGGCATCGCCGAGCGCCCAGTCGCCTGATTTGGGACTGAATTCTGGCGGTCGAGAGATATGCATTTATTAATAATGAATTGTATACATTTGTTATCCTAAAGCGCTGTGTTAACAACGTCTACATTTTTTTATTCATGTACCTTAAACATACGCTTCAGGAGTTTGATTGGATGCATCATTATTTGTGCTGCCAATGGTCCGTAGATAGTCCCCTAGATTCCTTTGTGTTACCCCAGCGTATGTCATGGATGACAAACGGCTCAAGCCTTGTGACGGTTGCTCTGGATCCAGTGTCCAGCTCAAGATAGGCAGAATTGATGAATAGCTTTTGAGCATACTTTCACCCTTGCATGCAACACCAGGTATACACCTTATTCTGTCTTGTGCGATATTATTTAGCTGCACCACCGAAAGTACTCATGCTGGATCACTTGCGTGATGAATAACCTGCCGATGTTAGCACTTCCTCGGAACTTTTGCTGGAATTGCTCGTTGCATCGGTACCAGCAAAGGCTACTGCTATAAGCACTTAGTACCGTATGTAGGTCCGTTACTTAAAGAAGACGCAGGGTACGTGTTGCATTAATGTCAACCAATAACATTTTAGGAATTCTTTTACGGCCTTCAGATGATGCAAGTTTCGAAGCAATTTTCCGCGATAGTTGTTCGGGGGGCGAACCTCTAAGTTGCGCAGATTAACATCTTACTGCGCCATTTTCGGCGTTAACATCCCGAGTTGCCGACATTCTGCCGCACATACATGCACACATTGGGTCACTGCCCCGAACGCTTCATTCATGATGGACGGTATGTGTACTTTGGACTAGTAACTGGATATCGACTCATTTTCCTGCCAACTAGAGTTCCACCACAGCAAAATCTATCGTTGCAAATGCATGTCGATGGGATTTCTCTTTTTCGCAGTTCCAGCTAACATGTATAGCTCATAATTTTAAGGGTGATGCAACCGCCATCGGACATCTTTGCCGTCGGTATTTACTGTGGCCACAACAAGCCAGTAGACGTACATGAGTTCCTGCAGCCGACCATACAAGATTTGAAGAAGGCTGTGTTCACTCATGCTGGCGGTCCACACGTCTTACTGGACCTTAATTACGTTGTCCCTAGTGCGCCAGCCAGAGTTTATCTAAGGCAGGTTAAACAACACACAGGATACTTTGCATGCAAAAAGTGTACGACCGTCGGTAAATTGACATTTCGTCTCTAATTTCCATGTTGTAGGCCTATATCGAGATTGACGGAGGAGTTTTCCCTTATCTTTGGAGGATCTGCTGCGAACAAATGAAGTTTTCCGTTCCCGGCGCCAACGGGAGCACCACATCGGTGATTCACTTTTCGAAGCCCACGATATGGACATTTTATCGCGCTTCCCCATTAATTACATGCACAGGATATGCCTGGGATTTATGAAACGGACTACAACTTCGGGGCGTTGTCGGCCTACTAAAAGAAAACTTTGACATCTAAACCAATCCGACGAGTCAACAAGCGCTTGAGACTGTGCTCTGCTTGTTTGACTCCAGAATTCCTTAGAAAATGTCGCACCCTTGAGAATGTTGGAAGATAGAAGGCCAATGCGTTCCGTCAGTACTTGTTATAGTTTGGGCAGACATCTTGCTGAAGCACTTGGACCAAACGTTCCTTAACATGACTCTTGCTTCTTACGTACTTTGCAGCAGGTAGTGGTATTCTCACTACCTAAAGCTGGTGAACAAAATGATGGGTAGAATTAACAACCAATTGCGGTAACCTCCAGTGCGAAGAATCTGGTATTTAACGTGCGTTGTCTCCAGCGCCTTTGCAAAGATGTGCGCCATTTCTGATTGATAGACACATCATCGGCTTTCCCTTCGAGTCCTTTCTCCAGCGTTTGCAATACATGGTGCCTGAACCGAATGTGCCAAGTTCTCAGAATTTCCGCCGCATTGCTGAGCGTCTTGCACTACTCCCTACAAATACGGCGTTGTCTTTAGAGGATAATGGTTTGTGAAAGAAGCAAGCAGTGCGACTGAGCATTTTCTTAGTTGGATGTTGCTTACTACTACTCAGCGCAACAACGCAATAATTGCACAGGGTGCCCCGTCCATCGTTGTGGAATTAGAACATCGGAGGTACGTGTCCAGTTGTACATGCACCGCGAAGCCCCATTCGACAAAGATCTACGTATAAGCCACTGCTCTGGTACATTCACATGACCGAAGTGGATTCCTCAGAGCCATGTATCTTGCATGTCTTACTCTGCCAATACAAGAAAGCGCACCGTTTCTACCCTATATTATATAGTTGGTGTTAAAGATGTTGCTGCCGTTGCTGAATGTGGTAAGTGTCTGCATTTTAGGCAGCATAATACTTTCGCTTTCAAGTGTTACTACGTGTTGGTACATGCACTACACTTAGGACTACAGTGTGCAGGAGCCGTAGGCATCCTAATGATCCTGAGTCTCTTTCAAGCGAAGATGCACGACGGGAAAATTACAAGTCGGCTAGTACTACCCTGCTTTTTAAGTGTGTAGGCCACTGGTAGCCGAGATTCAAGGATTAACCGCACATGGAATGTATTACTGGAGAAATCAAGCACGTAAAAATCTATTCGTCATGTATCGCGTGGACTACATAGCGGTATGTGGATATTATATCTTACTTTAGCAGTAATATGTGAAGCTGGAGAATCACCAACTTCGTTTCCGAAGGAAATGTGACGAATTTGCTTCGCCATTTTCCGCGTGCAGGAATATGCTTCCGTGGAGGTAATATGAAACGTTGCACTAATGCATGACGCTTGAGCTACAGAGCTATGTTTTATGCGAGGCACCTTCAGTTTGCACGTTATACGACATCACAGTGTTGAAATTGGTACTAGGTGACCGAGTAACGCTTTCTACACGGGGAGAAGGCCTGTATGCTTCTCGGCATTGTTGCCAAATTAAACATTTACCGTTAGTCCGCTTTTCTATCTCTCCTACAGCTTTGCATTCATGTGACCATTAATGGAACTATCCTTTTAGATGTAGCACGTGCTTGAGTTCGCGGATACTTGCATCGCTGTGTCACATTCCACCTGGATGGCGGGAGAAGCACAATTGCGATGGCCTCTGTTACCATCCAGTCAAATAGTAGCATTGATACTAAACAACAGTCCGCTACCTACGTCTACATCACTGCACAAAGTGCGGACTCACAAAGCTATAGGGAAATCAGTGCTGTGTCACTACGTAACCACTTTTTAGATGACTACGCGGAAGCAAAATGGCTGGAGGTTGCCTTGCTTGGACCATCAGAGCCACCGCCTAACGGCGCAACTTTTTCCACGCGCGGGGTGAAAAGCGCAAGAGGAAGACATAAATTCGGTTGCCTTTATTTTTAGCCTTCCTGTCCGTTTTCCCTGAAAGAAATCTTGCCCCACTGCCGCGTACAACGTGGACATCGAGTATTCACCCTACCATCCAGGTTTGACATAGAATATTTGCCCAAGAACACAGGGAAAATGTAGATTCCAGATAAACAGAGATTTTAAGTTATCATTTCTGAGGCATAATCTTACACTTGTGATCGTTGCTATCAAAGATCCTTCGCAATAGAAGAATTGCCCGACAACGTTGACTATTTCAATAAACGGTTTGTAGAAACTCGTGATGTGTCGCATATTAGCCAGCTACATCCATCGCAACTATCTGACGTATGAGTTCGTTCGCATGCGCGATCAAATGCGCATTATGATGCTGAGATTAGACTCACTGGATTGCCGTTTGGTCAGTGATATTACAGTTGCTATAAGTGTTGTGCCTCTGGCAATGGACTCAGTAGATGAGCTCCTTCCACCGAACATGCTGCTGGAGAAACGCAAGGATATGGGGAATTTGGTAAGTATAGAATTAATATATTACGTTTCAGACGGCCATTCTCGTGCAACTGGGCGGAAAGTCTTTGAGGGAATTTTTCGGGAACGTACTGTTAACAATAATGAAGAAAGCCCTTGCAAAGTATGTGAACTGGCGAGGAGTTCTCGCGGAGCAACGAATTTCAGGCAAGCTCTTGTCCAGTGCTATTATCGGTATGCCGTGGTATTGCATAAACCATTTCTCAGGGTGCACTAAAAGTAACATCGCTGTTGGATACAGCAAATCAAACCGAAATCGCATGTCCCTCCTGGGCAAAGTACAAAAACGCTGTATTAGCCCATCTTTTTATTACATTTTCCTTAACCTTTTGGTATTCTTGTATAAAAGGTTGGAGTGGTACTATTGGTTCGTTTTATAGCGATGTAAAACAGTTGCTAGCGTGTGCGAACATTCGGTACAATGAATGCAGATGGTCCCACAATTGGGTCAAAGGAAAACCTTTCCTTCCGTCGCGAACCCATTCGTGATACCAGCTGAGGGTGTGTAATGCAAGCTGAAGGATTAGGGGACTGTAGTGCGATAGTGGCGGATGTGGTTCCTGAGCTCGATACTTTTGTACCTGGTAATAATTTAGGGCGCCTAGGGGTGTTAACTTGCACATATCTCTAGGGATCGTGGAACTGCATTAAAAGCTTTGGGAATGGGTTAACCGTGAATTCGGCGTGGCTGCTGCCCATTTTTGCTGTGTGTCGAATTAAGTCCCAACTGGGACTAAACTCGTACGCTCAGAAAGAACCGCATCGTTATGTGGATAAGAGTATTTTAGTGCCGAATAATGCGTTGGTTTGCACACTAGTATTGATGGTCGAAATGTGTTCCAAGCAATGGAAACTAGTTATCTGCGGATGGGAAGATGCCGCGACGACTTTTTTGAGCGCACGAAGTTAGTCCCAAATAGGACTAAATTCAAGCGCCTAGCACTGAACACCACATTTCCGTACAGATGAAGAATCTTTGTCATGCAAGATGTCTGTGCGCAACCATTCAGTGGTCGTCGAATCACGTCAAATGTAAGGGGAAAGGGTTGCACATTAAGGAGTGAATGCGGCTGAAATATGATGCTGAGCGCCCGTATTTCGTCTCATCAGGTCATTTTTCTAGCGTCTATCGGGCGTTCATGTCGGCAGGGTTCTCATGTTAGCGATCTTACCGGAACAAGTCACAAATACACGTCACTGTTACAAGTTAAATAAAACAACCGCACATATTTATACCCACATACATTCATATGCTCTTGTCAACCAGATCTATATGCTACTGATAACCTCGTACGTTTATTGTATTTACCAGTCCTTAGTTGTTGTACCACCACGATCATGCCGACAAAGTGTCTCGCATTGTCAAGAATAGATTTATTTATTTGCTTACGATACCGCTTCTTGAAGCGGATCTATTTGCTTTGCCGCGCAGTAACTTTTCAAACACATTGACCATATGATATACAAATATGGAAGCATTGGATGTTCCAAGATTGTGTTGCGTACCTGGTCAACTAATCTCAGTGCCTGTATAAGTTTTGAGTCCCACATCGTAACTGAACAAGCTTCGCATAATTTTAAGAATGGAGTCAATGAATGGAGATTAGGCTGAGACCGTGTTCAACATTGCTACCCTGTGTAGTTGGAGCAAAACACAGGATACATAAGAAATGTGTGTGAAAGTTCGATTTGATTCCAGCAACCTGCGCACGACCGTCCAGTCTACAAGGCTGTATGTCTAACTCATTACACGGGGACACGGTCCAAGCTACTTGAAAAGTAGCGAAACGCCTGTAGTGAAACTTATAGGATATAGGTAGAGGTATGTTAACTTTTTCGGAATAGTGGTTACGAGATCTTGTAGATCGGCTTTGAATTGTTCTCCGATCGTAGCAGGAGGTTCTACACAGTGTACCTTGAAACCACCCATGATAAGTATGTGAGTGTACTTTTGTTGTGAACTGCATCTTAAAGCAGCCGCTAGGTGGTAGTCGTTTTCGAGTGTAAACTTAGGGGGCGGTACGCTAAGACAACATGAAAAGCGGCCCTACCTTTTAACTGTAAGCGACACCAAAGAGAGTCGGGGATCTGCGAGTCTGCATCCTCCACAGCTTCGCACTGTAAGTCGCTTCGGTAATACAGGATTATCCCTCCTTATTTTCGTGAGCCTCTTGTTTCGGATCAGCGACATGCCCGGTAGCGAAACTTCAGCGTCCGACATCCCCGTGCGCAACGTCGCTTCGTTGCTACCAATGACATCATATGCCCCAGAAGCTTTGCGATATTTCAGTTCAGCCAGTTTAACACAAAGACCCTGAGCATTTTTATACAAGCAGGCCAGATTCTCGGTCTATAGGAACTCACAAATGTGTGAAGTGGTCAAGTGTGGGAGATCGCCGACCGATAGGAGGTCGGCAGTTACTCCTTTTTGGTTGGAATAATGGTACCTCATCGGCCGGTGGCCGAGTGGCCCGCACGTTTGCTTTGCAACCATAAGGTCACCGGTTCCAATCCGCGTAGGGGTGGGCGTCCTCGCGGTATACTCAGCCCGCGCACGACTGGCGGTGGTCGCGCGGCAGCGCGCTGTTACGGCATACAGTTGACACATTATTATTATTATTACCTCGTTTGCAACTTGATTCGGCCAAAATACGTCCCAACCTTTGATTAGAGCTATGGCAGAGTCAGTTAAAGCAGCAGCCAAATTACGCTTCTGTATATTCGTCGGCATACTTGATGCTTCAGGTGTTTTAATATTTGAGCTGTGCTAACCTTCTGCGACTTTTAATTGAAGTTCAGAAGGAAGACGTTTCCGATTTCTTCGCCATCGACCTAAAACATACGTTGCTTGTTGCCCTGAGTGAACCACAAGTTTTAGGATTCTGGGTCCGCATCCTCTATACTTTTGTCTTAGAGGTATCCTGGTGAGCCATAGCGTTACAATATTATCCAAAGTAATTGTTGCACGAATGAACCGCCACTGTTCTATTTCGTGTTTTCCGATCTCTTGAACATCTTTAGAAGGATGTTCTGGCACGCGATGAACGAAAATTCTGTTCAGTCGGTCTTGCCTGCTGTAGCTCTCTTCGGTGTTTCTATTTGATTTTCGCGCGCTCCAAGGGACAGCAGGAGAGATGCGTATCTAACAGGATCCGGGTTTAAGCGCGCTTGCGGAGCAAAAGTTTTTCCACGTCGGTGAAAGAGTCTAATGGTACTTGAATATGTCGGGGTTCTCTATCGTGTGGCG
Source organism: Dicrocoelium dendriticum (assembly GCA_944474145.2). NCBI lineage: Eukaryota > Metazoa > Platyhelminthes > Trematoda > Plagiorchiida > Dicrocoeliidae > Dicrocoelium > Dicrocoelium dendriticum. Next base: position 44,009,297 of record OX104059.1, on the reverse strand, counting down.
GGTTCTAATAACCAGTTATTCCTAATAAGTTTATGATCTTGTCTTTGGCACTCCTCTGCACGCACAATAAGTTCCATTGGTCCTGCTCGTCCGGTAACTTATCCCCCAATGTGATGGCGGTAGATACAGGGACATGTGAGCATACAACAGTCCAGGCACTACTGTTGGATCCCTTTTCGTTGCTCTACTATGTATGGTACTCGTTTGTCCTGACATGCTGACAAGTGTTGATTGTTTGCTCTTTGTCTCTCTATTCGTTTTAACGGTGCTGAAAACAAATGTAGTCAGAACGGAAGCCTCCTGGTTAAACTTTGCAGCAATCTCTGCTTACGTAACTGGGGTTCCGGGGTGCTTTGTCGCGACAAGAGACATTTGAGCTACAGGTACCGAGGGTTGGTATTCGGCTGCTTCATCGTTGTTAATGCTAGATGTCAGGTCTAGGGGAATTTACTTAACCAGACGTTCCGAGTGGTGCCTGATTTTCGTTGCTGTTTGACTCTCGTAGTTACGGTCTGTTTTCGCCTGGCGTTCTACGAAAGTTGGAGAAGACAACGAAGAGGGGGATGTGGCTGATTGCGGTTTAGGGGAAGCGGATTGTGCAGCATTTCGTTGCTTAGAAGCCGCTACGCTTCCGTGGTGCATACTCGCTTTCATTGAAGCAATCTTATCCTTTATCATCTGCTCAGCTTCTGTGGTTAACCGGTCGCAGTTCTGAGCTAAGATGAGCAAGCACTTAACGAGTGGGATGATGGAGCACGCAGTAAAGAACCAAAGTGCATCTTGGGAGTTATTTCGCTCCCGTACCTGTTGTTGGGACACATTTGAATATTCCGGATGATAACATTCCAAACAGTGCGAGCAAGCCAGACCTATATCAACTAATCGATGACATGCTGCTTACCCCGTAAAATGCCTTTCGCTTGGAGCGTTTTCGGATTCGCATGTCTGCCATTTAACGTGGTGTCGTTACCTGACCCAGGCGGTTGGTTGGCGTTCTGTGCTTTTCCAGCTTTGAGAGCGGCGCACATCGGTCAGGCGAGCGTGGTGATTGTAAGATCAAATGGATTGAGTGTTGAACAACAGGTGAAAGTTGTAATGTATTTTACAGAGACGAGGAGGTTTGTAAGGACACATAGACGGTTTCGTGCACACTTTCGTACAAAATGGGGTCCAGGGAAACAGACTATTCTGACGTTGTATCGTCATTTTGAAACTACTGGCTCTGTAGTGGAGAAGAATCACCGGCGCAGACTGTCCGCATCCCTGAATACTTGGAAACAGTTCGCGTTACTCTGACACGAGGTCCTAGCAAATCAACAAGGAGGACGGTTGCTGAATTAGGAATAGCTCGTTGATTCATGCAACTCATTTTGCATTCTGATCTTCAAATGTTCACTTGCAAGATAACATTTGCGCATAAAGTAAAGGCAGAGGACAAACAATGAAGACATCAGTTCGCTTCATACTTAGTGCAAGAGGAGCACGTTCTATATAACACGTGGTTTACTGATGAGGCGCATTTCCATTTAAATGGTGTAGTGAATAAACAAAATATTCGTTTCTGCGCAAGTGAGCATCTTCACATTCTGCACGAAAGGGAGAATTATGGATAAAAGATCAGTGAATAGGCAGCAATTTCATCCCATTGGATCATCGTACTCATTTTCTTTGATGAGACGGTCAACAAAGTTCAAATTAAGGACATGTTGGAACACAGATTTATTCCAGAACTCTTAGCAAAGGCTCTCCCATTACACACACAATAGTTCAAGCAAGAGGGATCCCGCTCACACGCTGCAAGTGTTGTTCTTTATAACTTGTATAACATGTTTGTTGGGCGGGTAATGTCACATCGGTTTCTTGAGCGCCACGAAGGTGGGAGACAGTGGCCCCTGCATAGACCTGACATCAACGCATGTGATTGCTGCTTGTGGGGCTGCTTGAAAGATAATGTCTTCGGAAGAAAGCCTGCAAATGCAGCTCAACTCAGGGCTTTCACTCTGCAGTTGTGCCTTCTATTTTCGGAAGGCTTTTGCAGGAAGGTGATGGCAAATGCAAATGACGACAAATGGTGATCCCATTGTACACATACTATATTGAATAAGATGTCCATGCTCATGCAATTAACTATATTAATTTTGTAATATTTTGATGATAAACACATGTGTAAGAAAGAAAACAAATGGTATGACATTTTGTGCGTCACGCTGTAACATAGATCGATGTTTTAGTGCCTTGAATTCCTGTGCCGAAGCAATGGATATCCAATAATATTGCAAGAACCTAGTTCTCCACGCACACAAACACACACATGCCTTAGGCCCCATACATACACACGCATGCATAAAGCCCGGATTTCCACTGGTTTGCTCAATGCGGACTAAGCCATATCATATTTCTGTAATTTCTTACCCGAACTAATTTTTGGTAGAAATTATGCCAATGCTCTATTATAGCAGTGTATCCGGTCTACTAATTTACTTGTGAGACACCGTACCTATTCCGTTCAAGTTTGTTGAGTTGGGACTTTATAATGTGTCAGTTTTGCGGTGGGAGTCCTCTGTGTACAACACCCTACCTTGGTGGAGATATAACTGGCAAACAGATTTCAGCAACGTAACTCAAGTGCAAGTTAAATAACTCGTGACATTACGAACCTCGATCTATTCTACACCTACAACCTACTCCATCACCTCTCCCAGCTAGGCTTGTTACATGAGTCTACCGAGGTTCGGAATGCTCAATGCTGCTCACCACCCACGAACATTATAATAGTGAATCCAATCGAAGAGATTGAAGCCAGTTTACTGCTGAGCCACGGGGTTCTGGCCACGGCGTGTGTACCACCAGTACCACAGTGATTTGGTTGTTGTAAAACTAATGTCTGCGAGCCAACCTGTGTGTTCGGTGCGTAATAAGTACACATCGCATGGGAATATATGTGTGAGGTTAAGCATGTGTGGCTGTGGTGCCAATGCTAACAACCGTGACCCCATGATGATCACAGTCGACTGCATCATTGACTCTGGTTTGCACAATCATTCTGCTAACAACTTTGTCTGTGCTAACCACTTTGATGTCGGGTTAATAGATCAGAGCGTTCATACAATGTCCACAGGGACGTTGTCTTTGATACGACGGACCATATTCATTCCGGCTTTCCAACAGATACTTCGGCTATATTTTAACCATCTAGGTCACAATATTCTCCTGATACATCGTCAGGAACCAGTACACACTTCTTCGTATTTGCTGCTGGCTGACAGTTGGTCGATACTGTGCTAGCGGTTTGTTTCGTAAACTTTTATGCCAGTTGCATTTTAGTCCATAGTGATCAAGCGAAAGTTGCACGCAGCGCTGAAACATCCCTGGTAGTGAAATCTGAACAACAGCATTGCCAATTTGGAAAAATAACTAAAAAATACGTCTACCTTCGTTAGGTCAGCATATTTGCTGTTCTTTTCAATGTTTGCCTGTATTCGTAGGCAAGGATAAGCTAATGTGGAAAGTACCCATCCTTTTAAGACGGAAAGAACACGGTTATTTCCACAATACAGCTAGCCTATCAAAGCACCCAGATGGAGCCAAAAAAATCCCGACTATCTTGCTTATGTTTGCGTTTGTTTGTAACATCATTGTTTGTTTACATGATCGGCTAGCTGAGGTACCATTTAGTTTTCTGACCCCTGTAGCACATTACCAAATCTTGCCCCCACTGCAGTCGCCTGGGTGGTTATTTTCTCCCCTTCATTTCCGGAAATTCATATTTTACTAGGGAATTGTTCTCACTGGTATGTTCCGTTTGCCCGTTTAAGCAACACCTAAATCATCTTCTGTGCACAGAAACGTTGCCCTACGTTAAAACCATTTGGTTAAGTTACTTGGCACTCTATCAATTGCTCAACAGCCTAGGGTTATATATATATATATATATATATATATATATATATATATATATATATAGGAATTGCGCCAAAAATAATCAATCCTCGCTGCATCGGTCGTCGCGCAGTGACCTTAGGAAAAGGGTCTATTATCTGTTGCATACAGCCAGCTGGATACGCAAAAACATGCTACTGTTAGAGTCACCTTTCTTTTTCCCTGCTCATATTCTTCCCGTCTCTGTTGCAAATAACCCACCAGTTCCTCCAATCCAGGTCGGCACCACCCAGACGGCTACCTGCCAACGTAGTCCCACGCCTCTGCGCAAAGCATGCAAAATCGGGTGTTGGACCGTGCGCACTCTGCTCCACCGGAATACGAGTGAGCGTCCTGAGCGACGCACTGCACTGGTAGTGATGGGACTGGCACGATACAACATTGATATTACGGAATTCAGCGAGACCCTGTTCTCTGGGTAAGTTAAGTTACACGAAACTGGTGCCGGCTATACGTTCTACTGAGTGGGAAACGCCGCCCCAGTACCACGTGAACATGGGGTCGAATTTGCTCTAGCCGATCGCCCAAATGACCAGCTGGTGGGTGAGCCCAATGGCATCGGCCCACGAATGATGACTGTTTGACTAAGACTCAGATGTAAGTTTTCCGATCATGCGTTATCCTGATGACACGCGTGCTCAAGTTTACACCCAGTTATCCTCCGTGATACAGTCTGTGACGAACAGCGACCGATTATTTCTGCCAGGCGAATTCAACGCGCAATCAGACTGGACCTTAACGTGGTGGGAGAGTTTGCCTACCTCTTTGAGCCATTGAGTTATACTGGCTCGTGCCTCCGGGCACCTTGAGAGCTACTCCTAGCAGGTTGGTCAATGGTGAGAAGTCAGACGTATTCAGTATCCTGCTCCTCCTGGTTGGAGGTATGAAATAGGATGGTGTCCTTTTCTGTAAAAATAAATCGTTGTCACGTCCTCGTTGCATTGAGGACAGGCTTTGAGCCAAAGGTTTTGGTTGAGGACCCTAATTGTTCCCTTGTCTAGGTCTGAGCGCCCTGGTAGTATCTCAGCCCACATACAACCATGATGTTTTCTTCCAACATAAACTTTATGCTGCGTCAGCCGTCTCGCAGATTATCAAGGGTCGCCTTATCTGCTGCATACAGTAGGGCGGATAAGTGAATACATGCTGCTGCTACTGCCGCCTCCTTTCTTTCTTTTCCACCTGTTTCTCTTGCTCCCATCCCGATCCCCATTACTAACCTTCCTACTATAATTCCCAGCTTATTGACAGCAACCGCAATGCTACCGGAGAAATATCTGCAGCCACCTTCTCGCGACACGGACCGGACCCCTATCGGCAACAGTCCCTTACAAGCCACATTGTCCCGTTTCCATGGCAAGGTTCAACGTTCGCACTCTATGACAAATAGGTCAACAGGCTGCGATCGTACCCTCCTTGGACACACTGGGTATTGATGTGTGTTGTGTGTCTGAAACTAGGATCAATGACCCTAACGGGGTTGTTTAATTAATTGCAGCCGGCTTATCCGTTCGTTATTGGTTGCACGCATACGGAGACGCCGATGCAACACTCACGGGTCAACCTGATGTAGGTATCATTCTAAGCTCCAGGGCTGAGTCACCGTTGGTTGATTGGATTCCGATGAACAGCCGTTTCTGTGCAGCTCGTTTGATGACATCAGCTTAGGTGGATTCACGAGGTAGTACAAAACGCTGTTTGTTTGTGATTTCCCCTTATGCTCCCACTGATTGTAGTTCAAAAGCTGTCAAGGACACATACTATCACGAACTGAACGTGCTACTATGCATTGCTGCTAGTGTAGATATTCTAGTATTTACAGGGGATATGAACGCACAAGTAAGGCGTATGAGCAATTCAGAAGCTCAGCTGCATGATAATTGTGGGCTTAACTCCGAACGGACTGACAACGGTGAGCGTCTGCTGCAACTGTGTGCGGAGCACCAGTTGTCCCTTAGTGTCACTGCACTTAGACACAGTGGGCGCCGAAGTGTTACTTGGCGTCCTGTAGTTGGCCAGCGATGGACTCAAATTGACCACATAGCCGTAAGTTACAGATGGCGTGGTTCTATCCTGGATTGCCTCACGAACTGGAGTACCTGTGTCGACTCTGATCATGCCTTGGTACACTGTCGTTTCTCCATGAACTTTACCGAGAGGCCTATCAAGCGTCTCCTCCGATTGGCAAATGATAAAATGTCTCATCTCTTGGTCAGGCAAGCGTATCAAGACGCTCTACATACTAAACTTTTGCTATCTTGTTCCAATGACTCTGAGCTTCAGTGGAATAGGATCTCGGCCGCCATGCACGAAACAGGTGCATCTGCTTGTGGCACCATCCATCGTTACCGCAGCAGTCACTGGATATCCGAGAGGCCAGTGAACCTGTTGGAATCTAGAAGACACCTCCCGGCTGACTCTGAAAACAATGTAACCAGACGGGCTATTAGGCGCGAACTAAAGCGGAGTCTACGTGTCAACAAGGAAGCCTGTTGGATCACTAGAACTCAGGAAATGGAGAAGGCAGGAGCAGTAGGCAATTACCGCAAGCTCTTCTAGCTGATCCGCACCACTGGTCCCAGGAAACCAGGCGACAGGGTGACAATCAGAGACAGCGAGGGTGCGCTGTTACACAATAAGGGGCGCCGTAGGGCTCGTTGGGCGGAACACTTTCAAAATAAGTTCCGTTGGCCCTCCTGTTCCCGGACCTCTTCTCGCTCAAGTGATGCAGGACGAGCCATGGACGGCTAGCCTAGAGCCTCCATCGGAGGCCGAGGTCCGAAACGTGATCACAGTCCTGAATCGTTTTAGTGTCGCTGGCCCGGATTCCTTCCCACCTGCACTATTTAAGAATGGAGGTGAGGGCCACTGAAAACACTGACCTCTCTATTCGAAAGTATGTGAAAGGAGGAGAGTAGCCTGGCTATTTGGAGCGAACCGATGATGGTGGCAATCTACAAGAATGGCAGTCACATAGACTGTTCCAACCAAAGGGGTTTTAGCCTAACACGGGTTGTACAAACTTACTGGCCTCGATTCTCGTTCGTCGCCTCAAGGTGGAATGGGAATCTCGAATTAAGGAACAGCAGCCAGGTTTGCGTCCAGGGTGACAGTATAGACCACATGTTCACTTTGTGCCAGGTGCTAAAGCAGCCCCACGCATACTGCAGATCGACCATAGCTGTTGTACAAAGGAATATTAGCGATCAGTCCATGCAAGTCTGCTTTGAACTGCTCACTGGGCGATGCCAAAACTTCCAGATTGTGTAGATTGAAGTCCCCGGAGATGAGAATGTGGATGTACCTAGTGCGTGTTACTCTGTTCAGGCCACGGATCAAGCGAGAATCCATTTCCGGAGTGGACGTTGGGGGGGGGGGCGGTAAACGACAGCTACGATACATGCGTCATGGTGTCTTAGTCAGAGACGGTACCAGAGTGAGTCGGTAACGTGTGTTTCCAGATCATCAACGATTGTACATTATAGATCGCTGCGGTAGTAGAGTAGGACCCCACCTCCTCTGCTGGGGCGGTCGTTCCGGATGACTGACATTCCGGCTATCTCATCCTCAGCATCAGTCACCTCTTGGTGTAACCAAGTTTTGGTAATAGAAATTAGGTCCCAAGCATTTACAACCTGACGTAGTCGAAGTTCGGTAATTTTACTGAGGAGCCCTTGGTCGTTAGTGTACATACATGAAAGTTTCTCAGATTTAAGCAATGTTTCAGAGGTTGTACAACTCATATGTGAAGTTTCGCCGACCAGCGAGTGGCCGGCGACTAATCGTTTTTTCGATGTGTACTTGGTGAAGGGTTCAACGTCTTATTCATCGTCCGTGTTGTTAGTCCCGTGTCTAATATTCGATGTACAGTGTAAGGTGTCTGGTAAATATCATCTTCTACAGGTTGTACGGACTCATTCGGCACACTACTGGTGCATTGTTCTTTCATAGATCCCATCGCGTTTGGTTCTTTGAATGACATGTCATCTCTAGGATGCATATCGCTGATTGTCTTCAGCCGAACTTCAGATGGTAGCCTGCAACGGAACATGCACCAGCTTTTTAGCATCCGTGCTACCATATGTTTTGACTGAAGGACCACCTTCAACACTCTCGGGCCACTTCGTTTGTAGTTCGGTGACGTACGCAGTCGTGACACGGATTTCGCTAACACATCATCCAAGCGGAGTGCTTCATGAATATAACACCACTGTTCTTTATTATGGGTTGTTACTTCATATTCATCATATGCTTCAGTTTCAGGAACCCCGTGAAGAAGTACGGTTCTGCTTGAAGTTTACTTCCGGTAGTTCTCTAAGGTGCGGTTAACACGATGACGCTCGCCCCATGGGATGTCTGGAATGATACGGATGGAGCAGCGTTCATTTCTGAGACTACCTGCCGACAGTAGTACTGATTCTACTTCAGTGATGGAGTTCAGCACAACGCGCAGAAGTCTTGGCCCACCGAAATGTTTGGAGCTGGGGTGTCATGTAATACGCACTACGTGTACAGGTTTCAGTGCAACTCCGATTAGAGTACTAATAATGTCCCAATGGTTGAGGTCATCCAACTGCCTGCCTCTTATCGATGTCCACTTTGATTCTGGGATATTCGAGCACAGTACGCTCAGTACATGTAGTTGTTTCTTTAGACCTTTCGACATGTCGCGGTTAGTGATTGAAGTACTCGGAGATGTGCCACAGGAAACCGATGGTGCTTGCACTAGGAAAACTCCGCTACGCTCCTCAGTTTCAGATCCAGCTTGGGGTGATGTTAATTTTAAATGACGGCTCTTCTTGGAGGCAACCGTAACCCAACTTTCGCTCGTACCGGCTTGCTCCTTTTCTAAACACTCCGTCGGGAGTTTGGAAGTAGCCTTACGTGTAGGTACTCCGATCGAACTGGGTACCGCTTTAATCACATGTAAGTTACGTGTGGTATTGGGACAGCTGTTGAGGTTCTGGACTCAAGGTGTCGTGTTGCTTACGGTGTTATTCACAGTGCTTCGCGGGTTAGGAGCAGCACTTACGGGGGAGGATTGGGTTGCACAGTCCGCTATGGTTACCCCAACCGTCGTGATTTAGGTGGTCACCATTTCCTCAAACTTCGCTAGTAGCTGGTCATACTTCTGAGATAATAGGAGCACGCTTTTATCAGTGGGATCGATGTGCATTCCACACAGAACCATAGCGGGTCTGGTTTGTTTAATAACTTGGCCTGAATAGGTTTAACTCGGAGGCATCTCACATGGAAGAACTTGCAACAGTTACGGCACAAAGTGCCCCTCTTAACAAGTTTGAAATATGATCCACATAGGTCTTTAGTCTGTGGTACACTGGGCATCACGCTTGTTGAGCAAATGTTACGAACCATTGGATTGACTCACCTTTTATGGTAAAAGGTCGTTCTGTTATTGACGTTGTCGGTAAGGTCACAATGGTACGTTGCAGTTGTGTGCTTGTCGGCTGTCCTCTCTGGCGCGCCAGTTGAATGTGTCAGCTTGAACGTAGGGCAGAATACACGAAGGTGTGATTGAGAATTCTCGTGGTTAGGCCTATGGATCGTGTCGGGTGAATTTGCTTTGAGACCTGTAGCTGCACCAAGCAATGTTGGATTTGAACGAGTGACAGTTCGTTCGAAAGCCGTTGAAATGCTCTATCGAGTGAGACCAAACAATGTCTCCGATGTTTGAAGTTAGACAACTTTTGGCACTTGGATATCTGCGAATCACTGCCCGGAATTTAGAAATCAGGGTAAATGTAGGATGCACTGGAGTATACTCGGGAAACTAGTATCACGAAGTAGGGCTAGTAAAAGCACGACGTATAAGTATGGATCCAAAGGTGTGCGACGAAATGTCGCTGAACCACAGTTAAAAAACCACAGGTGCACAAGTGAGCGATTTGCACGCAACTTCTCTCATGCAACTTCTCATGCACCTTGGCAACCGCCCTCTTGATGTGCTCTCACCATCGGCGCCGATCCAACACCAGAAATCAATATTAGTTCGTTATAAACTCACCGTGATCATATCTTGGTATTCCCACATGCCGCTTCCCTGCACGCAGTTGGCAGTAAAGCATCTGTTTCAGTATCCGGGTCGAATCCATGCGGCGAATATTCCCGAGCCACCTCAGGTGCCTCAATAGAAGTATGCAATCCACTACACACTTGCCACTGCTACGGAGCACCTCCGTGTCTGCAGCACATCCACTCTAGCCGATGTGCATACTACAACGCAGACACTGTTGATGCGATCACTCCAGATAACGGACACACTTTTGATAAAGCGTCCAGGTTTGCCTGCCGTTTAGAAGAACGGACAGCAACATAGACTTGTATACTTACAGCTTCGTCCAGACAGTCAGCTGGTGGTTGTTCCACGTTCCAGCTTGCCAAATGCAACAGCCGCCTTCGATACGCAGCTGCGTTGCTCACACGTCATCTGCAGTTCGGTTGTTATTTCGATACCAAGGTAGTCAAGTCAAGTTAAGTCAAGTCATTATAGGCTTTATGTACCCAAAAGGTAGCAAAATCTCTAAGTGGTTTTAAACACTTCGTCGGCAACCTGGATTTGAGGCGGGCACACAACTGCTTTCCGAGGGAAGGTTGAAAAAGTCAAACCGTCTTGCGTATGTTGATGATAAGTCCGATTTTGGCCACTGTCAAAGTTAGGACCGAAATCCTGTGTTGCAAATCATCCGCGTTGTGCGCAAACAACGCGCAGTGGTCAGCAAACAGTAACCTACGAATACTTGTCTCCCAGAGTAGGGTTTTAGCACCGAAACGATGGATGCTCGGCAAATCACCGTCAATATGGTGTTCCACACGGATACCGTAATCGTAAGAAGTATCAGAAGTAAAATACATCATTTCACGAAGATAACCATTAAACACAGCTGGGGCTAAGACACAACCTTGCTGCACACCAGAGACAATTGCAAAGTCATCTGAGGTCTGTCCACACAACTGCACCCTCACCCGCATACCGCTGTACAGACATACAATGAAAGTTACAAACTTACTCGGACAACCAAACCTAGCCCACACCAGCTACAATGCTCGCGGTTCACCGTATCAAATGCTATGGTGAACTCAACAATCAGGAAGTCCAGCGGCTGCGGTCGTTCTCTGCACTTCTCCTGCAATTGACGAGCCGCAGACACCATATCGATGGCGCTGCGGCTCGAACGGAATCCACAATTCGTCAGAGCGGTGAGAAGACAAAAGTTGCCATATGTCAACATTTCGATTGTTCTCATCAGTCACAAACACAATACAAGCGGAATTCATAGTTATATACAGGGGAAAATTGGCACACCAATCAAATGTCAAAATCAAGACCACCGTAACCTAGTTGATTGTCTCAATAGTTTCTGTTCACACAACACAGGTTGATAAGCGTTAATTAGCAAAGCCTCACTAATTACCAACATTATCAGATTGTTGTTGCGTAATAACACCTTCAACACAGTCTCCGGGTTCACCGGATGTCGAGTTGCCAAGAGACGCTTGGTGATGAGGCTAGATGAGGCTACGTTGTACATGAAAGTGCGGAAAACTGCGTGTCGTGTGCATGACTTGAACCGGAGGTGTAAACTTAACATTCACGTCCTCGGTACTGAGGAGATACTTATTGGGCTGTAGAAGGCGATGGCTGCACCTGTGTGATGTGGAATGCATAGCCACAGTGGGCGACCTGTGGTACTACACTCACGACCAGTTGACAGATGCTGCCAAAGAGATCATCGGGCGCGCAAACTGGAAGTGGTCTGATCGGCTTGATGAAAACGATGCGAAGATTGGCGCATTGGTGTCATACCCCAGTGACTTGGAGAAGAAGAATCAGTTCCGCAGAATTCGACAGCGACTGACTCGAAAGATCCGTCGCACTAAAATGCATGATGATCGGAGAAGGCGAAGCAGATGGAATGCTACATCAAACGCCGCCAACATAGGGAATTCTTTGATTACAGAAGAGTAGTAGGGGGAGTCGAATGGTATAGGTAGAATTTCGTCACATCTAGGCTCACTCAGACAGCCGCCACAAGCCAGGAAAAGCACTGTACGCGCGTTTCATCCTTTCGGGAATCATCAGCAGTGCGCATTCCATCGGACCCTTGGTAGGGCTCGAAACCGCAACTCGACCGTTGCCAGTCCGTGGTTGAGACCACTGAGCTACTGGGGACGGCAACGACCATCGTGAATAAGTTACTAGATGTGATATAGCGCCGCTCACTATCCACTGACCTACACATTACTGCCGTGCAGAGGACAGGGTAGCCCCCTCACCAAGCGACGAGCTTAACAAACTTAAGCCGCCAATTATCTTATGGCATTATAAGCAGTTTGTTCTGTGTACTGATTACAGAAGAGGATAGTGAGCGGCGCTATATCACATCTAGTAACTTATTCACGATGGTCGTTGCCGTCCCCAGTAGCTCAGTGGTCTCAACCACGGACTGGCAACAGTCGAGTTGCGGTTTCGAGCCCTACCAAGGGTCCGATGGAATGCGCACTGCGGATGATTCCCGAAAGGATGAAACGCGCGTACAGTGCTTTTCCTGGCTTGTGGCGGCTGTCTGAGTGAGCCTAGATGTGACGAAATTCTACCTATACCATTCAACTCCCCCTAATACTCTTCTGTAATCAGTACACAGAACAAACTGCTTATAATGCCATAAGATAATTGGCGGCTTAAGTTTGTTAAGCTCGTCGCTTGGTGAGGGGGCTACCCTGTCCTCTGCACGGCAGTAACGTGTAGGTCAGTGGATAGTGAGCGGCGCTATATCACATCTAGTAACTTATTCACGATGGTCGTTGCCGTCCCCAGTAGCTCAGTGGTCTCAACCACGGACTGGCAACAGTCGAGTTGCGGTTTCGAGCCCAACCAAGGGTCCGATGGAATGCGCACTGCTGATGATTCCCGAAAGGATGAAACGCGCGTACAGTGCTTTTCCTGGCTTGTGGCGGCTGTCTGAGTGAGCCTAGATGTGACGAAATTCTACCTATACAATTCTTTGATTCCATGAAGGCGGTATATGGACCGATGATGGAGCCGCTGAAGATGCTGCTCAATGGTAGTTCACGCGTTGCGTGCACACAGACTGCAGGCATAATACAAATATGACAAAAACACTTTGACTGTCTCTTGAACAACCGTTCGGAGATTGACTGGTGTACATTGAACGTCCTGAAACAGCACCATGTGAAGGTGAGTCTGGCGGACACATCGACACTGGGTGAGACGCATAGATCACTTGATCAACTGCGAAACGGTAAGTGTGCCGTTGCCGACAGGATTAAGCCAGAAATATTGAAATAGTTCGGACCTGCTTTGGTAAATGCGAGGCACCAATTGGCACAATGCGTTTGGACCGAGAAACAGGTGCCTTCTGAGCTGAAGGATGCCCTTGTGCTACCACTGTAAAAGCGCAAAGGAAGCAGGAAATGTTGCACGAATTATCGTGGCACCAACTTGCTGATTTGTCTAGGCAAGGTGATTTCCCGAATCCTGCTCAACTGCCTCGTCACTGAGGTAGTTAAACCGAAAGTGGCGAAAGAGCAATGCGACTATTACATACAACGCGATGCCTTGTTCTTCATGACCATCAGAGCAACTCATCAGTCAGTTCGGCCTCTCACGTCGTTTAACAAGTTCATCTGCGGTTGCGGTGACATTTACATAGGCAGGACTGACCGTCAGTTAGCTCAGAGGGTAGCTGAACATGTGTCGAGGTGGTTGGAACTAATGATGAGGCAACAAAACGCACTGGATCCCAGAATGAACCGGAGTACCTCATCTAACCTCATCACCAAGCGTCTCTTGGTAACTCGACATCCGGTGAACACGGAGACTGTGTTGAAGGTGTTATTACGCAACAACAATCTGATAATGTTGGTAATTAGTGAGGCTTTGCTAATTAACGCTTATCAACCTGTGTTGTGTGAACAGAAACTATTGAGACAATCAACTAGGTTACGGTGGTCTTGATTTTGACATTTGATTGGTGTGCCAATTTTCCCCTGTATATAACTATGAATTCCGCTTGTATTGTGTTCGTGACTGATGAGAACAATCGAAATGTTGACATATGGCAACTTTTGTCTTCTCACCGCTCTGACGAATTGTGAATTCCGTTCGAGCCGCAGCGCCATCGATATGGTGTCTGCGGCTCGTCAATTGCAGGAGAAGTGCAGAGAACGACACCAGCCGCTGGACTTCCTGATTGTTGAGTTCACCATAGCATTTGATACGGTGAACCGCGAGCATTGTAGCTGGTGTGAGCTAGGTTTGGTTGTCCGAGTAAGTTTGTAACTTTCATTGTATGTCTGTACAGCGGTATGCGGGTGATAGTGCAGCTGTGTGGACAGACCTCAAATGACTTTGCAATTGTCTCTGGTGTGCAGCAAGGTTGTGTCTTAACCCCAGCTGTGTTTAATGGATATCTTCGTGAAATGATGTATTTTACTTCTGATACTTCTTACGATTACGGTATCCGTGTGGAACACCATATTGACGGTGATTTGCTGAGCATCCATCGTTTCGGTGCTAAAACCCTACTCTGGGAGACAAGTATTCGTAGGTTACTGTTTGCTGACCACTGCGCGTTGTTTGCGCACAACGCGGATGATTTGCAGCCCAGGATTTCGGTCCTAACTTTGACAGTGGCCAAAATCGGACTTATCATCAACATATGCAAGACGGTTTGACTTTTTCAACCTTCCCTCGGAAAGCAGTTGTGTGCCTGCCTCAAATCCAGGTTGCCGACGAAGTGTTTCAAACCACTTAGAGATTTTGCTACCTTTTGGGTACATAAAGCCTATGATGACTTGACTTAACTTGACTTGACTACCTTGGTATCGAAATAACAACCGAACTGCAGATGACGCGTGAGCAACGCAGCTGCGTATCGAAGGCGGCTGTTGCATTTGGCAAGCTGGAACGTGGAACAACCACCAGTTGACTGTCTGGACGAAGCTGTAAGTATACAAGTCTATGTTGCTGTCCGTTCTTCTATACGGCAGACAAACCTGGACGCTTTATCAAAAGTATGTCCGTTATCTGGAGTGATCGCATCAACGGTGTCTGCGTTGTAGTATGCACATCGGCTAGAGTGGATGTGCTGCAGACACGGAGGTGCTCCGTAGCAGTGGCAAGTGTGTAGTGGATTGCATACTTCTACTGAGGCACCTGAGGTGGCTCGGGAATATTCGCCGCATGGATTCGACCCGGATACTGAAACAGATGCTTTACTGCCAACTGCGTGCAGGGAAGCGGCATGTGGGAATACCAAGATATGATCACGGTGAGTTTATAACGAGCTAATATTGATTTCTGGTGTTGGATCGGCGCCGATGGTGAGAGCACATCAAGAGGGCGGTTGCCAAGGTGCATGAGAAGTTGCATGAGAGAAGTTGCGTGCAAATCGCTCACTTGTGCACTTGTGGTTTTTTAACTGTGGTTCAGCGACATTTTGTCGCACACCTTTGGATCCATACTTATACGTCGTGCTTTTACTAGCCCTACTTCGTGATACCAGTTTCCCGAGTATACTCCAGTGCATCCTACATTTACCCTGATTTCTAAATTCCGGGCAGTGATTCGCAGATATCCAAGTGCCAAAAGTTGTCTAACTCCAAGCATCGGAGACATTGTTTGGTCTCACTCGATAGAGCATTTCAACGGCTTTCGAACGAACTGTCACTCGTTCAAATCCAACATTGCTTGGTGCAGCTACAGGTCTCAAAGCAAATTCACCCGACACGATCCATAGGCCTAACCACGAGAATTCTCAATCACACCTTCGTGTATTCTGCCCTACGTTCAAGCTGACACATTCAACTGGCACGCCAGAGAGGACAGCCGACAAGCACACAACTGCAACGTACCACTGTGACCTTACCGACAACGTCAATAACAGAACGACCTTTTACCATAAAAGGTGAGTCAATCAAATGGTTCGTAACATTTGCTCAGCAAGCGTGATGCCCAGTGTACCACAGACTAAAGACCTATGTGGATCATATTTCAAACTTGTTAAGAGGGGCACTTTGTGCCGTAACTGTTGCAAGTTCTTCCATGCGAGATGCCTCCGAGTTAAACCTATTCAGGCCAAGTTATTAAACAAACCAGACCCGCTATGGTTCTGTGTGGAATGCACATCGATCTCACTGATAAAAACATGCTCCTATTATCTCAGAAGTATGACCAGCTACTAGCGAAGTTTGAGGAAATGGTGGCCACCTAAATCACGACGGTTGGGGTAACCATAGCGGACTGTGCAACCCAATCCTCCCCCGTAAGTGCTGCTCCTAACCCGCGAAGAACTGTTAATAACACCGTAAGCAACACGACACCTAGAGTCCAGAACCTCAACAGCTGTCCCAATACCACACGTAACTTACATTTGATTAAAGCGGTACCCAGTTCGATCGGAGTAACTACACGTAAGGCTACTTCCAAACTCCCGACGGAGTGCTTAGAAAAAGAGCAAGCCGGTACGAGCGAAAGTTGGGTTACGGTTGCCTCCAAGAAGAGCCGTCATTTAAAATTAACATCACCCCCAACTGGATCTGAAACTGAGGAGCGTAGGGGAGTTTTCCTAGTGCAAGCACCATCGGTTTCCTGCGGCACATCTCCGAGTACTTCAATCACTAACCGCGACATGTCGAAAGATCTAAAGAAACAACTACATGTACTGAGCGTACCGTGCTCGAATATCCCAGAATCAAAGTAGACATCGATAAGAGGCAGGCAGTTGGATGACCTCAACCAGTGGGACATTATTAGTACTCTAATCGGAGTTGCACTGAAACCTGTACACGTAGTGCGTATTACACGACACCCCAGCTCCAAACATTTCGGGGGGCCAAGACTTCTGCGCTTTGTGCTGAACTCCATCACTGAAGTAGAATCAGTACTACTGTCGGCAGATAGTCTCAGAAATGAACGCTGCTCCATCCGTATCATTCCAGACATCCCATGGGGCGAGCGTCATCGTGTTAACCGCACCTTAGAGGACTACCGGAAGTAAACTTCAACCAGAACCGTACTTCTTCACGGGGTTCCTGAAACTGAAGCATATGATGAATATGAAGTAACAACCCATAATAAAGAACAGTGGTGTTATATTCGTGAAACACTCCGCTTGGATGACGTGTTAGCGAAATCCGTGTCACGACTGCGTACGTCACCGAACTACAAACGAAGTGGCCCGAGAGTGTTGAAGGTGGTCTTTCAGTCAAAACATATGGTAGCACGGATGCTAAAAAGCTGGTGCATGTTCCGTTGCAGGCTACCATCTGAGGTTCGGCTGAAGACAATCAGCGATATGCATCCTAGAGATGATATGTCACTCAAAGAACCAAACGCGATGGGATCTATGAAAGAACAATGCACCAGTAGTGTGCCGAATGAGTCCATACAACCTGTAGAAGATGATATTGACCAGACACCTTACACTGTACGTCGAAGATTAGACACGGGACTAACAACACGGACGATGAATAAGACGTTGAACCCTTCACCAAGTACACATCGAAAAAACGATTAGTCGCCGGCCACTCGCTGGTCGGCGAAACCTCACATATGAGTTGTACAACCTCCGAAACATTGCTTAAATCTGAGAAACTTTCATGTATGTACACTAACGTCCAAGAGCTCCTCAGTAAAAGTACCGAACTTCGACTACGTCAGGTTGTAAATGCTTGGGACCTAATTTCTATTACCAAAACTTGGTTACACCAAGAGGTGACTGATGCTGAGGTTGAGATAGCCGGAATGTCACTCATCCGGAACGACCGCCCCAGCAGAGGAGGTGGGGTCCTACTCTACTACCGCAGCGATCTATAATGTACAATAGTTGATGATCTGGAAACACACGTTACCGACTCACTCTGGTACCGTCTCTAAGACACAACGACGCATGTCTCGTAGCTGTCGTTTACCGCCCTCCATCGTCCACTCCAGAAATGGATTCTCGCTTGATCCGTGGCCTGAACAGAGTAACACGCACTAGGTACATCCACATTCTCATCTCCGGGGATTTCAATCTACACAATCTGGAGGTTTTGGCATCGCTCAGTGAGCAGTTCAAAGCAGACTTGCATGGACTGATCGCTAATATTCCTTTTACAACCGCTCTGGTCTATCTGCAGTATGCGTGGCCTTGCTTTAGCACCTGACACAAATTGAATATATGTTCTTTACTGTCACGCCCTGGACGCAAACGTGCCAGCTCTTGCCTTATTCGAAATTTCCATTCCACAGTGTGTCGACGAACCAGAATCGAGGTCAGTAATTTGGTATAACCCGTGTTAGGCTAAAACCCCTGTGGTTAGAACAGTCTGTGTGACTGCCCTTCTTGTAGATTGCCACCATCATCGGTTAGCTCCAAATAGCCAGGCCACTCTCCGACTTTCACATACTTTCGAATAGGGAGGTCAGTGTTTTCAGTGGCCCTCACCTCCATTCTTAAATAGTGCAGGTGGGAGGGAATCCGGACCAGCGACACTTAATCTATTCAGGACTGTGATCACGTTTCGGACCTCGGCCTCCGATGGAGGCTCTAGACTAACCGTCCATGGCTCGTCCTGCATTACTTGAGTGGGAAGAGGTCCGGGAACAGGAGGGCAGCTGAACTGCTCTTGAAAGTGTTCCGCCCATCGAGCCATACGGCGCCCTTTATTGTGTAACAGCGCATCCGCGCTGTCCCTGATTGTCTCACTGACGCCTGGTTTCCTGGGACCAGTGGTTCGGATTAGCTGGAAGAGCTTGCGGTAATTGCCTACTGCTCCTGCCTTCTCCATTTCCTGAGTTCTAGTGATCCAACAGGCTTCCTTGTTCGCACGTGGACTCCGCTTTACTTCGCGCCTAATAGCCCGTCTGGTCACATTGTTTTTAGAGTCAGCCTGGAGGTGTCTTCTAGCTTCCAACAGGTTCACGGATCTCTCGGATATCCAGTGACTGCTGCGGTAACGACGGATGGTGCCACAAGCAGATGCACCTGTTTCGTGCATGGCGGCCGAGATCCTATTCCACTGAAGCTCAGAGTCATTGGAACAAGATAGAAAAAGTTTAGTATGTAGAGCGTCTTGATACGCTTGCCTGACCGAGAGATGAGACATTTTATCATTTGCCAATCGGAGGAGACGCTTTGTGCGCCTTTCGGTAAAGTTCATGGAGAAACGACAGCGTACCAAGGCATGATCAGAGTCGACACAGGTACTCCAGTACGAGAGACAATCCAGGATAGAACCACGCCATCTGTAACTTACGGCTATGTGGTCAATTTGAGTCCATCGCTGGCCAACTACAGGACGCCAAGTGGCATTTCGGCGCCCACTGTGTCTAAGTGCAGTGACATTAAGGGACAACTGGTGCTCCGCACACAGTTGCAGCAGACGCTCACCGTTGTCAGTCCGTTCGGAGTTAAGCCCACAATTATCATCCAGCTGAGCTTCTGAAGTGCTCATACGCCTTACTTGTGCGTTCATTTCCCCTGTAAATACTAGAATATCTACACTAGCAGCAATGCATAGTAGCGCGTTCAGTTCGTGATAGTATGTGTCCTTGACAGCTTTTGAACTGTAGTCTGTGAGAGCATAAGCCGAAATCACAAACAAACAGCGTTTTGTACTACCTCGTGAATCCACCTAAGCTGATGTCGTCAAACGAGCTGCACAGAAACGGCTGTTCATCGGAATCCAATCAACCAACAGTGACTCAGCCCTGGAGCTTAGAATGATACCTACATCAGGCTGACCCGTGAGTGTTGCATCGGCGTCTCCGTATGTGTGCAACCAATAACGAAAGGATAAGCCGGTTGCAATTAATTCATTAAGCCCGTTAGGGTCATTGATCCTAGTTTCAGACACACAACACACATCAATACCCAGTGTGTCCAAGGAGCGTACGATCGCAGCCTGTTGACCTATTTGTCATAGAGTGCGAAGGTTGAACGTTGCCATGGAAACGGGACAATGTGGCTTGTAAGGGACTGTTGCCGATAGGGGTCCGGTCCGTGTCGCGAGAAGGTGGCTGCAGATATTTCTCCGGTAGCACTGCGGTTGCTGTCAATTAAGCTGGGAATTATAGTAGGAAGGTTAGTAATGGGGATCGGGATGTGAGCAAGAGAAACAGGTGGACAAGAAAGAAAGGAGGCGCCAGCAGCAGCAGTATGTATTCACTTATCCGCCCTACTGTATGCAGCAGATAAGGCGACCCTTGATAATCTGCGCGACGGCCGATGCAGCATAAAGTTTATGTTGGAAGAAAACATCATGGTTGTATGTGGGCTGAGATACTACCAGGGCGCCCAGACCTAGACAAGGGAACGATTAGGGTCTTCAACCAAAATCTTTGACTCAAAGCCTGTCCTCAATGCAACGAGGACGTGACAACAATTTATTTTTACAGAAAAGGACACCATCCTATTTCATACCTCCAACCATGAGGAGTAGGATACTGAAAACTTCTGACTTCTCACCATTGACCAACCTGCTAGGAGTAGTTCTCAAGGTGCCCGGAGGCACGAGCCAGTATAACTCAATGGCTCAAAGAGGTAGTCAAACTCTCCCACCACGTTAAGGTCCAGTCTGATTACGCGTTGAATTCGCCTAGCAGAAATAATCGGTGGCTGTTCGGCACAGACTGTATCACGGAGGATAACTGAGTGTAAACTTGAGCACGCTTGTCATCAGGATAACGCATGATCGGAAAACTGACATCTGAGTCTTAGTCAAACAGTCATCATTGGTGAGCCGATGCCATTGGGCTCACCCACCAGCTGGTCATTTGGGCGATCGGCTCGAGCAAATTCGACTCCATGTTCACGTGATACTGGGGCGGCGTTTCCCACTCAGTAGAACGTATAGCCGGCACCAGTTTCGTGTAACTTACCTTACCCAGAGAACAGGGGCTCGCTGAATACCGTAATAGCAATGTTGTATCGTGCCAGTCCCATCATTACCAGTGCAGTGTGTCGCTCAGGACGCTCACTCGTATTCCGGTGGAGCAGAGTGCGCACGGTCCAACACCCGATTTTGCATGCTTTGCGCAGAGGCATACGACTGCGTTGGCAGGTAGCCGTCTGGGTGGTGCCGACCTGGATTGGAGGAACTGGTGGGTTATTTGCAACAGAGACGGGAAGAATATGAGCAGGGGAAGAAGAAAGGAGACTCTAACAGTAGCATGTTTTTGCGTATCCAGCTGGCTGTATGCAACAGATAATAGACCCTTTTCCTAAGGTCACTGCGCGACGACCGATGCAGCAAGAATTGATTTTTTGGCGCAATTCCCTATATATATATATATAAATATATATATATATATATATATATATATATATATAACCCTAGGCTGCTGAGCAGTTGCTAGAGTGCCAAGTAACTTAACCAAATGGTATTAACGTAGGGCAACGTTTCTGTGCACAGGAGAAGATTTATGTGTTGCTTAAACTGGCAAACGGAACATACCAATGAGAACAATTCGCTAGTAAAATATGAACTTCCGGAAATGAAGGGGAGAAAATAACCACCCAGGCGACTGCAGTGGGGGCAAGATTTGGTAATGTGCTACAGGGGGCAGAAAACTAAATGGTACCTCAGCTAGCCGATCATGTAAACAAACAATGATGTTACCAACAAACGCAAACAGAAGCAAGATAGTCGGGATTTTATTGGCTCCATCTGGGTGCTTTGATCGGCTAGCTGTAATGTGGAAATAACCGTGTTCTTTCCGTCTTAAAAGGATGGATACTTTTCACATTAGCTTAGCTTTAGCTTAGCTAAAGAAACTGATGTGACATTACCCGCCCAACAAACATGTTATACAAGTTATAATGAACAACATTTGCAGCGTGTGAGCGTGCTCCCTCTTGCTTGAACTATTGTGTGTGTAATGGGAGAGCCTTTGCCAAGAGTACTGGAATAAATCTGTGTTCCAACATGTCCTTAGTTTGAACTTTGTTGACCGTCTCATCAAAGAAAATGAGTACGATGATTCAATGGGATGAAATTGCTGCCTATTCACTGATATTTTATTCATAATTGTCCCTTTCGTGCAGAATGTGAGGATGCTGACTTGCGCAGAAACGAATACTTTGTTTATTCACTACACCATTTAAATGGAAATGCGCCTCATCAGTAAATCACGTGTTATACAGAACGTGCTCCTCTTGCACTAAGTATGAAGCGAACTGATGTCTTCATTGTCTAGCCTCTGCCTTTACTTTGTGCACGAATGTTATCTTGCAAGTGAACATTTGAAGATTAGAATGCCGAATGATTTGTATGAGTCAACGGGCTATTCCTAATTCAGCAATCGTCTTCCTTGTTGATTTGCTAAGACCTCGTGTCAGAGTAACGCGAACTGTTTCCATGTTTTCAGGGGTGCGGACACAGTCTGCGCCGGTGATTCTTCCCCACCACAGAGTCAGCAGTTTCAAACTGACGATACAACGTCAGAATAGTCTGTTTCCGTGCAGCCCATTTTGTACGAAAGTGTCCACGAAACCGTCTATGTGTTCTTACAAACCTCGTTTCTGTAAAATACATTACAACTTTCACCTTCTGTTCAACACTCAATCCATTTGATCTTGCAACCACCACGCTCGCCTGACCAATGTGCGCCGCTCTCAAAGGTGGAAAAGCACAGAATGCTAACCAACCTACTGGGTCAGTTAACGACACCACGTTGAATGGCAGAAATGCGAATCCGAAAACGCTCCAAGCGAAAGGCATTTTTACGGGGTAAAGAGCACGTCATCGATTAGTTACTATAAGTCTGGCTTACTCGCACTGTTTGGAATGTTATCATCCGGAATATTCAAATGTGTCCCAACAACAGGTACGAGAGCGAAATAACTCCCAAGATGCACTTTGGTTCTTTACTGCGTGCTCCATCATCCCACTCGTTAAGTGCTTGCTTATCCTAGCTCAGAAGTGCGACCGGTTAACCGCAGAAGATGAGCAGATGATAAAGGATAAGATTGCTTCAATGAAAACGAGTATGCACCACATAAGCGTAGCGGCTTCTAAGCACCGAAATGCTGCACAATCCGCTTCCCCTAAATCGCTATCAGCCAAGTCCCCATCTCCGTTGTCTTCTCAAACTTTGATAGAACGCCGGGCGAAAACAGACCGTAAGTACGAGAGTCAAACCAAGAGTCAAAATCAAGCACGACTCGGAACGTCTGGTTAAGTAAATTCCACTAGAACTGACATCTAGCATTAACAAGCATGAAGCAGCCGAATATCAACCCTCGGTACCAGTAGCTCAAATGTCTCTTGTCGCGACAAAGCACCCCGGAACCCCAGTTACGTAAGCAGAGATTGCTGCAAAGTTTAACGGGGAGGCTTCCGTTCTGACCACTTTTGTTTTCAGCACCGTTAAAACGAACAGAGAGACAAAGAGCAAACAATCAGCGCTTGTCAGCATGTCAGGACAAACGAGTACCATACCTAGTAGAGCAACGAAAAAGGGATCCAACAGTAGTGCCCGGACTGTTGTATGCTCAAATGTCCCTGTATCTACCGCCATCACATTGCGGGATAAGTTACCGGACCAGCAAGACCAATGGAACTTATTGTGGGTGCAGAGGAGTGCCGAAGACAAGATCATAAACTTATTACGAATAACTGGTTATTAGAACCCGCCACACAATAGAGAAACCCGACATATTCGAGTACCATTAGAATCTTCCACCGACGTGGAAAAATTTTGCTCTCCGCAAGCGCGCTTAAGCACGGATCCTGTTAGATCCGCATCTATCCTGACGTCCCTTGGAGCGCGCGACAATCAAATCGAAACACCGAAGAGAGCCACAGCAAGATAGACCGATTGAACAGAATTTTCGTACATCGCGTGCCAGAACATCCTTCTAAAGGTGTTCAAGAGACCGGAAAACACGAAATAGAACGGTAGCTATCGCTCACCAGGATACATCTAACACAAAAGTATAGAAAATGCGGCCCCAGAATCCTAAAACTTGCGGTTCAGTCAGGGCAACAAGCAACGGATGTTTTAGGTTGATGGCGGAGAAATCGGAAACGTCTTCCTTCTGAACTTCAGTTAAAAGCCGCAGAAGCTTAGCACAGCTCAAATTTTAAAACACCCGAAGCAGCAGCCATACCGACCAATGTACAGAAGCGTAACCTGACTGCTGCTTTAATTGACTCCCACATAAGTCTAATCGAAGGTTGGGACGTATTTTGGCCAAATCAAGTTGCAAACGAGGTACCATTATTCCAACCAAAAAGGAGTAACTGCCGACCTCCCATCGGTCGGTGTTCTCCCACACTTGACCACTTTACCCATTTTTGGGTTCCTAGAAACCGAGAATCTGGCTTACTTGTATACGAATGCTCAGAGTCTTTGTGTTAAACTGGCTGAACTAAAAGATCGCAAAGCTTCTGGGGCAAATGATGTTATTGGTATTACCGAGACATGGTTGCACAAGGGGATGACGGACGCTGAAATTTCGCTACCGGGCATGTCGCTGATCCGGAGCGACAGGCTCACAAAAGGAGGAGAGGTAATCCAGTATTACCGAAGCGACTTACAGTAAGAAGCCGTGGAGGATTCAGACTCGCAGTTCCCCGACTCTCTTTGGTACCGCTTACAGTTAAAAGGCAGGGCCGCTTCTCATGTTGTGTTAGCGTACCGCCCCCTTAAGTTTACACCCGAAAATGACTACCACCTAGCGGCTGCTTTAAAGTACACTCACATACTTATCATGGGTGGTTTCAACGTACATTGTGTAGAACCTCCTGCTGCGATCGGAGAACAATTCAAAGCCGATCTACAAGATCTCGTAAACACTGTTCCTCTTTACAATCACATCACTTTGCCCACTCGGTTCAGAACAGGTAACAGGCCATTTGCGCTGGATCCTGTGCTTACCAACGAGGAGCATAGGATTGATGTGTTGGTTTTAGACTGCTCGTTAGGTCGCAGTGATCACGCAGTGATCAGTTTCAACTTCATCTGCTATGCGGAATATCGGAATGAGAACGCTGAGACTGTGCGACCCATCACAAGCTAAGATCGATTAGCTCAGTTCGTCAGCGCTACGGCTTGGTCGTTCCTTGACGAAGAACCCCCGGAAGTCGCCTGGCTCGAGTTCTTCAGCAAATACAGTCAGCGGGATGCAGAGACGTCAGAGATAAGAGTTTACCATAACTGTAAATCAGTTTCTTTCGTTAGGAGCAGAACTCGAAAATGGATGGCAGTGCGTAACGCAACATGGTGAGTGTACAGAGAACCTCCATACCAGGATCTTGGAACAACTACGGAGTCCAACGTGACCACTGCACTCAACTGCTAAGAGAAGACAAATCCGCCTATCAGCAGTACAGCGCAACACCTTCATTGCTAACCACAACCTGCTGTACATGCACGTCAATTGTCTACAAAGCAGAGGAAAGGATTTCCCTTATTCAGGACGGCTGATGCTCAACAAAAATGGCTATGGAATTTTCAAACGCGCTGCCACCAAGCGATCTACCAACCTTTGTCTTCTGCTCGCCAGGACAAATTCACATCACTTTTACCGCGGAGGCTGTATTGCGAAAGCTGACGTCTCGATGCAAACACAGCTTGCTGGGTGTCGATATCATTCGTCCAGAGGCACTGAAAGCAGCAGCAAACCAACTGGCAGGACATTTAGTTCAGATTTTGCAGGGCTGCTTAGACCAGAATCAAGTTGTCGCTATGTGGAAGCTTGGAATAATAACCCCGATTCACAAAGGTGGAAGCAGAACTGATCCCTCCAACTAACGCCTACTGTGCCTTCTTCCTATACTTTTCAAGGTCATGGCATCCCTATTTGCTTATGCACTGGTGTGCTATGTAGGAAACCTGAGCAGCACGGTTTCTGTCGAGAACGGTCATGTACAACTAATTTACTAATCACACGCCATAGTTGGACCGAGGCAGCTGGCTCTGGAGAAGGAGTTGATTTTCCAAGGCTTTCGATCGTTTAGACCATCGGATACTACTCTCCAACCTCCAGCATTACGGGGTCAGTGACCCTCTTTTAAGCTGGATTGTCAACTTTCTGTTTCAAAGGAAGTTATTGGTCAGAGTTCGGAGCTCTTTATCGGACCCCATACAAGTCGAGTGTGGTGTGCCGCAAGGCTCAGTAATGGGTCCAAGTTTGTTTTGATGTTCGTTAATGACCTTGCACAGGGAGTTGCTTCAAACGTCCTAATATTTGCCGACGATATCAAAACTTGGCGTAGGATTCCAGTGAATGTAGACCACCATCTCTTTCAGGGTGACCTAAACACGGTGTATCAATGGTCAACTCAAACTTTACTGCATTTCAACGTGAGCACATCCAAGATACTTTCCATCCGACATCTGAGCAGATACTCATATCGGCTCATCTGTCGAACCTGACTTGGGTGTCCTGGTTCAAGGTTACTTGGGTTGCTCCAGGTAATCTGAAAGGCCACGAAGACTGAGAACCAACAAGTCGGGCTGTTGCCACGGGCGTTTGGACAAATAAGCAGCTCCATATTTCGACAAATGCTCAGTGCGTATGTTCTCCCCCATGTCGAATATGCAATTCAAGCCTGGCATCCATGGCTGAAACACGACCTAATTGCACTGGAGCAGCCACAAGGTCGGAAATCTAAGTACTTAATTGCAATGCGCAATCTTTCATACTAGGAGACTGCAAGCATTTTGGGTATTCAGTGGAAGGTTTTGCAGACTATGAGGCGACCTGATTATGGCATACTTGATTCTGCTCGACCCATATCATATGTGTTGCCCTTAACTGCGACTCAGCACCAATACAACCCTGAGGTGCCACTCATTGAAACTCGCAGAACAATGCAGCCGTGTGTAGTGCCACAGCAATTTCTTTTCCATTCGTGTCTGTCATCCGTGGAATGCTCTCCCAGGATCATTTTTCTCTGCACCGACATTAAGAGTATTTAAAAGACGGTTGGATGGTGCACTCATCCACTTACACTTTGTCACTTGACATTACGTCTCCATCCTACAGCTGGAGTTTACCATGGAATTATTTGTTGTCAGTAGTGGGTGTTGTGAATCTAAGCGCATTACAAGACTACGGCGGAGCAAACGATAAGCCCTTATCCTCATATTTAAAGTGCTAACTGGTTTACTATTATTATTATTATTATCATTACCGTTATCTCGGTATCCCCACCAACTATTCAACGGTACTGGTAAAGCAAGGCTTCTTAACACGTATAAATTCATTGTCATTGTTTGCTCTTGTGCGCCATCTTGAAAATCTGGTTTGGCGGCAAGAAAATATTCCATACGACCAGATTTTCCATAAACCAAAGTATACCAATACGAATTTTCAAGATTCGTTAATAGTGCATGTGCAATGAACAAAACAAATGGTATGACATTTTGTGTGCCACCCTGTATGTTGTTCGTAAACTACCTTGAGACTCTAGACGCAGAAGGAAAGCAATGGAATCTGCACAAATGCACTTACGCTAACAGTGACAAAGTTTGCACTGGGTGCTAGCGAATGGAAAACTACGTCACTTATCAGCCCGTATCAGGAGTTGAAATTAAATGTTACCTTCGAATCCCCATTAGCAAAAAATGGATGTGAAAGTCAAAATTCACCAGTCTCCAAGGTAACTGTTATCTGATTTGTAGCAAGTATTCGGGGTGCGCGCTCGCTAACCAACAGCGACAACTTGAAGATCAGATGTGTGAATTTTGTTGTCGTTGCTTTAGGATCAGTTCAGTCGTGACTAATTCTACGGCACTAGTAATATCTCTCCATGGTAGACAGTCATGGACTTGATGTAAGGTAAAATTCCTCCCGTTGTAACGACTGTATCAACAATACCTGCATTGAACTCTAAGCAGCCGCTAGTGGAACAGCATGCTATGCACAGCTATGGACTTCATGTTGGTTCTGCGACGTATTGGGTGGCTCGGTCAAGTTCGTTTAATGGAACTGATCAGATCCAATGAATGAAAATAGGGGAAAAGCATAGCAATATAAACTGCATTACCAGAACGTAACTATCGCGCGTTTGGCACGAAATAATGTCAATGAACAATGATTTATCACGGGATAAAAGCAAGTGCTTGACATGTCTCGTAGGATGGTTGGGGTGAATATGATGAAATCAAAATATAGCTGGGTCATCTACCGAACATTTGCCGAGATGAATACTTTGATACAGTACATCAGTGTAAAATTTAAAACAATCAAACGTTAACGTTCAGAAATACATGGGGTGCAGTGATCGTTGATGTAAGGCGTGAGAAAAGTAAAATATGGTCGCTTATTTGGTTCCATTTGATACATAAATCCTGTAGAAAAGCATGCTTGTCGAGGTCAAATACGTGGCGTTACCCGTAGCTCATGGTTCCTAGTCTTAAGATCATATCGGGGACAAAGCTACGCAAGTGCGAGAAGAAATAAGAGAATGAAGCAAAATCGGATGTAGTCATCTGCAAAACCGCGCTCTGTATGCGTTCGTATGCTTTCAACCGAATAGAGCTTGAAAGCCACCCGTGGGAGTGGGTGCATTGAATGATGAGCGTTTGGGAACTTAAGTCATGCTACCGCATTTGAATGCCTCTACCTAACGAGTGCGTGTTAGCAATTGTCTTACACTTATTCCCTCAAACTATATTAAGTCTCGATGCATTCACTGCAAATGTTTACAAGAGATCCCTACCCATCCTATGCTACCGCTTTGGTCACCGACCCAAGCAGAGTGTTCCTCTTAGTTCAGGTGAGACGGGTTGCACGGGTTTGGTGACCACGTTCGGTACGAATACTGGCTGCGGCATCAAACAGGCTGCATCGTAATCACATGTGTTTACATAGAGTAAGTAGGATTGTGTGTGATAACGAGAATGAACCTGTTGAAAAAGTACAAATCAGTTGTAGCACACACTTGAGCCTTGGCTGGGTGCCTATTGGTCTCTGCTTAGCGTTTGAACTGAATGCGACATGTGTGGAAAGAGTTGAAAAGAGGTTCAAATTAGGCCACCCACAATGCTTCTCAGCCATTAGTTTCATGTGTTTACGTGCATTAACGATGATACGTATATCTGGAAACAAGTTTTCTGCGGTCAAAAATATATAACTGCAATGTGTTAAGGCCGTATGCGCTCCGGTTTGCAAAAGAAACTAGTCATGGGTCCACTTCTGGGCCTTACAAGGCACGATTTCCTAAACCTGCATTCAATATGAGACTATTAGTATGAAACCAACCGTTAGAATGACGTCAGTTTGGGCGACCCTAGTAACAGCAGGCGCATTTTACCGTGCACAGAATAGGTTGCGCAACTTTCAAAGGGTATTAAGGTTGGAGGAAACCACGGGATCATTGTCACGATCGGTCGCTGGTGTTCACGTTCTATCGGAGAAAGTGCGGGCTCCCTTAAATTTGGGTGACCCCATGGAAAATATATAGGGACGGGAATTAACTGGTCGACCTCCATTAATAGAACCCTGAAAATGTTTTCTAGGTAGTTTTTAAGGAACTGAAAGTGCGTGCCAAGCGCCTTACAATGTCACGTTCAGTGTTGATTTCGTGCATCTGGAGCTGTCTCGATAGTGAGTTGGCGATTACACAAGCTTCTGTGAACAAAACAATTGCGCAGTTAGCAATTCAGCATACCGTTGTTACGTCAAAACTTGAGTGCAGCCGCTCCTAGCTCCAGACCACATTATCAAAACACCCGTTCTTTGGTACATGGCAATGTGTAACCACCTTGCGTCAATGATTAGGCCCTTCTCAAATCGATAGATCACTGTACTGTCTCTGCGTGACTTACAATGTTGGGGTAGCGTGTGAAGGCCCTTAGTCCTAGTCCGTATTTTGGCACGAACGTATGCTCCATGCTTCGTTTGATTTGACGATCTGGTGTAGGAAGTTTGTAAGTTGCTATCCGATTTTAAAGTTGGGCAGCTCTCGTAGAGTACAGGTTTTGTGCAACATTTAGTTTAGTGCGATAGGAACTTTCCAACGTCAGCTCCTCCGGTAACCTTCCGGTAGCTCATTTACCACCATTTCTTTTAGAAAATACAGCAGTTTAAATAACATCTTCCTAGTCTAACGCTCCTAGTTGTATGGTCTGTATGTCATCCTTGAGGGATCCTTTTATGCGCTCCACCATGCCGTTGGCCACAGCATTGTAAGTTGCACTTTTTACATCTTTTATGCCATGGCACTAGAGGAAAACTGTAAATTCGTGACTACAAAACTGTGGTCAATTTTCCGTGTCTAATTCTTCCGGTAGTCCGATTGAACTAGATTTCTGCCGACGTAAAGTAACCGAAGTAGTCACTTGATCGCACATGTGGAATTCAAACCACTTAATGCAAAAACATGTAGCAGCATGTGGAGTTCGTAAGAGCAATGGCGAAAAGACCCATGAAATCAATATCCCTCTTTACCCACTGCTTCATCTGGTAAGTTATATGCTGTATCGGGGCTTCGACCGGCACAGAACTTTCGTCCGCTAGGTAGCAAGCGCTTTACAGCTAATTTTAAAGGTCACAATGTTAGGTGCCATTCGTGGCCACCAAAAGTAGAGTTGCGCCGGAATTTTGGTTTGTACTACACCACGGTGTCGCTCATGTGCAAAAGCAATTATTTTGTTTACCAACTGACGTGGAGTTACAAAAACCGAGCCACAAATAAGACAACCATTTATCACTGACAGTCCATCCTGAGTTGCTTCATATGGAATGAACTCACCCGAGACTTCGTTGTTCTTGAGTCACTCGTGTTGCACATGCTCGCTGAATTGATACAATAACAGGTCGTTGGTAATTTCCATTCGTAATTCATCGGTCATCAAGGCGGACAGGTCGGAGCCAAGGCTAAAACAAATACTGCCTCTCTGAGTCGCCCTTGTCACGTTCCAGTCCCAAGGGTAAGCGAATTAATCCATCAGCCAGCTGGTTTTGCAAACCCCGCAGGTGACTAGCTAGCCGAACAACATCCACGTGGGGCCAACTGGATGGTTCGGGTTTAACCCTTTCCAGCAAATAGTTCGGCGACAGTGTTTCAGGACGCGGTGGGTTTTCCTCTGGAAAACGTTCTACCTATAAAATGCCACAATTATCTGCTTATCAACATTGCGACGTGGCGGATGTGACTCTCCGCAAACTAACTTCCCTGCCCTGTGGATATCCGAAAAATTCTATCCAACTCTCGGACATCAATCGCTCATTCTCACATTCCTGAGGATTACAAACAGTCAAAAATGCTGCGGCACATTCACAAACTCAAGCTACACAACTATATGCATACCCAATTACACACGTATATACACCTATACACATACATTCGCTATTATGCCAAACATGTATTGTTGTGTCTCTTTGATCACACTATGTTAGCTTAACATAACCATGCCTGTACAGGTGCGTCTTGTATTGTCCAGAATAAAACTTTAGGTCTTTATTTATTGTTTATTTAAGTAGAAAATTCTATTTAAGGAGTCTGGCATACCAACGATCGATTCGCAGTAGACACGATCCGTTAGATTCACTGCTGAGGAGGACTGTAAGGGCCGAATGATCAGCTTTTAGACTGAAACGAAGACCGAACAGGAAAATGCGCCATTTTCCACAAGCCCACACACAGTCAAGTGCTTCTTTCTCCCCAAATGAATAATGGCGCTCAGATTCTGATTTTCCGGGATGCGCAAGTGTTATAGATTGGGTAGCGTAGATTGCCTTAGTCGTCGCCGCTGTTATAATTGAGGGAACGCCGCCTCTCGATATGGATTGATGTCACGCTTGCGCCAGGGACGCCAGGCCTGGATCGCATACTCCACGTGGGGTCTCACGTAAGCGCTCAGCATTTGCGGAAATACAGATGGCTCGAAATTTCCGAAAGCCCTCCGTAAGAGTCCGAGATGTTGACTGGCCATTTTCGATGCCTTTTCAGCTTGTCTGGAGCAGCCAAGGTCGTCCTGCACGATCACTCCGAGGTCGCATTCCTGGGAAGCATGTTGCAACGGCTGTTCCCCGAGTAAGTATTCATGGAAGAGCTGGTGGCGTAAGCTCACGACTTTGCACTTTGCGACATTGAAGTGGAGCATGTTTTCGGATGACCAAGTGTACGCCCTGTCCAGATCGCTCTGCAGTGTTGCGTGATCGTCCTCTGTCCGGATGTCATGCCAAATTTTGACATCATCTGCAAACAGCAAGATGATAGGCTTTATCTCATACTTTGAAGCAAATGGTCACTGAAGAGATGTTAGGACCAATACAGTGTTCTGAATGGGTTCAAAAAAGGTGTATCTATCTGTCAATGCACTTGTCTTTGACTACTTAGTCGAGATATAATTATGGACAAATCCCCTCTAGCTGCCGTCGACGAATTGACGGTTAGACTTTCAAACGTCAAACTTTTCTCAAAGCTGAATATTCGCAGTGCATATTGCCATATGCCACTGACTCCAGGGTGCCGACATTTGAGTGCTTTCCTCTCGCAAGACCGTTTGCGTCAGCACAAATTGGTAACACTGGGCCTTAATCGTGCTCCAGCCGCTTAGTAGGAATTTATTCCTCTACCATTATCTGATCTCAAATAATGTGTTGTGTATATAGGCGAGATTAATGTCATTGATAGTGATCCCACCGAACATAAGGAAAAGGTTCATAACGGGCTGCACAGACTGAATGAACTAAACCACCGTATGAATACCAGCAAATGCCAAGTCGCCGTAACGGAGGTAAAGTTTATTAGATATGTTATTTCTACCTAGGGTATAAAACCTAATGTGCAGAATACTAGATTCAATCTCGATTGCCCAAAACCAAGCAATGTTATACAGATGAAACATTTCTTGATTTTTGTGTTCCTTTACCTTCGGCTTGTACGGAATGTTGCGACTATTGTCAAGCAATTGCGGAGGCTGACACGCCAAAACCGAGTTTCGATGGGGCACTGAATAAGACGATGCCTACGGGCGATGGTCACATCCACTCCACTGTAGCCATCTTCAGTGAGCGCTGTCCAACGTTTGTTTCAAGTAATGCTACAACTATTTTTGGGTGCAGTTCTGTCCCAGCTGCATGATAGTGAGGAGAAAGTGACTGCGTAAGCATCGCGTACCTTGTCTTATACTGAAAGAAATTATCCCACCGACGAGAAGGAGGCCCTAGCATGCGCCTGGGCGTGTGAGAAATGGCATTTTTACTTTTTTGGAAGTTGCTTTAGTGTGTGCACCGATCATCCTGCTCTTAGCACGGTATAAAGTCACGGGAAGAAAAGGCCAAAAGCCGGTACGCTTGAGTTGCCGGTACTCATGATTATTGAACTACGATTATGAAGTAAAATACGTGCCAGGATGCGTTAACCAGCTTGCGGATGCTCTGTGGGTCTCCCACTGTCCAAGGAAGCGGAAAACGAAGAGTTAGATGAGGTAAAATTGATATCTAATCTATTAAACGGAACTCATTTTACCATAACATTTGACCTGATACGAGAGTACACTGACAAAGACCCTGTCCAAGCGCATCTTCGGGAGTACATACCCACTTCATGGTCTATTCGTACTAAGATCCAACTTGAGTTACTTCCATATTATACCCTGAGGCACCAGCTTTCAACCGTAAGCATCTGCATTATCAGAGGCGAGCAGTTTGTGGTCTCTCCAACCTTTATTCCTCTGGTGGTTGAATATGCTCATGAAGGCCATGCGGGGAGTAGGTGAACAGAACCCCGGACACAACAAAATACTGGTGGCCGAAGTTGTACTCCTGCATCGAGGCGGTTATTCGGGAATGTTACGCCTACCAACAGTCCAATAAAAGTGCGAGGCACCTGAATGCTCCAGTGCAACCTATCGTTTATCCAATGAAGCCATGGGCAAAAATCGCCATCGACATTATGGGCGCGTTTGCGAATACACCTCCGCAGGAGCGAAACGTGGTAGTCGCTACCAGTTTCTACAGTAAATCGCAAGAGGTTATTCTAGGTGGGGACAAAACTACGGCCTTTGTCATAAAATGGTTCTGTTGTTTGCTTACAATGTGCGGGTTGTTGGAAGAAATAATCGCTAGTAACGGCCCACGGTTTCGAAGCAACGAGTATGCCGAACTCTTAAGGCGCAATGGAATCAGACCCTCGAGGACTGTGGCTTATACTCCTGTCGCGAAAGAAGTTATCAAACGATTTGAACTTAATTTGAAAGGACCTCAAAATTTCCTTCAGCTTTCAAGAGAAATCTGTGATGATGCACAGGTATCTGCCTTAGATGCATACAGAAACACACTTTATAAAGCAACGAGAACACCCACAGAGCTAATGCTGGAGTGACGAATTTCAGCTCTATTAAATGCAGCCTTAACATCCGATGAAAATGAATATCAGAGAGAATACGGAAGACGAGCTGTTTGTTCGTGTGAGTCTACCCTACTCCCGGAAATTCAGTAAGGTGGTCGGACCACCGACAAGTGTGTAGACTGTGTACACGATAGGAACTTACAGGCTGGCTGATGCGACAAAGGTGAATGCAATACGGTGGCACACAGCGATTCTCCAACATGATGTTGAGCAGACAAACACACCTAAAACACAGCGCTCAATACAAACAATTACAAATCCACGGCAGTCCGGTCGGATACATCGTACTCTCTGTCATTATGCTTTAATACGTAACACTACATGATACTACTTTTGAGTGCACACATTAAATTAGATCCTACATGGCCAGGTAGTACTTATATTCTTTTAGAATAGAGGAGGGGACATTGACTTGTTCCCTTAATTTGATTTGTTCTTGTTATCGATTCCTTTACACCACCCACCCCGCGTACTTAACATTCATTGGACCAGCCGTGCGCTCATGCATCTGGCTGGTTGCATCTTTATAAGTTTACCTATTTTATAGGAACGTGTGCATGCGCAGAGAGAGACATACATATTTTACGTTACTACTCTGGTCTTCTGCGTTATCGGAACACACAATGTAACTCAAAAAATGAACGTGAAGCGGGCAGTAAATTTTGATGGGATCGGTGGCGCTAGCGAAAATGCAGATGCATAATAGCATATGGCGATTCAGAAAATACCTCCAATTTAAGCGGTATAACCACTTTAACGGTGAGCAATTTGGCAGCACGAAAAGCAGCGAGGAGGAAATTTAGTTGAGCACTGCACATAGTTAGATTCCTTAGTGTTGACATTATCGGAGATGGAATAAATGAGTGCCTTAGAGGAAGAAGCAACAAAGATTTCAGGTGCAACTCAATAAAGAAATAATTAAGTGAATGTAGCAAAGTGGGTGATTTTTTCAAAGGCTATGTCGTACATAGAAATATCGTAAGTGGACGTGGTATCTTTCAGGGCAAACCCAGTCCTCTGCAACGTTCGTAACTTGCATGACAGTGGAGGATAAAACGCGCTATACCGCCGATAGCTTGTAAAACATGACAGTCCGAAGATGTCCCCCGTAGCCCCGTGGCATGAGCCGCTCACTGGCGGTTCAAGGCGCTGGTGGTCATTAGTTCGTATCCTGATGTATCCGACGGATGTGCACAACTGACGATGCGCAACTGGCTGAAATTGCAGTGTAGTGTTTTTACGGGCATGTGCACGACTATCTAATTTGGAAGCTGACTGCAAAGTTCCTCAATTCCGGCCCAGTCTGCATATTTTTTCCTATACCCGTTTGATGGCACCTGTGTTGCGAGATGCCTCGGAGACACGACCAGACATCTGTTAAAGCGGAATTTCGGAACACTGCCTTGCCTCGATACAGCGTGCTACAACCAGAAATGTCCACAGCTCCATCCTAGAAAATCTATTAGATAGTGCACTTAAACTACAAACGCAAGAGACCTTCAAAATAGTGTACTTAGCAGCAAAACACTACTCAAGGGACTCAGAAGGCGCTTACTGGCCGCAGCGGAGGCAATTGCGACCAAGCAACAAAAAGCTGGACGGTGTAAACAGTGTGCACTTATGCAGAGTTTAACTCTACAGTGGCCCTACTCTGGTCACTGACTTTTGGCATAATGATCAATTGTGGTGAGTTCAAAAAGTTATAGATTGCACCGTTCATCTGATCGCTGCATTCACGACATTGTGTCGCATCGCTAGCAGAAGGTACTACAAAACAATTATAAACTCAATGACCGTGATTGCCTGAGGAGATTTATCTAAAAATTTTCGTTGCAATTTATTTGGACATTAGCATGGGTAAAATGTACGAATGACTACATTACGACTAACTCAACATATGTCTGCCCTAACAGTTTCTAAATACTATGTCGTACATAGATAATGTTAGTAGACGTCGTGTACCTCTGGGACAATTCTGTCCTCTGCAACGTTCATAACTTGCATGGCAGTGGAAGATAAGACGCACTATATCGCGGTTAGCTTTTAAAACATGACTGCCCGAATCTGTCCCACGTGGCCCAGTGGCATAAACTGCTCACTGGGAGTTCAATCGGCTTGTGGTCCTGGGTTCGAAACTTGAGGTATCCGTTGCATGCGCGCTGCTGACGATGCCCACCAGGCTGAAACTGCAGTCTAGTGCATTGCGGGGTATTTGAAAAACTAAATGATTTGGAAGCTGGCTGCGAAAAACCTCAAGTAATTACATGGAAATTTCCCTACATATGACTACGTCAAATTATGTCCACCTAAACAGTTTCTAAATGTTGTGCCGTACATCGCTAATTTTGGTAAGCGTCGTGATATCGGGGCCAACCCTTTTCTCTGCAAAACTTCGTAAGTTACACGGCAGTAAAGAATAAGACGCGCTATATCGCAGTTATGTTGTAAATCACGGCGGTCCGAAGCTGTATCTGTGTCATATTGGTGTATGTTTTAACTTAGCGGTTCAATTCGCTGGTGGTCATGGGTACGAATCCTAACGGATGCGACGGTTGCGTAATATTGACCATGCACAACGAGATATAATGCGATCTTGTGCACATTTTATGCATGTAGACGACTAATTGTTATGGAAGCCGGCTGCAAAGTAGGTAAATTGATTACATTTATGTTCCCCGACCCATGACTGTATCACATTTATCCGCCCAAGGGTTTCTAAATACTATGTCATTTGAAGCTAATGTTAGTGAGCGTCGTGTCCATCGGGGAAAACCCCGTTCTCTTCAACTTTCGTATCGTTCATGGCAGTGGAGTATATGACGCGCTGTACGGCAGTTAGACTGTAAATATTAACGGTCAGTAGATTACCGCTTTATGCAAATCTCATAAACTGCACACTGGCGGTGCAAACCGCTTGTGGTCACGGGTTCGAATCCTGATGGATCCACTACTGATGATGCCCAACAGGCTGAAACTGCAGTCTATTGCTTTTCTGGGCAATTGGACGACTATCTGATTTGGAATCTGGCATCGAAGTCGCTCGATTAATTTTATCAAAAATCCCCTACTCAAAACCATCTTAAATCTCTTTGTCCTGACTAATAATAGTTGGTATGGCATACTTGGATACTATTATTAGAAATGGTGTCTCTCGAGCCCCACTGTCCTCTGCATCGTTCATAATTTGCGTGGAAGTGAAGTATATGACACACTATATCGGTTACGTTGCAAATCATTACCGGTAGAATCTGTCCGCCGTGGAACGTTGGCTTAATCTGCTCACTGGATATTCAACCGTATGGTGGTCATGGGTTGGAATCCTGATCGATCTAATGGACGCGCACTGCTGACGATGCCTAACAGGCTGCAACTGTAGTCTATTGCTTTTCCGGGCATGTGGAAGATACCTTATTTGGTAGCTGGCTGCAAAGAACCTGAAAGTATTATATCGAAAATTCCCTATTCATGACTACATCGAAAGATCTCCGCCCTGAGAGTTCCTAAATATTAAATCTTTCGTAGATATTGTTTGTACACCTCGTGTCCTCGGGGATAACATTGTCATCTGCAACGTTTGTAACTCGCATGACCGCGGAGGATAAAACGGGCTGTATGACATTTAGATTGCAAATCATAACCTTCCAAAGTTATCTCCCGTGGCACAATGCCATAATCTGCCCACTGGCGGATCGACCCGTTGGTGGTCATGGCTGCGAATCCTGATGGATCAAATCGATACGCAATACTTACGATGCCCAACAGGCTGAAACTGCAACCTATCGCTTTTCTGGGCATGTGGACGATTATCCGTTTTGGAAGCTGGCTGCGAAGAACCACAATTATTTAAATCAAAAATCCCCTACCCTTGACTACATCAAAATATCTCCGCCCTAACTGTTTTAAATGCTATATCGTACATTGCTAGTGTTGGTGAACGTCATGCCATTCGGGGCCAACCCTGTCCGCTGCAATGTTCGTAACTGCATGGCGATAGAGGATAAGACGCGCCATATCGCAGTTAACTTGTAAATCATGACGGTTCGATGATTTACCC
Source organism: Dicrocoelium dendriticum (assembly GCA_944474145.2). Taxonomy (NCBI): domain Eukaryota; kingdom Metazoa; phylum Platyhelminthes; class Trematoda; order Plagiorchiida; family Dicrocoeliidae; genus Dicrocoelium; species Dicrocoelium dendriticum. Next base: position 43,970,965 of record OX104059.1, on the reverse strand, counting down.
TGTGGCCCAGTGGCATAATCTGCTTAATTGCGTTACAAGTCGCTGGTAATTCCGGGTTCAAATCATGATAAATCTGATGGATTAGCAAGGCTGACGATTCTCGACAAGCTAAAACTGCAGTTTTGTGTATTTTCAAAAATGTGAACTACTGTCAGATTTCAAAGCTTTTGCGAAGTGCCTTACTTAAGTATGCATAAGATACCCCACTCAGGATTACATGAAAATATCACCGCCCTAAATTGTTCGCAATACTACATCGTACGTAGCTACCGTTAAGGGACGTCGTGTATTTCAGAGCAAACCCTGTCCTCTTCAACGTACGTAACTGCATGGCAATGGAGGATAATCCGCGCTATATCACAGTTAGCTTGTAATCTATGCAGTCTGAAGCTGTCACCCATGGCCCGGTGGCATATTATGCTTCCTTGCGAATAAAGCTGGTTGTGGACACGGCTTCGAATGCTGCTGGGTCCGATGGTTGCGCAATACTCACGATGACCAACAGGCTGAAATCGCAGCCTATCGCTTTTCTGGGCATGTGGACAACTATCTGATTTGAAATCTGGCTGCGAAGAACGAGAATCAATTGTTTCAAAAATCCCTTATCCATGACTACATCAGAATATCTCCGCTCTAACAGTTTGTTAATCCGATGTCAAACATTGTTACTGTTAGTGAAGGCAGTGGGTATATGTGATAACCATGTTCACCGCACACGTCCTAAATTGCATGGCGATGGAGGACAAGACGCGCTATATCGCAGTTAGCTTATCGATCATGTCTTTCCGAGGCTGTGTCCCGTTGCCCAATGGCATTACCTGCCTACTGGCGGATCGAGCTGTTGGTAACCACGGTTGCTTTTCTTGATGTATCTGATGGATGCTCACTACTGACGATGCCCAACCGGCTGTAACCGCAGTCTAAAGATTTTCTGGGCTTGTGGACGACCATCTGAGTTGGAAGCTGGCTGTGAATAACCTCAATTAATTATATCAAGAATCCCTTTGTCATGACTACATTGAAATATCGCCGTTGTGACAGATTATAAAAGCAATGTCGTACCTAACTACTGTTTTTGGACTTCGTGCCTTTAGGGGTGAACCATGTCCTCAGTAAGATTTTAACGGCCCAGCGGTGGAGGATAAGCACGCTTTATCACAGTTAACTTGTAAAAAAGTTTCCGAAGATTTGTTTCGTAGCCCTGTATCGTAAACTGCTCCCCGGCGATTTAAGCCGCTGTTAATCATTGGATCGAATCCTGATGGATCCAATGGATGCGAGCTAATAAGTATGCCCAACGGGCTGAAACTGCAATCTGGTGATTTCCGGGCATGTGGAAGATTATCTGATTTGGAAGCTGGCTGCGATGAAGCACAAGTAATTATTTTAAAAGTCCCCTAATCATAACTATATCAAATGATCTGCGCCCTAACAGTTTCTAATGCCTTGTCTTATACAGGTAATTTATTGGACCTAGTGTATTTCTGTGGCGATTTTGTCCACTTCAAACTTCATAACTGTATGGCCGTGGAGGTTAAGACGCGCTAGATGGCACTTAGCTTGTAAATCATGACAGTCAGAAGCTGCCCCCGTGGCCCTGTATCGTAAACTGTTCACTGGTGGTTCAATAGGCTTGTGGTCATGGGTTCGAATCCTGATGGATCCGTTGGATGCACACTACTGATGATGCGGCACAGGTTGAATCTGCCGTTTGATGCTTTTCCTGGCATGTAAACGACTATGTGTTTTGGAAGCACTGCGAAATGCCTCAGTTTTATATACGTATGTAAATTCTCGTTGTCAATCTATGCAAGCAACTTGGCGTACTCCAATATGTGCAAGCAAACATGCGAAGTTCTAAATTTGATCAAATACTACTGAGATTCTGAGTGTTTCAAGTACCGATATATATGATATTTGTTCAACCACACATGTTTATTTTGTTTTGAAAAAGTTCGGTTATTCAAATGACAAACTGTTGATAGGCACGGAATATGATACCGGCTATTTTCGCACCTTGGTGTTGTTCTGCTCTGGCAGAAGCTTTAGTAAATAACTGTTTGGAATGCATAAGCACAGATCTCCTGGAGTTAACAACATCCACCCAAAGTCGCTAGCTCGATTTGACCAACACCGTTTTGATGAAATGTACGTGCCCGAGGTGTGGAAACACGGGATGGATACTCCAATTCCAAATGGAACTGGGAGTTCCGATCCAGTTATACACCGCCCAGTAATCTTACTACCTGTATTTGCAAAGGTCGTGAAAGCCATTATTTCTGTAGCACTAATGGGTTACTTGCAAGAATTTAAGTACCTCGCACCGAAACAGCATAGCTTCCGACGAAATCGATCGTGCACTACAAATCTAATGCCAGCACGATCCAGCTGGAGCGAAGCAGTAAACACTGCAAGGTGTTAATATAGTTTTTACACCCTAACACCAGACCTTTAGTTTTGGTGATTCTATCCGAAGAAGGATCAAAAGCCTACTCCTACACTGCTTTTCGGAGATACCAGTGCGTGACTTCCTGTCAGATCCCATCCAAGTTGAATACGAAGTACCACAAGGATCGGTACAAGTATGGCAGAGAGGAAGCGGCAAGAAAAACAATCTTTCAAAGTTTGATTTGGCGGTGTCAGTGTTGGGAGAAAAACACCGAACCACCTCCAAGCACAACCTTTATTGCACGCGAGCACGGTTATCACAAGCCGCGCGTACTCGTACATTAATCGACCATGTTTTCGTCCCACAAGGCAACTTACATGGAGAATTACAAGGCGTCACGTTCGAGCCTCTTTGGCCTGCAATTTTAGTGCCTCTGGCTGCTTGTCTGACCCCGTAGTTTTGCTTCATTAGCTCGCATTCTGATCAGCCTGGAGTTATCCTTAAGCTCTTTATTTGCTTGACCTCGTCTGCGTTATTCTACTTGGGGTTACTCCTGGACGCACCAACAAATGCGTTTCTGTCTGCTTTATTGACATTTGGACACATCTCATTTCTGTGCTCTTTGGTTCAGACCCGTTCTCGTTCGTGGCTTGCAGTCCACTCTCCACCCGGATTGTTACATTCGCGTTGCGCCGTCCGATCTCATCCATGATGATTGCGCCCGTTTCGGTCCTCGATCGTTCTAGTGACTTTTCAGTCTTCTGCGTGATCACTGTCTTCCGCGCCACGACACTAGAATCACAATTGTTTTTGACGTATATCAACAATATCACCCACCTCATTAGCTCGAACTGCCTATTTTATGGCGATGATATCAGGGTGTGGGGGCGCTCAATACATCAAGTGATATCACAGTACCTCAAGCCAGGCTGGATAAGTTTTACAAGTGGTCAGTGCAGAATCAAATTCGATTCATTGTGGACAATTACAAATTGTTGCACTTACGGAACCAGCTGGTGTGCTGCTACAGTCTCGGTAACCAGGATGTTCAAACGTCTTTTGACGAAAAGAAGCTGAGCGTTTTCGTCCAGGCCGACATTGGATGTTCGAATCGGGTTGAAACGGCGTCAAAAAGGAGCATCCAACACGTGGGCCTCCTGAGGCGTACATGCGGACGATTCGACACTTCGCTTCATCAGCAGCTTTTCTGCTCATACGTACGAACACATGTGAAATGCGTATTACAGGTCAGCCATCCATGACTGAGGAGATAATAATTATAATAATAATACGTATATTTCTCTTGCTGGGCAAAACTGTGTCTATGGCGGAAGAGATCAATTTGTACAGAGGTATCCATGCTATTTCATGGGTGACATGCATAGGTCGAGTATTGGGATATGCGTTTCATGTATTAACATTCTGGCGGATTGTTGAGTCCAAAGCGTAGTTTTGAAAACGCCGGTGTTTATATATTTCAGGCCCCACTTGTAATATCACATCGAGGGATTTTTCCCATGTGAATATAGAGCTTAGGATAGTTAGATCAAGGTAATTGACGAGCCTGCTACTAACTGCTGCTACATCGTCACATGACCTGAGTGTTATTGGTGGTTTATTCCACAGGTAGCTGTACTGACCAGGAAGAAATTAGAGCAGACGTTCGTTCTAGCCTTAGAGATACCCCATCTCCGGGCAACCAAGAATGTCGAAGGTTTGTATGATTAGCCGTATGAACCAAGGCTCAGAATACTAGGGGTCTTCTGCGGACATCATCGGCGATTGTGTGGGGATCTCATTAATACTTACCAGTTTTTGAGAGATCCAAACTCACGTGCCGCCATTTGCTAAGTTCAGTCACAACATTAATTTGAGTGACAACCAAATCAAGCTAGCAGAGCGGTACAATCGTTTGGAACGCCGTCAGAATATTTTGTCCGTAAGTGTTTGCAAAGTTTGGAATACCCTACCGGAATTTCAACCGTGCTTCGATGCTGGCAGAGTTCAAAGCCAGGATTCACTGTCCACTCATTTCGCTACACCATCTCACATGACTCATACCCATGAGTAAACTCGAGTGTCTGACAAGAATTTCTCTGCTGGCCAACTCCCGGAATCTGTTCCATATCATTCATCCAATTTATGTGTTCACAAGAAGTTGGCGGTACTTTTATCAATATCCATTTGTCGTCAATCTGTAGCGGTCATTCCTAGCCTGAATTGACGGTTGATTCTCAATCGGAACTCGAGGTCACTGGCCAACGATAGGAGAGAATACCGGATCGGACGAGCAGAGACATAAGGTTGTATCAGCCGATCATACCGTTCATTATAATGGCAAAATCGAAAGTTCCTTAATGGTATTTAAAGCTTACATGGAAATCTCCAGAAGTGTCAATCAAGGGTCAATCAGGTAATGCCAACCTTGTGTTAATTGGCCACATCATCCGGTTGGCTATCTGTTCGCCCTAATTCAAGCGGACGAGTTTAACTCGCCTGTCATGCCCTGGCAGCGCAATGACGGTGGGCCCTTCGGTTGTTCACTTGGAGTTTTCCTTCCTAACATGTTCATTGTGGTTGTACAGGACATTTACAATTAATAATATGTATACCGCAGAGAGTCCACCGGTATGCACTTCCTTTTGCTGACAATTTCTACGCATTTTATTTTCACTAGGACCATCTTGCTACGCTTTACCTTTTTACCTGCATAATACGATTGTTCCATTGGCTCACTGAGCATTTCTTCAGCGAATTTCAGCAGCGCTTGATTTGTAAAATTTGGATTCATTATTGATCACAATTGCAGTGTTTTGTGAAATATGTGATAACTAACAGTTTAGTGGAAGCTACTTTTGTTATGTCTTTTCACCATTTCCATTGAGGTTCTGGTAGGTTACTGAAAGACAAAAATGTCGATCAAATTTGTCATGGACCTGGCTCCCACTGGGCCTAATAACGTCAGTGGTTTATTCTACAAATGAACGTACCTTACCAAGCCGAAATTTAAGTGAATATTGTTCTTGGTCTTCTATGGAAATAGTAGACACTTCCCAGTACGATAGTTTGAACCATTTTGTTAAGAGACAGGTTAAGACGACTTGCGAATACCTTATGCTGTAAAGAAATGTGAGATGGCTTTGCAGTCATCGACGCCAGATTGAGTCAAGCTGGAGATAAGAAGGTCATTCTTCGTAGGCAAACGTTGCTGAGCGCCCGTGATCATTTTAGTGAATCTGCAGTAGGCGTTTTCCAAAGCCCTTATACCATGAGCATTTTGGTAAATGAGCGCTGGAAGTTTTCCAAAGCATTTCTATCTGACTTACTTAAATGGCATTGCATGATGGTGCAATGCTCTACAGTAGGTCCCACAATGAATGATTCAAGCGGTGTGGAAGATTTTGAAAAGAATCTAGTGATGTAGCTTGTTACTTGATTCGCTTTCGCTACTTGATGTAGGATGTGTTCGGTGAAGCTGGCACTACTAAACTATCGTATTCCTAAATTCCTAACGGAGTACGTCGTTGAATAGTGGCACCGTTAAGATTGGTAACTCATTCTGGTGTACTACATCTGCAAAAGAGTGTCTATTTTCCTGCTGAAAACCTCATAGACCGGCTTTCACTACATTTGTTTGAAGATGACAAGTCTTAGCGCATATTTTTTACGCATAGTTCCAGGTGGTTAAGTGGAAATAACCACACTTATTTGTTTGCCGTTCACAAATAAAATTTGGTACTCGTGTCTAACATGCTAATAATATAATGAAATGGATCGTTTAGGTAAATGCGGTAAACTAATGGATCCAATACTGCCTCTTTACCGGCACCCCTAATGATAGTTCTGGAAGCGGAAGTTCAACCAATCTATGTGCTTTGTGCTCGCTCGTTCAGATATGAATCGGACCAGTTCTTTCGCGGATTACTTAAGCACGAGCAACCGTGGTTTGGGTGGTAAAAGTTAAACCTTTTGCATATCCAAATGATGGGGCTCATGCTCCCATCAGTGTTAAGGTCTTACATGGTGGATCAAATAGATGAGTTATCACAGAGTCCTGACTAGTGTGCTGTTGTATTGACGGAACGTGATACTGGTCAAGTAGTGTGCATTTCGCAAAGTGAACGCAAAACCAGACAAGGCAATTGCAAATAGCACAAAACTACTGTGTATGATAGTCAAAACGTGTGGGACTTTATAAGAGGCAGATTATTCGCAAGTGTTGCATATTGTTTGGGCCAAGCGACAAGCAAAATGTTTTGCCACACAAAACAAGCACAAGATTCTTACGGTCTAGAGAAGACATACGTACCCACCTGTAGTCAGTTGTACACTCGACTTGGAACATGACTTTAGTTCGTTGTTTTTGGCCCAGTAACAAGTTCGAACACCGTTCCGTGGCGCCGTCTGGTTTCGGTTTTCCAATCCCTAGATTTTACTCAGGTTACTTTGGCCCTAAACCTCACAATCAGTTGTCGAGGTAAAATAATCAAGGAATTATAATTGGCATATGACACAGGAACAAACTGTTATGAAGCCGTTTTGTTTTGTATTGTCAAAAACTGAGTGATACGTTTTTGCACGATTACTTCTGAGGCCATAGCGGCGAGAGTACGGCTTATCGGCTGGTAGTTTGTCATCCGATTGCTTGGACGACCTTTGTGTTTCGGCAGAATTATGACATTTTTCCACTGAGGCTGAAAACAGCCAGGTTTTAATGACAGGGTAAAAATATTTAATATCACCGATTAGATACATTTCCCACCAAGCCTTATGACATCTGGGTGGATACAAACTGGTTCCGGAGGAGTTGTTGGTTTTATGAATGTGATGGGGTTTGCACCTCCGTCGAATTCACATGAATATTTCAGAGTGCTTCCTTTGTTCTCCTTACCAGTCTGGGGTGAGCTAACTGAGTCTAAAGCACAACGAACGAGGCAAAGCTAGAACTGATTGACTCGGATATACATGATGCCTGGCGCGTTAGTGAATCTGTGTCTAATATCAGCGCTTCAATTTTCTTATGAGGTTTGAGGTTTCTTCTTTCGAGTAGCTTCCTCAGTGGGCCTACTCTATCCGGATTTTTAATTTTCCGAATTTTTCGCTGATTTCGGCATTTGTGTTTAACGGTGTAGGTGCAGCAGAACCTTATGTACCTGTAGCAATGTGGCGAACTTATTGCTCATATAATACCAGATTTTAAGTTGTTTCAGCTTAATTGCGGCGTTGCTGAGAAGCTTGCGTAGACCATTATGCTTTTAGGTACCGCTCCATAGGACACGTGCCAGTGCTTCCATACATAGGACAATATTGTTGATAAATTCCTTTGCAGTTCCAACAGTATTGTGGTTTGCTCGCATTGACAACCGACTGAGTCCGTGAAGCGTACAGGTCAGTAGTTACATACTATGCATCCTTGTGTATGTAGGCATTATGTACAAAGAGTTGGGTTGCACTTCGTCACAGTCAATAATGCATATAATCCAGGGGTCCTTCAGTCTTTATGCTTCAAATACAAACAATACGATTCTCAGTTCAACTCCCGTTTATGCAGATTGAAATTAATGCTATCTTCCTGATTGGCAGAACCTACTCGGTTCGTCCCCGGTTTTTCTTTTTATCACTGAGGCTCAAATAACATGCTCCAGTGGATGCGAGTCAAACTGGTGATAAGGATGGGAAGCAATGTTTTCCCTATCAAGTAATTAAAGCGAACGTGTTAACTAAGATATTTAAACAGGTTGTAAATATCAGATTGTCTATGCGTGCAACGTGTACAATAGAGTCGGGAGGTATAAACGAATGAGCCTGATTACTCCATTTGCTTCTGACTTGCTGTTTCCGCCGCTACGCGCTGATTATGCAAATACCTATGGACGAATAATAGCACGTTAAAAAATTATCAACTCAAATTGCCTCACCTATCAACCTGTATGTGGACATGTGAGCGGATAAGTAGGCTTGAAATATGAAAAAGCAATTGCCGGCTGGAAGCCAGATGCAAAAGCAAAGAAAACCTAAATGCATATGAAATCGTGCCTCTTGGATTATATCAGTGAGTTTCTTTTAATACAGACGCACGGCAGATCAGCAAGCCAGACGAAACCAGAGCGGAAGCTGGTAGAGTAGTGATGGGAGGCAAAGTCAAGGATTAGATTCGTCTAACTTTGGGCACATAATATCATGTAGAGTATGCATCATGTTTTCTAATAGATAAGCGCATGCGCGTTATCACGGGCTTGTTGCGTACCGTTTTGCAAGGAAAAAAAGTAGGAGATGTGGTGGAGGTGGAATAACCCTTGGAATCACTGAATTTTCTTATTTATTATATTGCGCTTGGCCCTTTTTTCATATTACATGGTTATACGTCCGGGTTAGGCAGGTCTCTCACTTTCTTCACAGTCAATTTGTTATGTAGACCTTGGAGAACCCCCCTTGAATCACAACTTCTCAAAGTCTGCCGTACCTTGTTCTACATAACTGCATAGCGGTTAAGAACGCAATTTGATCTTAAGCTAGTTCGTGCTTTTTCGAATAGTAACATGTTATGTCTATTCCTTATAGTGTAGTTAAGGGAAGGTTGAAGCACTACCTCGGTGCTTGAGGTATGGACACGTTTTTGGATCGTATCCAGCTTGAAGCTCAGATTGAATTTTAGTCTGCTTACTAAAGGGGTTGGATTTTCATTTAATAGAAGCATTGGTAAAATTACCAGGGTTTCTCATTAGGCACATTTTAAAGAAGCGCGGTATATTTTCTATTGCGGCCTTTTCACTTTTTCTCAGCTTGGGGTATAGGAATGAGCAATATTCAAATAAGGGAAGAGTACGAGTTTCATATGGACAGATTTTGGATGCAATCAAGAGAACTTTTCATGTTAGCCCTCGCAGTCCACGGGCTTTCGAGATGGCATGTTGCACCTATTCAACGAAACTGAAGGATCCCGAACAGTGTAGCCCCAGATCTTGAATTGTGAGACAGGTGGACATTGTTTCACTGTCTAGCATTAACGAAACGTGCGTAATGCTGCAGCGCTTGCATATGCAATTGCAATTCTATTTTCTAGTTGCGATAGCAAGTTTCCAGCTCGCGCAGTTCTGCTTGTAGATCGGCTAGGGCGTTAATTATATTGTCCCGATCGAGCTTATGGACAATTTTGATGTCGTCGAATACATAAGTTTTGTCCTGTCCGCTGACATCGAAGACGTCGTTTGATGTGTATGAAAAACAAGAGGGAAAATGGAACACCTCCTTCGATCAGGTCCCATTATTCCTGGAGATATTGCTTAGCGTTTTGGCTGCTTGATGCTCATCAGAAGGGTACAATGATATCCAAGAATGTAGACTGCTAGATATACCGGTGGAATGTACTTTCAATAGCAGCTTCACATATAGTACCCGATCAAATGCTCTACGCATATCTAGGAGTATGGCTGTCAGGTGCTTACCAAAGTCAATGGAATGAGTAATAAGAAGTTAAGAAGCGGTACTTGACAAGTTATGCTTGACCGTGTTCTTAGAAATCGTTGTTAGAAATCCTTGATAGGAATCCGAAGATTTTTGTATTTTTTACCCTTTCCCTTGTTCAAATCAGGGTGGAGGTATGCTGACCGGCCGACAGTTAGTATGGTATATGACTTATGCCAAATTTAGGTTTTTGTGTTAGTAAAATATTATTAAATAAGAATATTGTGCAGCAGTATAAGGATATCAGAGACTCCGAATTGGATTACGGCATCTGGGACCCGATACTTGCTCGACGTCATTGTGTCAATAGAGTTCTTATGTCCGATTTCTCAAATTTCAAATTCAACAGTACTGGTAGAGTCAATCGTTTTAAGAGATATGTCTATTGTTGGTAATATGATGAAAAGTGTTTATTGGAATCATTACACATTTGTGCCGGATTTACTGAAACAATTGTGGCTGCCCCTGATCTGGGGTAATCTAGTTATTTCCCTTTGTTTATTTCAGGAAGCAAGGGCACTGGTTTCATCTCTGATAAGTCTCGGGGATCGTTTCTGTTTAAGGCTGACATTATGTCATTTTTCTGAATTAACATTCTGATATTGTTAGTCTTTCTAAATGTACACAGTAGCTTTTTCGGCTTTCCTGTTAAGTGCAGTGAAATAAAGTTCAGACATATCTTGAGGGAAGTACGCCTATGACGCATCGGGAAGAGAATATCTAGAGAGGAGATTACACTTTTGTACATCAGCTCCACGTTAAGGCTCAAGAGAGGCGTAGTAATTATTAAGGTCCAGCGGTCGCAAGTTGATTGCGAGATCTTTCCACTTGAAATTTTGATGGTCACGAAAGCTTATAATCATGTTAAATGTTTCGTGGTCGTAGACGATTCCTTCAAATTAGATCTCTGCTATCTTGCGGTCACTCCAAGAAAGATTGGAGAAGGTGTATTTAATGGTAAGGCTTATGTAGTTTGCAAAAATTAGGTTTTGCCATTGGTCACGTCTTGTTGGATACCGCTTTTGTTGAATCCGACTAAAAGCGTGGATTATTGAAAGAAAATGTAATATCTGGTGAAGCGGGGCGACGTCACGGGATCTCAGGCAAATTAACATTTTCGACAATACTTTTCTGAATTTACTTAGATCGTTGCGCTTGTGAGCTGCTGGGACCAACCAGTTAAATTTTCCGCGTTTTCAAGCTGCTCAGAAGCATATGTGATTACTTCCGCTAGGTGATCGACATCCGACATACGGCAGTATGGTGGGTTGAACAAACACAACCGTGAAAGATAGTCTTGCAAATTCAGTTGCATGTTAACTTAAACAGAGTCATCAACGTCATTTAGTAATTGATGACAAACAGAAGCTGAATGGTATTACTTGTGCACAAAAATGCAGTAACCGCCATCGCGGGTGGATATGCAACTATTGATAAAGCTCCAGCGGTTTGGGATGTAAGAGTGAATATAACAAGCATGTTCACTTTCTAAAGTTTCCGTGACAAGCGCAATATCGGAACAGGAGAGAAACAGTAGAGGACCTACTAGATGCATATCGTTATTGAGACACGGAGCATTTAAGATAAATAATCTGAGCTTTCCATGTTGTGTACGTAGATTTACTAATTGTTTAAATATACTTGGACAAAGCCCATACACGGATGAAATGGAGGAAATTACGTGAGTACAGTCGGAGTATACAATGTTGGGCTCAGACATGCTTGGACTTAGTTGATGGTCCGCTAGCAGAACTGCGACACCTGCCGATTCATTGGGGTCGGCGAGCATTTGGCCGTCGACAAGTCTCAAATGGGAGCTTAGTATGAATGCGAGTCAGACTTTAGATCAGTATACGGTGTCAGGTGGCGGAGTCGAATGCACTGATTAAGCAAGGCATTCACCACAAATGCATCAGAAAGAAAACGCTTCATAGGACAGGAATACTCGGTTGGTCTTTAGGTTAACCTGATGTCTGATAATCATCTTCCATTCAGACAGCACTGTACAGTATAACTTTTTAATATTTATCAGAAAAGTGTCAGAAATGTCAAGTACTTGACTGTGTTATGAGGTGTCAACTTCCTTGACTTGATCAACTTAGTCTGAATTGCTTTGATAGTGTTGCAAAAACTGCAGCGCATATCAGCGAAGTTAGAAAAATTTTTAAACTTCATCAGCTTCCAAATGGAATCCTGTGTGGCGCCGTTTGTGGTGACGATATACTGAAAAGTTGTATGGAATCTATGTATGGTTGTGGATAATGTCGGAGTTAGCAATAATTGCTTTGGGGTACTACAATTTGCGACAGTACTAGATGCCTGGACATTAGTTACAGTGCTACTGAAGATCGGTTGACTTGGTAGGCAGTGTATTATTTGAAGACCAATTAATAGGATGTGACCACAATGCAGTGCTCTGCGGCATGAATATCAGGCCATCTATAAAGACAAGAGAAATAAGGAAGCAAGTACCACCAATACACTTTATTGATTAGAACATGTTTGACTAGCTGCTTGGAAACATGCACATCTGACTCAGCCATAGCCGCAAGCGAATTCACATGGATGGACCTTCTTTTACCTGCGATGAAGGTAAGCGCAGGCCCCTTCGGCTGCCGATACAAAGCTCATCCAAGCTCGAGTCCAAGCTTAAGAACTTGAGATGACTGCACTGCTAAAACCAAGATGTCATATTAAACCAACTACAAGAAACCTTACAGAAATTTGAACACCGAACTTAACAGTCCAGAATTACCGTGGAAACCCGAGCTACCATTAATACAGAGAAAGCTCCTGTCCTGATGCAAGTACTCAGAAGAAGAAATCTGAAAAGTCACCACGAAATTCAAAGCCCATTTTTAAACGAGGGCACAGCAACAGAAGATATAGTCTGAATATGTGTCTCGATGCAATCCTACTTTGCCTCCTCGTTCGTCAATGCACCATCTGTATTCTCTCCATTCTTCCCAAAATAAACGAAAGAGGTATTACGTTCCATTCCTCTGTAACTAAAGGACGTACAGATGACTATAACATCTATCAAACCGAATTTCCAACCGGGACCTGATGGTATTCTCCCTGCAGCTATAAGACTAGGTGGTAAAATCATATCTCTGTTCATGTTGAATATTTCTACACTGTCACTAAATACTAGTTGCTTCCCGCCTCAGTGGAAAAATTCCAAAATTTTACCGAAACTCAAAGACAGTCCACGAAATAGAATTTGAAAATATCGTCTGCTAATATATATTCCCGCCATTCAAAAGCCTTAGAACAAATCGCCAAGAGCTGGGTAACACAGCCCTGAATAATCTACTCAGCATTGCCCAACATGGGTTCGTAACAAAATGTTCTTGTGTCACATACCAAGTACAATTCTTCGATCATATTACAGCAAACTTCGATGACAGCATGGCCACTATCATCATCCTTCTGTGTACCTCACAAACCATTGTTGGTCGTGCTGGAGTCATATGGAATCAACTACGCTCTCTTGAGCTAGTTCCAATCTTATCTTACCGGTTGGTCAGTATTGTTTTACTTTCAGGAATGTCATGAGCGGTGTTGTTTAGGGTAGTGTATTGGGTCTATTGCTTTTCCTCATTTACATAAAATTTATATGTGATTACATTAGACACCGGCGTCTATTGGTATTTACGGATGACATCAAACTTGTGCAATCATTGCTAGCTGACCATCTGGAACTGTGCCCAAAAAATATACGCGAGGACTTATCATCCCTACACAAATGGAGCGGAGGCAGGTTAGATCTCAGATGCAGATGCAGACTACCAGAAGGATCCAACACTTTCACTGGCACCCCCATCTCAACCGCGTATTCTGTTTGATACCTGGATATGCGATTCTCCAGCAGCTTCAACTTCTCCGAACACACTCTGCATCGATTAGCGCAAGTGACGCAACTAATGTGCCACATCACTAGTTCATTTGCACTATCCAAAACAATGCTTGCATCATTCAAACTAATTGTGCGACCCACTCTAGAGTATTGCAATATCATACATAGCCACTTACGTAAAACAGATAGAATTGCTTTGGAAAACGTCTAACGTTCAATTACCAAAATGCCCATGGGGCGCTTATCACCGCTTACCTATGAGGAGAGATGCTCTCACCTCCAGTTCGATCCAGTCTGGCTCCAACGACAAAAAATCACCTTCACTCTTATCTACAACATAGTATACTCACGAGCTTGTTAAACCAATACGGCCGTCGCATTACATAATGGCTCAACCTATCCCATTCGTAATGGGCAATGCCAACCATCTTTAGAGAGGACCAAACAAAAGATTTACTTACAATTCTTCTTGTCGAGGTGAGCCCATCTGTGTAATAAACTCATTGCAATTAAGGTCCTGCGAGTATCTGTCCATTTTTAAACTAAGTTAAAATCTGCTTTCTTTGCTTACTGTGGTCAAGCCTTTCGACCTTCAACTATCCACGAGCGCGCACATGGAATCTGGCTCGAACGACATGCCAATATCAACTAACAAACAATAGTAATTAGTACGTACGCAACAAAACATTGCAAAACCCTTCCATATTAAATGGAGTTTACATCTGAAATAATAACGAAGCTTGCTGTACAAAGGATCTCTCCACAAAAGGGAACGTAGCCAACTCGTGGGGAAATATACCCAGTTATTTATTTAACAGTAACCCCGGACTTATCTAGATCAGCCGCGTAGTGCATATCGTCATCACATGCAGTTGGTAAAGCAGTTTGTGGAGCGTCGGCTGAGTTATTCCACTCTTTTGGCACAGACGCATGTATTCTATCAAGCAGCTTTTAATCTGGCTTTTTACTAAGCCATTAGGTTATTGACAACCTGCATCGTAATTCGATTGCCGCTTCGATCCTGCTTGGGGACCGGATGATCCTCGCTGAATCCTTGGCCCACTTTCGAATGGTGTTGTTTACGCGACAGCGGAGCGTCGGTACTACGTACCGGCGTACTGCCGATGCTTATTAAATTCAGTTATCACAACTTTGTGCTCTCAGTAGTTCTGATTTTCGGTAGCACCGGGTACGTGTGGTTCAATCAGTTTTTTAGACATGTGGCAAAACACTTCATTGCGAAGTCCGATGGTACTTCGGCTTCTTTAGATGTAGTCTCTCTGGGACACCAAAAAATATAACATTACTTACATGAATAACCTGTTTAGACATTTCAGGGGCAATCACGGAAATAAAGCTATCACCAAAATATAGGATGGTGGATTGGAACGAGCGTTAGGTACATAGAAGAGTGATTCCATAATAGGAACCAGGAGGCATAAGCAGATAAGCTTTCTAGCAAATCTCACAGCTTTTTCAAGCACATTTCTTCTATCCTGTAAGCCAGAGTATTCCTTGCTTTTCAGTGAGCTACAGAGGATGGGATTATTAGCGCCTATTGTAATCGCTGTGGGATTGTTCACCAGGGTAGCCTGACACTTTACTTTCTCCTCTAGCGCATAGCATGAGCTGAGCACTTTTCTCGAAGTTTGCAGACGGAAGAGGGTCAAACAAAATAGTAACCATAGTGTGGGGCTATTATCCACTCATCATGTCGACAGTGATGCTTGTCGGGATGTCCTGTCAGTAGTTGATTACAAGGTGCTCTGTTCAGACGTGTTTTCCTTATGTAGGGTGTGGTGGAAGTTGTCGAGCGAGCATGAACGATCCGATTCGACCCTTTACTTGCTAGCGTCGATATCCACAACTTGATGAGAGCAAGCGGATTATTCATCTGGGCTTGTGAGGACAGAATGTAGGTAATTGTTACTGGAGGATCGACCAGATGGTATGTGACAATTTCTGTGTGGCTCTGATTAATGGGAGGTATAAAATGAGCATGCGATTTTCTAAAATACCGAAGGTTGATCGAGGCCCAGAGTTGCTTTTCGATTCACGGAAGTCCATTACGACATAGGGTACTGGGCATACGCTCTCGAACGTTAACTTAGCGTGGTTAATACGTATCACACGGACACTACGGTTACACGTAACGATTAACCGGATTTAACCAGATTCTGACCGCCACTCTTGCGATCATATCTGTGTGACATGGAACAAAATATTATGCAGCTAGTGACCTAGAGACTAGATCTGTCTATCCAGGTAAGAATAGAGGGTGGCAGATGGACAAAAGTTAACCTGGAAATTATTAATACGTTCGTTTCATGTGTTCCCGTCAAGCCGAATGTTGTTACGGATGGGCAGTAACGTTGTATTTAACGTCTTATGTGATTCAAAAGTCGTCTTGCGATGTACCGTGTTGTGATCACACCCGGCAATAGATCCTTGATAGCTATCAATGAACATATTGGATGAAGCTATCCCCGTCATGAAAACAAGTTCTTGGGTAGTGCAACTTTTGGTGGTCTCCCTAAGTTGATGGGTCCAGCCATTGAGATGGGTACATGAGATTATTTCCTCAAGCTCTGTAGTGGTCGTGGGTGAAGGCAACAACCAGTAAGCACAAGCTGAAATCTCCGCACATGTTTGGACTTGTGGAGGGTACTGAAGGCAGTATTGATTACATCAATTAATTTTGGATGGCACAGTGAGTGGATCTGGGTGGCCGATAGGTACAACCCACCAGCATATCATTCAGTGAGAATTACCAGCCGTAGTGTATCTTCTAAGTCCCTGAGGACAGTTTATACAACAGGGATTGCAATATATAGCCGCCGCCACCTTGTGTGAACCATCTTTGCATAAGTGGTAGTAGTCCAAGGTCATAAACTGTGAGCCACTAATTTCCGATGTGCATCACATTTCAGTAATAAAAGCAATATCAGGGGATTTAATAAACATAAAGGTGGAAAGTAAATCTAATTTTGGTAACAGAGCTTATATTTATCATGATAGCTATGTGAGGGAGCCTGTTAGATTGGGGTAAATGGGGTGGTCTAGATAACCTTTTTCGTCAGTGTATCTACTAAAAGCGATGTGTTGTGAGGTAAACGAGTCACCGTAAGCTTTACATTGTGCTGGACTGAAAGAAGTAGGCGTTCCAATAACAAGACTGACTCATCATGCCACATGATGGTGGCTTGATTAAGGAAGGAGGGTGCGCGGAAATACCATAATTTACAAAAAATATACATTCTTAATAAACATAGGTGGGGAAACTAAAGTCACAAAAGTATTTTTCCTCCGGATTATACTGTTGCCCGTGGTAGGTGGACCATCACTCGAAGTGGATAAAGCTTTTCTTCTAAGTTTGCATCCGTAAGGTCTGCCACCATTCTATTTTCAGTTTGGATTCACGGGAATTAAAGTCATACTCATGGACTAATGCGAGTAAATACTGGATCGGCTTTCTGCTGCTTATCCCGATAACAGTTTTGGCGTTGCATGCAGGAGTCTGAAATCGTTCACTTCGTATCAAATGGTTTTGCTGGTTATTTCTACCTTCTTGTACTGGTTGCTTCAGATTTGCTGGAGTGGTGCTTCCTGCTGCATTCGCTAGGCTGAGATAAGCCATAACTTGTTTCATTCGAATCAGAGATATATTTGTTGTAACTGATAAAGTATTGGCGATCTGACTTTCGGTTATGGGCCTAACAGATAGCAGGTACTTGTAATCCCATAGTTTGTGTAGACTCCTGATTGGTAGAAGGGACACTGAAGATGTATGTGTGATATCAGATGTCTCATGATTCCTTTATATTTAAGTTGCCTTCAGTGCCCAATCATCATTCCCTGCCTACAGTGGACTGGATCTGCGGATTGCAAGCAACCACGTATTGAAAATGGTCCAAAGCAAACGATACTCTTTGACCAAATTGAATTCTGTAACCACAACTGATGTTTTCGAATACGCAGAGCCCTAACGGAGCATTGGTACTGTTACGTACTTCCATTTCCATGCGGTTTCATGTTAAAACAGTTTGAAGCCCTACGAACATTCCTACCTATCAAAAATCAAACATCAGGGACCTTAGCGCTAGATGTATTCAAAAGGACAGCTTTCAAACTTAGGCACAATCATACCGAACCTTTAGTCAAAGCAAATTTCATGGTGGTAATGACCAACTTATGGAAAATCTAGGTCATCTGCTAGATAAAGCGGTACCTAACGGACTCTTTCAAACTGCAAGTGTGTGGAATGACCATGTCAGGTGCGTAAACTTCGGTGAAAAAATGAAACTTCCACCTAGAGGTATTGATTAGTTGCCTTGGTGGAAATCACTTCATAAGTAACCCCGGATTCTATTTTTGACTGTATAAGTTGATAGATTTTACTGTTTCTTGTAAATGAATACAATGGTGCACTACCGTGGTAACTTGCTTTATTTGGAAGGGATAAAATGCCTGGTCAGAAAGCGTGTGAGACTACTGTGAATACCCACAGGATTGCACTTTCACCTGGTACCATCTATAAACGGCTACAACACAGTTTCACTTTAAATGATGGCTGGAGTCGATACTATTGCTCACTCCAGTTCTTAGACTGACATACATCCTCAACAGAACATTCCAATTCAGTGTGGTGAAGATGTCCTGGCTATCGATGAGGAAGGAGGTGCGATGCTTTATTTACACGGAAATGGTGTCAGTTTCCGAGCATTCCTTACATACTTCACCTTTAATGCGGTCAAGTCAATGACAAACCTCAAAGCACGGTGGATCTCGTGCACTTGTCGAGACGCTAAATGATAGGCGTCATGTGTGTCTTGCTTTACGCTACTGGCTTCAAGCTTGTTTGCCATTTTCGTATCGATACAGCTTCTTTGGTACTTGAACCAGGGGAGCAGAGATCATCTTCCAACACCTGTACTACTATGCAACAGCAAACAGGTGAGATTTTTTGTACCTCATCTACGGTCCACATTAAAACGAAACGCGGTCCTAATGGAGGTCACATGTCACCGCTTATTTACACAGCCAATAATCCTAATGAGGCAAAAATTGGCGAGTAAAACTTACGCATTAATTACCGTGCCATTTCAACATTTTTAACCCAAAAAGAATCAACTTTGATGCAAAGGCAGAAGAAATGTGATAGGTTAATTGTGGGCCTGTTGCTTCGCCGAAAAGCGAGGAATCTAGTTCACATTTTCACCTCAGAGATAGTGGTATTGGCGAACTACAGATGAATTTGCATCTGGGCACATGATTTTGCACCTACGTGGGTGATTGACAGGCAAGACAACTGTCACGAATACCGCATTTCGAGATAGCGTAAAACTGCCTCATTTGTCGCGTGTCTGCGGTTAACAAAGGCGAAAGTCGAGTTAAGATTAAGCATCTAAATGTGGCTAGTACGTCAGATAAAGCAAAGAATTTCATTCAAACAGATTGCGTAACCGGGAAGCGTGAAGTGCGTCAGTGATTGACATCCAAAGTCTCCACGTGAAACACAGGCAATCAGACCGCACAGCACGTAACCGGCCGAATTATCTTAACCGTTAACCTGCAATGCTGTGATGTCTCACACGTGATTTACCACTGGTGAGGTTGTACGGTGCCCGTAGGAGTGGGTTGTTCTATTGTGTGCCTGGCGTTTATTCTACAGGGTAGTCCGTCAGATTCAGGTGCCATCGATGGAAATGTTAACGAAACGTCCCCATCCTTTATATACTCACATCGAACGAACGCCTACAAGTGGTATCACGGGCACTAGTAGACCCACCAAATACACAAGCCATTTTAGCACACACGAGCAAACTACACGACATGAAATGGTGCGTTAACCAATAAGGAAACGAAATGCTAAGGAACAATTAGCAATGAATTGTTAGTCGATTGTAATTTTGAAATGCTTGATGTGCAAATGAACTAAGGCAGGAAATCTCAATTAGGATCGCGGTCCACTTGAAAGTGGACTTTGATCAATCCGGTAGCTGGGATAACACATCAGGCAGATGATAACTGTCCGTAAGAAGGGATATCTGTGACGCTTGCACTGATAGCAACGATTTGCTAGACGAAATTAACAGTGTACATCCGTCATTAAACTTTACTATTGAAACTGAAATGGAGCGGAAGCTGTCCTCCTTAGACGTGCTGTTGCGCCATCCAGAGAATGGGTCAACTGAACGAAACGTATTCCAAAAAGTGACGTGGGTAGTCCAGTACACACTTTCCCAGCTGTGTGCCACTGAGATACAAGCGAAACTTAGTCCGAAGCCTCTTTTATCGCGCCAGGGTTATCGGCAGCCCTGGGACGGTAGACAGTGAGACTCAGTTTATTCTCATTACATTGCAGGATAACGGATAACCTCCCCAGTTCATTAAAAAGCCCTCCACACTGTCCCATTCTGCCAATGCTGTCACTACAGTACCGAAAAAGGACGCCTTCCTTACAGTTCCTTTAAAATGGGATATTGCTTTTGAGCTGTTGAGGAGAAAATTGTCGACCGCTATGGCTCAAGTGTTCGCAGCATGCAACCCTAAAATGCTTGCCGAAACTAGACCGCTGACTTCTCAGCGCCTAAAGGATTGACTCCCTGTCCGATCCGAATCTTTCATCCTGTGTCAATTCCCTTGCACATGTAGTACAATGTTCCTCGGACATACGACCAGACGTCTGTACAAAAGCATCGCTGAACACCGCCCGACTTTGTTACGAAAACGTACCGTAATGGAACATCAATAGTTTGGCTGAAGCAAGACACCAGACTCAGGCAAATGACTCATTCATAGTCATATATACCGTCCGTAAACGATACTCTAAAGGACTTATGAAACGCTTGTTAACAACAGCTGAGGACATTGCAATCGTGGTTTTGAAACCAGGATTGTGCAAACAAGGTACTCACTCCGGCGAGAAATCCTCACCTCAAACATGACAGGAGACCAACATTCGTCACCGTTGTTCTCTCCGCCGTCACATACAACGTGTGTTTTGTCCGAGAGGCGTACCTCTACTGACTAAGACATTGATCGATGGCCAGCCATGCTAAGCCAATAGATTGTGTGGATTTTGTGGTTCTTTTTAATTTAGAGCTAACTCTCATTAGCCAGTCGGTTTTCTAATTTTGCACTATAACTGTAAATGCCTGATGAGGTTTATCGAAAAAGTATTCTTTCCGCAATTGTGATTGCCTGATTTTGGATAAATTATTCACTAAAATAAGGTAGTGTCTCATGAGTCCTGTGGGATAAACTGAGTGAGTGAATGTTGTTGTCGTACCAAAGGCACAGTGGTGGGGTAAAGGGGAACAAAAATCCGAGCTTCAACAGACTCAACAAGCACGTCACATGCACCTAATTCCAGTTTCCCTACCTCTAGATTAAATAGAGCGCTGTTGACCCCACTGTTCGGTCCGCGTTATTTTATTTTCCCGTTGAGACTAGAATTGCAAGCTGTCTTCTGAAGAACGTTAAGATGGTGGCGAAGTTGTACTTGAAATGGAAGTGTGCGCTATATTCGGGACACTCGAAGCGAGAAACATATTGTCCACACTCCGATCGATTTCAGTGCGTGGCTAAAGTTGGCTGGTGATCTCTGAGGTTAGTATTATCACCGATTTGCCGCACTTTGCTTGAGTCACCTTTAAGGTTAGCTAACATTAGGCACGCAGTCATAAAGTCGCCTCACGAACGCCAATACTCACTGCTGTAGATCCAGGAAACCTTCAGTCTGAATTCGTAGGGGAGGTAAGCACAACTAGTTTCTGGTTGTTCTTAGTTGTGGAGCTTACCCAGCCTCAAAGTTTTTCTGTCAAACAAGCCAGACTTGCTTAGTATAATTCACATGAAACTAGCATAGGTAATCAGTAACTATGGAAAAATAGAAAGGTCGAATTTCCCGAACGCCCTCCGCAAGACACTAAGTTCGGACTAGCAGTTTCCGATGCATTTCGGCTTTTTCTTCTCCGACATAATCACCCCATGACCGCTTTCCTGGGAACTATGATGCTGCGGCTGTCAGTGTAGATGTCGTGCGTGAGTACGCTGGTAGTGTATGCCTAGCTTTGCACCTTGACGAAGTGGACTAGAGCAGTGCGATGGGAGTGTCATATCAGAGTAAACGGATGGACCAACCGAGCGACCCAGATAGAAAATGTGAGACGAGCGTAACATATTCGGTGACTGGACACGGATTGGCAGAGGTTCGTGTGAGTTTTTCACCGTTTGTTTAACTATGTCGATGGAGGAACTTTTTCGACTCAGTAGCGTTGTTATTTCTGGACATAAACCTACATCTTAGATTCAGGAGGTTGGCTTGCCAAACTTACTGTCACTTTCGCAGACTTGACTTCACTGAGCAAATGGTTGTCCCTGAAGGAATGAGTTCTACAACATGGTGTCAAGGAAGCGAAAGGCGAACCCGCAGGCCGCACTCGGATGCTGATTGGTTCACCACCGTCTGTTCAAATGCCTGCCTCATTGAACATGGATGAACTGAAGTTGACTACTGATGGACGTCTATGGAGGAGCCAGTGGTTGGATTTCAGCACTCTAGCAATTTTGCACAAGGAATAAATGGCGTATCGCTTGGCCATGTTTCGGCACGCAAACGGAGATGGCGCGCGTCGTGGAATAACGACATCCATTACGAAAAAGACAAAGAACACAGTGACTTGGAGACAGTCACTGAAATGTTCAGTGAATTTTGCAACCAAACCAAAGTAACCTACAGGCGCTACCTTTTCTTTTCGCGAAGCAGAGGCCCAAAGAATCTAACGACACGTACAACACTGAGTTGAAAATTATGGCCCGGTTTTTCCTTTTTTGTAACTACATGGGCGACAGTCTCATACTTGATTGGATCGTTCTAGGAAGCAATGATGGAGGTACGACAAAGCGGCTTTTACAACAACGCGACTTATCACTCTAGCAATGTATTGATATCTGCAACAGTGAGTCTATGACCATGTATCAATAGCACCAAATGAAACTCACGATTGATGCAGTATCGTACGCTGTTTCCGGAGGTAAAACAATGTAGGCTACTAAGGTGAGACAGGAGATCTGAAAATTTTGCGCTACTCCACATCCGAGCACCCGCGAACAGTGTCCGGTGTGGGGAAGTAAATAAGCTAAACCTGGAACAAGAACCCGATTTCCTCCTTACTGCCAATCCCACAATGTGAGTGCGCTCGTTCGTCGCAAGTCAGTCATAGACGTAGAATATTTAATTTGTACTGTGTCTTAGAGGGTATCGCATTAAGCATCTACGCAAGTCTTTTGATAGAAGATAGACAAGGAAGCACTCTGCCGTGGTATGCATCAGATCTGATTAAGATTGCGTGCGCATGTGGAATGGTTCCAACCTTTCTCCGAAGGGCTCAAGTACAATCGAACTGGCTAACCCAAGGTACGGAGCATTCAATTGACTGGAGTTCGTGACTGTGGTTGAGGGTGTCTCGCAGGTTCTCCGAACGGATTCGATTAAGCCTCTCGGTTTTGTTGTTTTAACCATAATCATTTCTTGCATGCTTTTCAGGGAAAGCCGATATTTGCCACCACTATCTGTCTGTATCCAACCCGGTTTTGCGGAAATTTGAGGGAACCGCTCATTTCTCATTAGACCATTTGATACGACCGACTGCATAAGCAGCTAGGGGCGTTCCATTTGCGCTGTGTTCTGCGCTGAAATAAACAATTTAGTGAGGAGAGTGCGGCTTCCAAAATTGACGAGCCAACCGACTGTGTTAGTCAAGTCGCAATTATAAGAAGAAGACGGGTAAAAAGCACGTTTGTATTGATCCCAAGCTGTTGAATAAGGCTGTGTGTAGAGAGCATTATGCACTAGTTGCCTAGAAGACATTTTGCCACGTTCCGCCAAAGCTAAATATTTTACGAAGGTAGACCTTTCTTTCGCATTCTAGTGCGCGGTTATAGATGATTCCTGTTAACCTACTACCTTTGTCAAACCGTTGGGGCGTTATCAGTGGCTGGAATTACCATTTAATTTCAAGGTTTTGAGTGAGTTTTGAAAATGCTTGGTGCAAGCGATAGAAAATTTAATGGGTGTAACATGTGTAGCAGACAATTTTTGATCTACGGCTTGGTAGAAGAAAAGCATGGCGCTAATCACCACCTTTCCTTACAGCGTTACGTGCAAAAGTACATCAAGCCTAAGTGTGAGAAAATTGCGCTTCGGAAAGGTGAGATGGTTTGTCATGAGTTGGTGTTAACAACTTAAGGGATTAGGGTCGATCCAGGTAAAATGAAGGCCATTCGAGAGATAGTGCCTCTTAACGATGTGAAGGGAACCCGTCGTTTAAATGGCATGCTGAATTATTTGAGCCGTTTTATGCCTAGATTCGCTGGTATCATGACGCCCATCAGAAAACTAACTCACAAAGGAATAAAGTGGAGTTGGGGAAAGGAACAGGAAAAATGCATCTGTAACTATTAAGCACCGCATAAGGAACGCCCCTGTACTCCGATATTACGATCAAGCGCAGCCGTTGGAGGTACAATGTGACAGTAACCACGACGGAATAGGCGTTGTTCTCTTAAAGAATGGAAAACTTTTGATTTCCGCATTCGAGCACCCACCGTGACGGAGCAGCGCTATGCGTTGATTGAGAAAGAGATGCTCGCAGTAGTCTATGCCATGGAGCGTTTCAACAATTATACTTTCGGAAGAAAGCTACTTGTGTATAATGATCATAAATCACTTGTGTCGTAGCCAGTAAACCGCTGTACATTGTTCATCGTTGTGCACAGCGTATGCTTCTCCGGCTTCAAAACTATGACATGGATATTTTGTACACGCCTGGTGCAAAGATGTTCATCGCAGAGATGCTGTCAAGAGCTCATCTGCCGGTAGTCGGGCATAATCTGGAAGGGGTCGAAACAGCAAACCTAGTACAGCATCTGACATTAACTGAAGATGGTCGAAAAGAAGCATGCGCCACACATAGGAAGGTGTAAGATTTTCAGTTTTGCGAGACATTGTGAGAAGGGGATGATCGGAGACAAAGAAGCATCTGACGATGGAACTAACGCACTACTTTAATTTTCAGCTTGAACTCTGTCTATCATGGTTAACCGTTCAAGGGAAATCGTATTCTTATTCCGTCAGCACTCCGAGGAGTAATACAGAAATACGTGCATCAAGCTCACCTGGATGCCAGCTATGCCACTAATCAAACAAGATAATTTATTTATCGGCCAGGAAGGATGGGTAAAATCGAGGATCATATATGGCATTGTGAGGCATGCCGTTCACAGGAAATCCAACAGACCAGGGAACCCACGATGCTGCATGTTGTCCCTGATCGACCGTGGCAGGTGGCGGTGGATTACTACAGTGATTTCCACAGTGACTATTTTGAAATCGGTTTACTCACCCCTGCAACCACAGAAGCAGTACTCAACAAACACAAATGTCAATTTACGTGACATGGTGTACCGGAGGAGCTGGTCTCTGACGATGGTCCCCAGTTTAGCAACAATGTGTTCCAGGCTTTTGCAACCAAATAGGAAGCCCTGCACCAGTAAACCGCCCCATATCACAGTCAATCGAATGGTAAGAGGCAGTCGGCACTGAAGCAGGCCAAACAACTTCTGGAGAAGACCTGAACCTCATGCTACTGGAGAATCGCAACAATCATTTAGCGGGTAACGGTTTGAGCCCATCGCAGCTCCTGTACAGCCGAAGGACTAGAACTCCAACGCTGGTATCTGCTACGCTTTTGCGCCCTGTTCTGCCGTGGCATGGGAAACTGCAGAACAGTCTGAGGAGACGAATGACCACCGAAAACAATAATTTGCTCGCGGTGCACTGGTATTGCTTGAGCTAATAATGAGAGAGGAAGTGTGGGTTCACCATTACCCGATAGTCAAGAGCGGTGGAAGAAAGTGTGGTAACTGCGAGGGTCGGTGCCAGGTCATACGAACTAAATTTTGGAGTGAAAACTTTCCGAAGAAATCTAGTGCATTCGAGACGACATCGGAGATAACAATGTGAGTTAGGAGTGGAGTGGCAGATGGCGTGGCGCAAGGAGACCACGGCTGCAGATACAGCGAAGACGACGCGGAGTGACTAGGTGTACGGCATAGATAGCAATATGGAGGCACGAGAACACGAAAAAACGGAGTATGTGATGGTAGTATCAGATCAGAGTGAGCACATGTACAAACCGAGCAAGCCGGCCAACCAATGGGAGGTGGACGTGACGGATTCGATTCCTGGGGACTCGGATTGGCCGATATTCGTGTGAGTGATTCACCGTTTGTTGAACTGGAACAAAGGAGGAACTTCATTGACTCAGGTCGTTTGTTTGCACGTCTGTCACTGTAAAAGGTCAACAGGTAATGTCATCGAGCGTAGTCTAGCTTGTGATTGTCGTTACATCTTCTCCTTACTTTACCATTTTTTCTTCAATATCGTTAGAGCAACCATCTCCCGTGCGTGTTTTCATGTCATTCGTCCAGCGTGCACGCTCGGTCCTCCATTGGCAACTGTGACAATGTTGCCCAGTTCACTAGGAGGCGTAAGACAGGTACATCCTTCACCCAACTCCGACTCTTAGTAAGGGGTTGTGATGTAACTGTGCAGCTGCCTACGAAATACATATTTCGCCGTTCAGCTACCTCGGTCTATTACGACCCACTTGCGCGCTGGACACAGAAGTCCTCGGAACCCGCAAACGGACGCGCACTAAAGAAACTTGGCATGATTATATCATGTTCCCACATGGCAGGTACAGTGTGCTTGGGCACGTTTGGAAGCAATGCGACAATGGCTCGGCCAGCGTCGTTGCTGCGAAGCTCAGCCCCTCCGAGGGATTTCATCGGTTCCCAAGGAATTGTAGGTGCGAAGCGAGAGTAGTTTCTTCAACACAAATTTGGCAGTGAAAGCGATATTAATATGTGATGAAGTTGGTGCAGTTGAAGCGGGTAGTTAACAGTGATGGACATCAATTTTGGAGATCGGAACATCCTGCATCCATAGAGCCTTGGCTGCATCTTCAGTGCACTGTGCAAAACCGACTATGGTGTTATTTTTGGGGATAAATGGTACGCTTTCGAATAGTGTCAACAAGCTTATATAGAAGCATTTTGTTATTGGCAAATTTACAGTTCAAATGTTTGGCGAGCCATTTTGTCCTAACGCACAGGCGTATTACTATGGTTGCGCTGAGTTACGTGATCGCTTCAGGTTTCGGGACCAAGACAGGCTCAGTGAGTGCGCTAAGCTGCATGCGTTATTGATGATGAACGATGATGAACGACTGTGGACTGGTGGAACGAACCCTTTTCGGTCGCGATGGTCCCAACGAAGTCTTGTCCTATTTGGCAAGCTAAGCGCAGTATAATTTCCATGCCACTAGCAAAGCGAATAAAATGCGAGGCCCAAAAGGAAAAGCGAATCTCTCCTCTGCAAACGGTGTAATCATTTCAGATCCAAATAATAAATTAATGTCCCTGGATTCACAACGCGTTGAAAAAATCGCTGGTACTCTTTGAACCCATCAAAGATCACTTGATTTCGCTTGATCAAGTCAGTAAACTATTGAAAACGACAGGTGGAAAAATTAGGGCAGCTAATTGCCTCCGTTACCTTCGTAGTGTACGAACGAATGTGTAGAGTAAGCAGGGTGATTGTTTTTAATCTTACGAACAGGTTGGATCTTGATAAAAAAAGTAGTAACCATACTGATTGCCTGGAACATATCTGATGTCGACTGCAAATACAAAGGTTGGGAAAACAAGACACCAGATCACTACTGCTCGATAATCTTCAATATTTAAACCTTGAAGCGATTCCTCCTTTGTGTACCCATCCGAGCCCTGCTCACTCAGTTTAATAACATTTTGAGTAAAGTAAATAGAATACTATACAAAAGTCCGCAATAGTATTGCGCTGTGAATACCAGAGAAAGCTACTAGGTTCATTGAGAAATCGCCGTCGAAACTCCAGAAGATGAGTGCATCCGATGTGCACTAAGTGTGGCGACTTAGATTTCCCTACTTTGTCAACAATGTCAACTATCTCCAAAGCCATCACGTTTCGCTGCACTGAAACGCTCCCAGAGCAACAAACGAATAAACCGGGTTCTCCACTTCCTGACAGTAGCACTCCGATGAAATTGAACTCCTCAGGTGTAAGGAGGAAAGAGAACTCGAAATGTTTGGAACAGTGGAACGACGACAATATTTTGACACAGTCCGGTTTCAACGACCAAGGTACATTCAATTATAGACAACTGTCGCCCACGGACAACTTAAGCTCTTCAGGGACCAGTGTCTTCAAATAGCTTATGGGTACCAAACACTTGGTAGCACCCAAACTTCCTTATCGACCAGCCTCTTACAACTTACCAGGGAAACCAACCTTCGTTGTTGAATAAGACCAATAACAACTGTTCCCTGGATACTCCTAGTTATCATTCTACACCTCACAACATTCACTCAAATCGTACAGATAACGGAGGGACATCGACCAATAAGACAATATGGCCCCCGACTCTGATCCATGATCGTTCAAGGTCTACCCTCTTTTGGCGTTCGGTGGAATGGACTCGAACCCATTCCTACCCCAGACACACCAGGTGGATTTCAGCAATCCGATCCTACCCTTCCTCCAATTTGTCTAGATGACAAGGCTAATCCAGTGCCTAGTCAACGGCAGTCTAAGCATGTTGGATCGGTTTCCTTCATACCTCCAGCTGTCTCGACATTCACACGTGACACGCTGACCCCTCCGGCAAAGTTTCTAACGATTAACTCGGGTACACCACCCTTGCACATACCTACCATGTGCACTATGCTCGAACCCAAACACTCAGGAGCTAATGCAACTTACATTGGCAATACCCAAACACCTTGCTTTTTCAGTGATTATGTTTATTTTCATCTCCATAATCGCACTGCACTTTATCAACACACTGGCACAGTTCAATGACACATCGATGCTCTTATACACTTGACTCTATTCCGATGGTGCCAAGCTACCATCTGTTTCCAAGTGTTCGCTGCACTAGGAAAGGTGGCGGATATACGCACACAAAACATTTACAGCTGACTGTATTGACTACACGCAACTGGAAATATCTGAATCTATTGGCCTGTCAGTTGCAGGTGCCTCTTTT
Organism: Dicrocoelium dendriticum; assembly: GCA_944474145.2. Classification (NCBI taxonomy): domain Eukaryota; kingdom Metazoa; phylum Platyhelminthes; class Trematoda; order Plagiorchiida; family Dicrocoeliidae; genus Dicrocoelium; species Dicrocoelium dendriticum. The sequence continues at coordinate 43,942,098 of OX104059.1, read as the reverse complement.
ACATACTGCTTACCTGTATCTACAACCGACCGAATGCGTCTAACGCGAGTATCACCAGGGTAACTTACGCACTTGACTTTGCATCAGGGTTGCGACACAAACAAGAGCCAATTGCCGGAGATTTCAACTTACTGCAAATCCGCGTCAACCTTGCACACTAGTATTATTTCTTCAATCAGAGCAAAGGGCTGGACACAATGGGTTGCCAGTTCAAGCAGGTCCGCCAGAGTATTGCATCTAAAATTCATATTAGAGATACCCAACCCATAGAGCGAGTAATTACACAGCCTTCCTCGCAGCAACCATAAGATGATCCGAATCAATCTCCACATTAGAATAGTCATTAAAGTCGCCCTTACAAGGCGACGTGCGACCCATAAAATAAATTGGGAATATTTTCAGCAGTTAATCCGTTACTATAATTGGGATGTATTCCTCCTCTCTATCAGTGTATACACAGCTGTGGAACAGTGTTCTAATCAAGTCATCACTCTATGGCCCCCGCCTCGTTCTGCAATCGGATCGCAATGTTCATGTTTCCATCGGCATATCGAACTCTCAAACAGTCAGAAAACCAGAAGATTAGCTGCACGATACATGAAGACCCACAACTTTTCATTTACCTTACAAACTCACTAACTTACCACCAGAATCAAGAATGCGTTGTTAGTGTTGTGAAAAATTGAAGAACATATAGTCCTATGAAGAAGCTGCAAGGTGAAGGGGCTTGTCAAAATACTGCGTAGTAGAACCAGTGACCACTCTTCTCTGCTTAGTGAAATTGTTGACTGAGAAGGCTACTTATTTCGTGGTCCAGCTACAATCGGTGAAGCGTTCAGTGACTTCTTTGCCATTTCCATGAGTTTCGAAGCCGACCTTATGCGTGTGTACACGGTGGATACAGTAAGAAACCTCGCAAGTGGAGTCGATATCTTGCTCGACGATATGCACCAAGTTCTCAAGCTAATCAGGCCATCCACCAGCTGGGATCTGATGACCCTTCACCAACCACCATTAAACTGGAAGGGCCTGATATACCACTGCTCCTGGAATGTATGTTTACCCCACGGCTGAAATCTAGCCACATTCTAGACCAATCGAAAAGGTCATTTAACATACGTCGGCACAAATGGGTCCCAAACAAACGATTGAGAACTACTGACTAATCCCCTCGGTCCGATAATCTCACAAATAGTCAAAGAACTGTTCAGAACGGAACTGACGAATTGTCACAACTTTTTGGCTCGATAGATACTTTGCAAAATGGCTTTCTTGACAAGCGATCATACACCACCTGCCAACGGCCTTACCTGAACTACATCTCAGGACCTATCGATTCTGGCTATGTAGTAGTAGTAATTCTGTTTCTGGACATACACCATGCATTCGACCGCTTACTTCATAGACCACCACGCTCGCCTGACCGATGTGCGCCGCTCTCAAAGCTGTTAAAGTACAGAACGCTAACCAACCCACTGGGTCAGGTAACGACACCAAATTGAATGGCAGAAAGACGAAACCGAAGAGACTCCCATCGAAAGGCATTTGCGGGTCAGGAAAATGTCATCGGGTAGTAAAAATCGGTCTGGCTTGTTCGCACTGTTTGGAATAGTACCATAACAAATGTGCAAATGTGTCCCAACAACAGTTACGGGAGCGAAATAGCTCCCAAGATTCATTTTGGTTCTGTACTGCGTGTTCCACCATCCCCCTCGTTAAGTGCTTGCTTATCCTAGCTGAGAAATGCGACCGGTTAATCGCAGAAGCAGAGCAGAGGATAAACAATAAGATTACTTTAACGGAAGCGAGTATGGACCACAGAAGCGTAGCGGCTGCTAAGCAACGGAATGCTGAACGAACCGCTTCCCCTGCACCCCAATCAGCCATGTCTCCATCTCCGTTGTCTTCTCCAACTTTGGTAGAACGCCGGGCGAAAACAGACTGTACCTACGTGAATCAAGCAGTACTCACAGCAAAGAAAACCAGGCACCATTCAAAACGCCTGGTTAAGCAAATTCCACTAGACCTGACATCTAGTATTAACAAGGATGGAGCAGCCAAACACCAACCCTTTGTACCTGTAGCTCAAATATCTATTGTCGAGACTAAGCCTCCCAGAACATCGGTTACATATGTAGAGATTGCTGCAAGGGTCCACCGAGAGGCCGCCGTTGCGTCCTTTTCCATTGTAGACACCGTTAACGCAAATGGAGAAAAAAAACAGCAAACAATCACTTGTCAACAAGTCAAGACAAATGAGTACCATACCTTGTAGATCGATTAAAAAAGGATCCAACAACAGTGCCCGGACTGCTGTATGCTCAAATGTCCCTGAATCTACCGCCATCACATTGCGGGATAAGTTATCAGACGACCAACACCAATGGAACTCATTGTGTATGCAAATGAGTATTAAAGCCAAGCCCATAAACTTGTTACGAATTACTCGTCATCCGAACTCGCCACACTATGGTGAACCCAGACTTATTCGAGTAACTCTAAAATCCTGCACTGACGTAGAAAACGTTTTGCTCTCCGCAAGCGCGCTAAAACACGAATCCTGTGCGATACGTATCTATCCTGATGTCCCTTGGAGCGCGCGACAACCAAAAGGAAACACCGAAGTGGGGCACAGCAAGCAAGACCGCCTAAACACAGTCTTCATACATGGCGTGCCAGAACATCCTTCTAACGATGTTCAAGAGACCGGAAAACACGATTTAGAACAGTGGCGGTTCATTCGTGAAACACTTTCTTTGGATGATGTTGTGGCACTATCGCTCACCAGGATACCCCTCTCATCGAATTATAGAGGATGCGGCCCTAGAATCCTAAAACTTGTGGTTCAGTCAGAGCAACAAGCAAAGGATGTTTTGGATCGATGGCGGAGAAATCGGAAACATCTTACTTCCGAAATTCGGTTAAAGGTCGCAAACAATGCGCACAGCTCATATATTAAAGCAACTGAAGCAGTAAGCATCCTGACGAATGTACAGAAGTGTAACTTGACTGCTGCTTTAATTGACTCTGAAGTAGGTCTAAACGAAGGCTGGGACGCACCTTGGCCGAAACAAGTTGCAAACGAGGTATCATTGACCCATCAAAAAAACGAATAACTGCCGACCTCCCATCGGTCGGCATTCTCCCACACTTGACAGCTTCACCTATCTGCGGGCTCCTAGAGACCGAGAAACTGGCCTGCTTGTATACAAATGTTCAGGGTCTTTCTAACAAACTGGCTGAACTGAAAGATCGCCAAGCTTCCGGCTCGTATGATGTCATTGGTATCACCGAGACATGGTTGCACACGGGAATGACGGACGCTGAAGTGTCGCTACCCGGCATGTCTCTGATCCGGAACGATAGGCTCACAAAAGGAGGAGGGGTAATCTTGTACTACCGAAACGACTTACAGTGCGAAGCCGTGGAGGATTCAGACTCGCAGTTCCCCGACTCTCTATGGTGCCGGTTGCATTTAAAAGGCAGGGACGTTTGCCTTATTGTCTTGGTGCACCGCACCCCTAACTCAACGCCCGAAACCGACTACCACCTAATGGCTGCTTTAAGGTGCAGTTTACAACGAAAGTACACTCACATTCTTATCATGGGTGATTTGAAGGTACATTGTTTAGAAGCCCCTGCCACGATCGGAGAACAATTCAAAACCGATTTACAAGATCTAGTAACTACTGCTCCTCTTTACAACCACATCACTTTGCCCACTCGGTTCAGAACTGGTAACAGGCCATCTGCGCTAGATCTTGTGCTTACCAACGAGGAGCATATGATTGATGCGTTGGTTTTAGACTGCTCGTTAGGTCGCAGTGATCACGCAGTCATCAGTTTCAACTTCGTCTGCTATGCAGAATATCTGAATGATAACGATGAGACTGTGCGAATCATCACAAGGTACGACCGACTCGCCCAGCTAGTCAGCGCCACAACTTGGTCTTTCCTCGAAGAAGAACCCCCGGAAGTCGCGTGGCTCGAGCTCGTCAATACATACAGTCAGCTGATTTCACAGGCTTCAGAGATAAAAGCTTGCAAAAAGTAGAAATCAGTTTCTTTCGTTAGGAGCGGAACTCGAAAACGGATGACAGTCCGCAACGCAGCATGGCGAGTGTACCGAGAACCTCCAGCACCAGAAACTTGCGACAACTACGTAGCCCAACGTAACCACTGCACTCAATTGTTAAGAGAAGACAAAGCCGCCTTTCAGCAGAACATCGCAAAAACCTTCAGTGCTTACCACGAACTGCTGTACAAGCACGTTAATAGCCTGCGAAATGTGAGTCAAGGATTTCCTCCACTCAAGACGGCTGATGGCCCAACAAGAACGTCTATGGAAGCTGCAAACGCGCTGCAGATGCAATACGCCCCCACGTTTCAAAGAGTCTTGCCACCAAGCTACCTACTAAGCTTTGTATTCTGCTCACCAGGACTAACCCACATCAATTTTACCGCAGAGGCGTTATTGCAAAAGCTGACTTCTCAACGCAAACACAGCTCGCCGGGTGTCGACGCCATTCGTCCTGAGGCATTGGGAGTAGCAGCAAACCAACTGGCAGGACATTTAGTTCAGTTTTTCAGCACTGCTTAGACCAGAACAAAGTTCCCGCCATGTGAAAGCTTGGAATAATAAGCCCGATTCACGAAGGTGGAAGCAGAACTGAGCCCTCCAACTACCCATAAGCCTTCTTCCTATACTCTCCAAGGTCATGGAATCCATAGTTGCCGATGCACTGGTGTGCTATCTGGAAAACTGCAACCTCATCACTCCTGAACAGCACGGTTTCCGTCGACAGCGGTCATGTACAACTAATTTACTAATTGCACGCAGCAGTTGGACCGAGTCAAATGACGCTGGAGAAGGTGTTGATGTGATCTACCTGGACTTTTCCAAGGCCTTCGATGGTCTAGACCATCGGGTACTACTATCCAAGCTGCAGCATTACGGGATCCGAGACCCTCTTTTAAGCTGGATCGCCAACTTTCTATTTCAGCGGCAATTGGTGGTCAGCGTTCGGAGCTCTTTATCGGACCCCATAAAAGTCGAGTGTGGTGTGCCGCAAGGCTCGGTTCTAGATCCACGTTTGTTTGTGGTGTTAATTAATGACCTTGCACAGGGAATTGCTTCTAACTTTCTAATGTTTGCCGATGATATCGAGATCTGGCGCAGGATCCAGGCGAACGCCGACCAACATGTGCTTCAACGTGACTTAGATACAGTGTATCAATGGTCGACCCAAAACTTATTGCATTTCAACGTCAGTAAACGCAAGGTGGTTTCCATCCGACATCAGAGCAGCTACTCATGCCGACTCGGAACGAATATACTACAACAATCAACTCTCGAACGTGACTTGGGTGTCCTGGTCCAAGATGAGTTTGGTTGCTCCAGGCAATCCGAAAAGGCTTCGAAGACAGGGAACCAACACGTCGGGCTGTTGAGGCAGGCGTTTGGACGAATAAACGGCTCCATATTTCGACAAATGCTCAGTGCGTATGTTTGCCCCCATGTCGAATATGAAATTCAAGTCTGGCATCCATGTCTGAAACACGACCTTAATGCACTGGAGTAGCCTCAACGCCGGGCATCTAAGAACGTAATTGGAATGCGCAATCTTTCCTACCAGGAGAGACTGCAACGACTGGGATTGTTCAGTGGAAGCTATCGCAGACTACGAGGCGACCTTATTATGGCATATTTGATTCTGCGAGACCCACATCATATGTGCCGCCCTTAACTGCAACTCAGCAGCAATACAAACCTGAGGGGCCACTCATTAAAACTCGCAAAACAATACTGTCGTCTGGAGTGCTGCAGAAATTTATTTTCCATTCGTGTCTGTCACCCGTGGAATGCTCTCCCAGTATCGGTCGTCTCTGCACCGACACTAACAATATTTAAAAGACGGTTGGACAATGCACTTCACTTTGTCACTTAACACTACGTCTCCATCCTACACCTAGATTTTACCATGGAATTATTTGTTTTTAACTGTGGGTGCTGTGAATGTAAGAGGATCGCATGACTGCAGTGAAGCAAACGATAAGTCCTTATTTTCATGTGTAATGTATTAACTATTTTATTATCCTTATCATCATTATTGTTATGTCGATATGCCCACCAACTATCGAACGGGACTTGTAAAGCAACTCTTCTTAACCCGTATAAATTCATTGTTCATTATTCATTGTTCCAAAAGTCGGAGACCATTGGTATCCAGGACCCATTATCAGGTTGACCCTCGTCATACTTGTGTTCTCGTTACTTTAGATGGCTATCGCGCTTCGGCACACCCCATCACTATTGGGATCATACAAGGTAACGTGCCCGGTCCTTCACTGTGCCTGCTCTAATTCAATGACACCATCATATCTGCAAAACATGACACACCATTTTTATTTGCTTACGATATCAAAGTTGTTCAGAAGCATCGATGAGGCAAGCTTCATGGAACCCTACTGCTCATAGAAGACGATTTATGTTCCTTTGAGGGAAGATGCCACGCGTAGATGACGAACCTCACGAATAAGAATTCAAGCATAGTGTCTTAAAGCTGTTCTATCCTCGAAGGGTCTATTGCACTAAACAATGAACACGTCCCTACACAGCTGTCCACGAGTGACCTCCAAATTAAGTAGTCATCTACCTTCACTTTCTTCGAGCTTTCCCAATACCACGTAGCACGTGCCAGAAAAGAGGTGTTTAATATATTATAGTCCATACAGCCCATGCTTGAGTCGAGCTTTTTAAGCTAGAAACACACCCAATCTTCGAATATCGAGGCATAAGATACGGTAATATGAGAAACAGTGACAGGATTTATGTGGAGCGCCTGCAGAGGTCATTTGCTAAACATCTCACTGGAAAGCGCTCTGCTATGAGTTATCGAGGAGGTTACAGTGGACCAATTTAGATTTGACGTGTGAAGCACTTGCTGCTGCTACACAAGTGGACCTATCCCGATCTGCCACACTTAAGAGCTTGGCAACAAAGTTTTATACTGAATGCAACGAATGCTAGAGCGAACATTCGCTCCAGTTTCTTTCTGGTTTGATATAGCTATCTGAAGAATAAACTACCAATCACGCTCAGGTCATGCGACAATGGGGCAAAATTTAGAAACAAGCTCTCTAGTTACCTTGAGCTAAATACCATAATCGCTATATTCAGATGGAAAACGTCCCTCGATGTGCTGTTTCTTGATGGACCCAAAAACCTCTAAACATCTGTGTTGCGAAATTTCGGCTTTCTCCTTAACCATCCACCAGAAGGGAATTACATGAATCGCATACCCCAATTCTCTACACATGCATCACGCCAATGCAAGAGCAGGAATACTTATGAACAAATTGATCATTGCAGCTACAGTCACATTTTCTTGCGCCAGGAGAAATATGGGCATCGTCATTATATTATTATTATTGTTATTATTATTATTATTATTATTATTGAAGCCCTCTACAAACTGTATCCGGGCGTTTTTCGGGAGGCCACCTTTGCAAATACCCAATTGGAAGCTGCAACCAGGTCGTTCAGTAAGCTGTAGCGTGGGAGGTTACGTGTAAGTATAGTGTGTTGCTTCGAGTAATTGGCATAACACACACGTTTAGGGAGAACGATGACATTATCATTTGGTACTTTTGAGGTGTCTATTATAGACCTGTCGAGCATGAGTTCCGCACTTATAACTACGAGGTCTAGTACCGATGGTTTGTTATCAGGTGTGTATCTGGTAGATGTGATGTGATTGCACAGCAAAATATTCGCGATAAGGTCTTGCAGTTCGCTTTTGAATGTTTTGCTGGGGGCGTCAAGACTTCCAGAACGTTCAGGTTTGAATAGCTGAAAATAAGAAAGCAGCTGTAAGTTAAGAGCAAGCTTTTGGTCAGTGCGGATATAAGGTGGGAATCCATCTCTGGCGTGGAAGATTGTAGGCAATAAAGGCCTGCCACAAAACGGTTGTCAAAGCTGACACGCAGATGACACCATAGCGAATCGGTGACCCGCGTCTCTGACAGTTCCTAAGATTAAAAGTCAAAACCTCCTTTAGCTCCTCCTTTAGCACTTGTCACCCAGATTCGAACGAAGCCAGAGCAACTTGTCTCCTACATAATCCTATTCGTCAACCCCCACGCCAACATCACTGTTTCCCCTTCGGACTACTACAGCCGAAAACAAAATAATAACTGACTGAAAATCAGTAAAAAGGTGGACAACAGCGCACCATGCTGGACCCAAAATATACATGAATCTTTACAGTTCCCCACTGAACTACAATCCTCTTTTCTTAGACATGGGAGTGGTACCACAGATATTCTCATCAATGATACATCCAAGAGAAGCAAACAATCTATTTTCACTCTTCATGCCGTTTGTACTCAAGGCAGGAATATACCATTAGCAAGACAGGAGCACCCCAGCATTCATGCCTTAACCCACTCTTTCCAACCAACAATCTCGCTAAGTGAGACCAAAAACCTACACGTTTATCTAAGTACATTCGAGATAGCAACTGCCCCTTCATCTATGAATTCACTTTCTTTACCACAATTTCGTGCCCCTAAATTCTCACCAGCACTAAATGTTCTCAACCACCCCTTCCACACACATACCGTTTTTTCTAATCCTGAACAATGTGAGTTTTATTTACAACAAGCTTCATTATCCAAACAGTTGCGCATTCCACGTGCAGTTTTAGTCACTGACATATGGCGCTCCACTAATAAGTTGGATAAAACTCTTACAAATCCCAAATAACAAGTATTTGGTAAAGGTTACTGCACAATGCTTGGAGGGTGGATGTATTATATATACGTCGAGCATTCACAGCGATACTTCTTGGCTATCATGAGCAAATGAAACGTCCTGGAAGCTTTGTGGTTACGTTCCACTAGCACTTTCCATTAGATGCTCTTTGGATACTTCTACAACCCTCCGAATACCCCAACTGAGGATGTCGTCACCATTTGGTCCGCGTTACATTTGGCATCAGTGCTGCCGTACAAACAGAAAATAATTCCTGGAGACTTCAATTTCCTGAAATATCTTGGACATCAAATCTATCTTTATTAGAGCATACTGATTTCCTATCAACTACCATTGCTGGAGGATGGGCACGACGGGTTACAGAACACGCCTGGTTCACTAACGTACTTGAACAGCGTAACAATGCTGCATTACTGGTAAAAAAGCAGTGGGTCACAATTTCCGTCGGTAGAAAATTATTGCGAAAATAAACATTCGTGATAAAGTGGAAAGCGTTTTGATGGGTTCACCATAGGCTTATGTAGAAGAGCTGAGACGTACGCGTATTAAAACTATAAACCCATAAATCCATTGGTCGGGAGTGTGGCAAGATACCGTTTGATTGCGTTTTGTACCCTCTGGCTAACAAGTCCTAAAATGAAATGCAAATGGGAAAATGCATCGTCAACTCGTTTTCTAACTATCGCACAATTGTGGGCAGAGACGACATAATGAGGGTAGAATTCCAAGGCTGGCACATGCGGAGGGAAAAGAAATTTCTACGGCGTTCAATGCTGCTATATTGTATTGCCAGTTTCAGAGGATGACTTCTCAGATTAGTGTTGGGGCTCAATTCCAGCAGCGGACGGCAAATGTGGTTTGGATTCTTCAGAATCAGGTAAACCATTATGACATCCCCATGCAAACGCTGATATCGACTACTGTACAATCTTAGAGTTTTCAGTCTAAGCTGATAGGACAGATGAAAGAGGTTCGTGACTTTGTTTGTTGCCCAAATTTGTGGAGTCTCGAGCGCAATGAGATCCTGTTTCTGCCGCAGCTGCCATGCCTGGATAGCATATTCGGGGTGCGGCCGCACGTAGGCATTAAGCATTTGGGGGAACACTGAGGGTTCAACCAGACCGAAGGCTATCCGAAGAAGTTCGAAATGTTTATTGCAGGTTCTAGACATTACTTGTTTTTATCACCCGAGATCTTCAAGTACCAGCAAACCCAAGTCACGCTGCAGAGAGCCAAGGTGTGGTCTCCAAACTTGTAATCACCCACCGGCTGGTGATGCAGACGGATCGTCTTGCACTTAGCATATGTTCAACTGAAGCAGGTTCCTCGTTGGCCATTCATGAATGCAATCTAGGTCATGTTGGAGTCGATCATGAAATTGTTTCTTATTAATCGCCTGCCATATCTTGACAGCATCACCAAATAGCTGAAAATTCGAGGTGATAACCCTTGTCGGTTCGTTGACAAACGCAAGAAACAGGAGTGGTCCCAGTACCAAGACCAGTGGGACACCAAAATTCGCCTCAATCGGGTTAGATAGTGGTAACTTACCACTTACTTGAAGCTCCCGTTGGTGAAGATAGTTGCCGATCCAAACAAGAACAAGACCTCCTATTCCGCAACTCTGTAGACTCTGAAGTAGGGTGCGGTGATCCAGGCAGTCGGAAGTTTTTTGAAAGTCCAGAAAGATGACGACAACTCCAAACCCGTCATCAGCCACTTCCGGCAAACTACCTCTTGCCACTAGCAAGTTAGTGGTGCATACCCGGTGTTAACGGAAGCCATGCTGCTCTAGCACCTAGATATTACCGCTTTCCAGGTAGTGAATTATAGCCTCAGTGACGACCGCTTCCATCGCCTTCGCGAGCACAAGGTGGAAAGTCACTGGGCTACAGTTTGCAGGATCTGAGCGGCTTTTGCCTTTATAAATTGGATAAAGCTGCGGTTCCACGTAGTGGGGACCTTCTGTTCACCGAAACAACTTTGGAAGAAATGTGACAGCGGTCCAGCTAGCTTGGTGGCTGCAACCTTCAGAGCTTTTTGGGGGATGTTGTCAACTCCCAGACAGCTACGATCGTGCAGTGAGAATAACTTTCTTAGCACAATTGACGGTTTGAAAATTGCATGTGCAAACTATAGCGTCGCTAATGCGCTTGACTTTAAGGGAGAAGTAGGGGCTACAAGTTTGAAGCCGCAAGGCATTGGCTGTTTCTTCGGCGCTTTGTACTCTACTGACTACTGTGAAAAGTGGAGAGATGCCATGCTTTACTTTACCATGACTGTTGACATGCCTATACAACAGGTTGCTGTTTGCCCGGAACATTTTGACTAGACTCGGTTGATAATTTAATTTGTCTTCACGGAGAACTGCAGTGCAATGATTACGATTGGTCAAGAAATTGCTCCTAGTATTTGAGTCGGATTTAACCTTGTAGGTACGCCATGCTGCATACCTTATCGCCATCTATTTTCGAGTCCTGCTCCTTAGAATTGGAGGCATTTTTGCGGAACAAAGGGGCTTTAAAGCTAATGCTGTGTTGATCATGTCTCAGACTCTTTTAACGATCGCTGTCCAAACGTTGTCAAGGGGACTGTCATTCGAGAATTCCCAAGCGGATGTCTTGACGAGTTCTTACCAGATGTGGCAGCATTAGTTAGTTCCAACTGTTCGGATGGATACGCTGCATACCAAACATGGTTAAACATCAATTACATGGTCACTGAGACCCAATGGACAATCCATCAATAACTTGTCAACCATGAGGTCTTCCTTCGTGAGCGCAAACTCCATTATGGTGGGTTTGTTTGCTGTCCTGCACCTAGTGGGCTTGGTGGCATGACTGTACAAGCAAATATTAGCGATCAGTTCATGCAAGTCTGCTTTGAACTCGTCACTGAGTGGTGCCGATGCCGCTCGATCGTGTACATTGAAGTCCTCGGAGATGAGAATGTGGCTGTAGCTAGTGAGTGTTACGCTGTTAAATGCACGTATCAAGCGGGAATCCATTTCCGAAGTGGACTTTGGGGAGCGGTAAACGACAGCTACGAGACACGCGTCGTTGTGTTTTAGTCCAAGACGGCACCAGTGTGAGTCGGCAACACGAGTTTCCAGATCATCAACTATTGCACACTACAGATTGCTGTGGTAGTAGAGAAGGACCCCAACTCCTCTACTGTGGCGGTCGTTCCGGATAAGTTGTCACTCTTCGCAACCTCAGCATCAGCCACTTCTTGCTGCCACCAACTTTTAGTAATGGAAGTTAGATCCCAAGCATTCGTGATCTGACGTAGTCGAACGTCTGTAAGTTGACAGAGAAGTCCTTGGACGTTAGTTTGCATACATGAAGTGTCGGAGTTTGTGCAACTCATACGTGCACTTTCATTTAGCAGTGGTTAGCCGGCGACTAATCGTTTTCGGTGTGTACTTGGAGAAGTCTTCGATGTCTTCTCCATCATCTTCCTATTTAGTCCCGTAGATAATCTTCTACGTACAACGTAAAGTGTCTGGTCCCTGTCTTATTCAACAGATTATATGGGCTCACCAGATACTTTGGTGCATTGTTATATAATGGTTTCCATTGCGTTTGGTTCGTTGAGTGACATGTCGTCGCTAAGAGGCATGTCGCCGACTATCTTCAGCCACGCCTCAGGTGGCAGCCTGCAACAAAACGCACCAGCTTTTCAGCAGCTGTGATACCATACGTTTGTACTGCAAGAATAGCTTCAACATTCTCGGGCCACATAATTTATAGTTTGGTGAAGTACACAGCCATGACACGGATATCGCTAGCACGTCATCCATGATGTGTGTTTCACGCGTATAACACCATTGTTCTTTATCTTCGGTTGTTCTTTCACTCTCTTCACATGCTTCAGTTTTAAGAATGTCGTGAACAAGAATGGTTCTGGTTACAGTTTCCCTGCAGTAGTCCTTTAAGTGGTGGTTGGTTCGATAACATTCGCCACTTGGGATCACTAGGAAAGACACGGATGGAATAGTGTTCACTTCTGAGTCGACCAACCGACAGTAGAACTGATTCTACTTCCGTGATGGAGTTTAGCATAATGCGAAGAAGTCTCGGCTCTCAGTACTAATTAGAGTTTGGGTGTCGCGGAATTCGCACTACATGTACAGGTTATAGTACAACTCCACTTAGGCTACTAAGGACGTCCCACTGATTAAGGTCCTCCAGCTGACTGCCTATTATTTATGTCGACTTTGATTCCTGGACATTCGAACACAGGACGCTCAGTACAGGTTGTTGTTTCTTTGCACCTTTCAATATGTCACAGTTAGTGATTGGAATACTCGGAGATATGTCCCAGGAAACCGGCGGTTCCTGCACCAGTAGAACATGGCTTCGCTCCTTAGTTTTCGCTCCAGTTGGGTGTGCCGTTAATTTCAAAAGACGGCTCTTCCTGGGAGTAACACTAGCCCGACTTTCACTACTACCGGCTTACAATTTTGCTATGCACTCCGGCGGATGATTGGACGTAGCCTTGCGTCTAGTTACTTCGCTCGAAACGAGAACCGCATCAGTTGAATGTTAGTCACGTGTGGGACTGGAACAGCAATTGATTTTTGGGCTATTGCGGCATGTTGCCTATGTTGTTACGAGCCGTTCTCCTAAGAATTGGAGCAACACTTACTGGGAAGGCTTTGGGTTCACAGTCCGCTATGCTTACCCCAACCGTGGTGATTTATCTGACCAGCATTATCTCAAACTTGGCTAGCAGCCGGTCGTACTTCTGAGATAATAAGAGCCCGCTGTTTATCAAGGGGATAGATGTGCATTCTACGCAGAACGATAGAGAATCTGGTTTGTTAAATGGCTTGGCCTGTTTAGGCTTAACTCGCACGCACCACGCATGAAAAATCTTACGACACGGAATACGCCTGGTAACAAGGTTGGCACGTGATCAACATACTTGAGTAGACTACAAGCCAGTCATCGCGCTTGATGAATAAATGTTACTAACCATATGAATGACACCCTAGATGGTAAGCAGTTGTTCCGTTTATGACGTTGACGCCAAGGTCACAGCATTCATTTTATATTTGTGTGCTTGCAGACTGTCGTTTCTGGAGTGCCAGTCGAAGGTGTTAACGTGACCGTGGGACAGATTATACGAGCGCGTGATTGAGCATTTTCGTGGTTACGGCTGTAGATCGCCCCAGGCGAATCTGATTTGGAACCTGTAGCTGCTGCAAGCAATGGTGGATTTGAACAATTGACAATTCGTTCGAAAGCCGTTGAAATGCTCTAAGGAGTAAGACCAAATATTGTCTCTGATAGTTGGAGGTACGCAAGTTTGGGCGCTTTGATCTCGGCGGAACAATGTCTGGAATTAGAGTTCAGGGTAAATGTGGGATGCATGGAGTATGCTCTAGGAAATGCTATCAGGATGCAAAGCTTGTAACCCCACGACGAATAAGTATAGATCCAAAGGTGTGCGACAAAAGGTCGCTGAGCAACATCGAAAAACCAGGAGTGCACGAATGCGCGGTTAGCACGCAAGTTCGTGTAAGTTCAGGTTATTCGAAATACACGGCTGGATGTGAATGCATGGATGTTACTTCTTAAGTTAGGAATTGCCACAGTAAACATCGACCTACTAGACTGTCTCCTAGGTAGTGACCACAAACTATTGCAATTTATTTTCAATATCTGATCAGATGTCAATCTGAACTTGCTCCTACAATATTTCACTCTGAAGATTGGGCCTTCCGGACCTTCCCACTGGAGTGCTTTTTTCTTATCCACTAGTGTTTGCCTAACAGTAGCACAGTTCTATACTGACCTCCACTGTGCCATAACCCATTTTACTACAATTAAACATGTTCCCTACTGTTTTAAAGATGCAAAAGTACACTTACTTACCCAGAAGGCGAAAACGTTGCTAGCAGGGTTTCTTAGGACCGAATTCCTTTAAAAATATTGCATGGGAAGGTATGTACATCTAGGATCAAAAGTGCACGAGCGACAGAACTCAAAAGCGAAGAAAATGCTTTACAAACGGGTAGCAAAGCAAAGAGACTCCAAATAATTCATCGTCATAAGACTAGCAGCAGTGCTTCCCATTTCATGGGACTTGGATAAATATGGGAAGTTTATTTGTGGCCCACTTACCATTTGTGCGGGGTTTACCACCTTCTTTGTTGCTTCCATGCTTTTTGATTCTGATCCATAACTTAATGTCCTCAATCCATAACAATCAAAAGTCTAATTATTGTCGAAGTTTATCTCAACACCATTCAGCAGCTAAGTAAACCATCAAACCTTCTTTCAGGTTGGACTGCGACGGCATCGCTTCAACTGCTACTAAAATGGGGAAGGCCAGACTTGCCATTACGTTTGTTTACGAGAATCACTTAACCGCCACAAACTTGCTATTTTCTGTTCAGTGCGAAACCTCATGCATCATCTCATGCCTTAAAAGATATCACAAGCAAAACTTGTCAATCACCGACGGCTTCATCATACTGCCATCATCGCCATTCTGTTTGAAAGTTTAGTCAAGAATACCTTGATTGTATTCCTTAATTATCTGAAAACGTTTAACACACCCCAGCATGGTTTTCTTGACAGACGTCCCTGCGCGACCTTAGCTACACTTCAGAATTCATAAACTCCAGTTACACAATAATATCTTTATTTTTGGACCTAGAGAATAGTTGACCGTGGACTACGGATGTTGAAAAGAGTTTAATCCTTTGGAACCGGCTTTTAAGTTGGCTTTCCTCCTAGCTTTCTAATCGGTCTTAAATACTTACGTTCGGTGACCACTACTCTCCTCTTCGCCAACTTACCGGCGGCATCATCCAAGGAATTGTACTTGACCTCCTGCTTTTTCTCCTCTACATCAATGATATTGACAGGTCCATAAGAATGGCCAGCTCTTTCTATTTGCTGTTGACTTAAAGTTTGTTTACAAATTGCCTGATGAGATTCAAAACACAATACCTTATTTTAAGGTCTTCACTCTTTTAATAAATGTCCTGAAACATGGCTGATAAAGTTTTAGACAGACTAATGAAACAGTATATCGTGCAGTTTCTCGATCCCTGATTGGTCTATGAGAAGTAACAACAAATGTATGTTCATACAGCAGGCTAGCAGTGATCTCGGGATCTGATTTGTTTCCGACTTCCGCTATTCTGAACAATCCCAAAGCCAAATAGCTTCAAACAGATGTTTAGCAACATTCATATTGGTAAAATAACATAATGCTTGAATGGGACTGAACAAAGAATGCCTCCCGCGGTGGAAGAACTGATGAGAGCACTGTTTGTGTACGAACTGTGGCGCTCAGGCAACTTCAGTGCAAGTCAAATCAATCGGAGATCTGTTGGGAGGATTGTAAGACATAGAGATGCGTTGCATCTTGAGTTGTACGCGAAAGTTAACCTACCGGCGGAAGTACTAGGGATCAGCACTGAAGAGTAATAAACAGCTGTGTACAACCCTGGATATTAGATGCAGCTTTCACGGTAGACCTTGTGGGACGTGAGATTGTTTACGGATTGCACTATGCAACATCCTTTTCTAACAGAACTGAGATGGGATGTTTCTAGTAGGACCAAGGGAGCTGATTACAAATATGCAAGACAAATGTTTCTATCATGTCGGGGTTTTTGTGTCAATTTATGTTTTCAGATAAGCAGTGCTTTCCATGCGTCGATTGCTCGCCTGTGATTGGTCCGTTGGTGCCCTGTAATCGTGGGAAAGAAGTCCTCTTGGCCACGTTATCCACCTGGTACTGAAAGTCGATTGAGAGCTGTGTTTCCTTAATTGATATCGTGATCATGGCTGAAAGGCGCTGCTGTATCAAGGACGGAAATCATTTTTGTTACCTCTGTGGACCGTTTACTACAAAGTCGCAGTGCAGATCCAATTCTTCACTAATAAAGTCTGCCTACCACGTATATTTTGGGATGAAACTGAGAGATCTGGATAAGAAGTGGGCTCCGCACATTGTTCGCATATTGTTCATTTGACTCAAAAGCACAACAGCAATGCAAGATGCTCTTTGCAATCCCCATGGTGTGGCTGGTACCGAAGGATCACACTACAGACTGCTACTTTTGCCTAACCAGTGTCATTGGAATCTCTAACGGAAACAAGGAGAAAATCCATTACCCCGATCTTCGATCAGCTATTCGGCCTGTTCCTCATGATTAAACCTTACCCATTCCAGTGCTTCCCGTGAACATGTCACAGGTGATGAGTAGTGATTTTGCATTGTCACTTCCCTCTGATCCTGAAAGCTGTGCAAATTTTGAAGCTGATATACTCAACCCTCATCTTGTTGAACAAGCATAGCTGAATGACTTGGTACGTGTTATGGGCTTGAATAAAGACAAGGCCGAGTTGCTGAAATCTCGATTACAGCACCAGCACTTGCTGTAAACACTAAGGTTACTGTATAGAGAAAGCGAAATGTTAAATTGTCCGGTTTCTGTAACACAAGCGAAACCTTTTGTTACTATTATGATGTAGAAGGTCTGCTAAGGTGCGTGGCGTAAGGCATATCAGTGATGGATGACACCTGTTCACTGACTCGTAACAGCGTAGTCTTAAGGTCATACACCTCCACAATGAAAAGTGTAACCAACTGTGTCTTTGTTGCATGCAACCGATATTTAGGAGAACTATGAATGCATGCAAGCGATACTGTAAGCACTGAACTACTAAAAGTACAGTTGGAAGATCTGTGCTGAGTACAAATTCATTAGGCTTTTACTTGGTATATCACATGCAATTACTTACCGCTGTGCCAAGCGTTGCTCATGGATCTTAGAGCCATAGTGGTCAGGGCGTCAACCTTTGAACACTAGGCATCGAGGCCATCCTAGCTCAGGCTATCTCCATCTGATGAGTGCAAACGAGGAGGGAAACCGCTTATGGTGTCAGGATGGGGAGGAACACCACCGAACCACCAATTCGGATACGGTTGATGTGATCGTAATGATCGAGGTCTATTTCAAAGAGTACCGAGGTCTGAATAGTAATTGCGAGTCACCACCCAACCACACAGCGTGTACATCAACTGCTACTTAATATTTTGCAGCCTATCTGCTAGATAAACGCTCAAACGGACAAGTCACCTTCTTTTGGCAATGGTCCTTTTATCCCCACTATCCTGCGGGACTTGTCAAGCAACTGCTTTTTTACCCGGCATATATCTTTGTTCATTTTTAATTGTACCTAGCAGATCCATGACCAGGTAACGCACTAGAATAGGGAAAGTCAAGAATGAACACTTTCTTTTTGTTTAATACCTCATGGCAGCACACTTACAATTAACACTCCCACTGATGCTGGCGACCTTAGCACAGTGCATTTTGATTGCGGTGTCATTCAAACTCACATCGATCGGTTACTGTCTTCGTTCCTCCTGGACCTGATATTCTACCAGCTTCTCCAATAAAGTTTGGTGGACGGAATATATCTGTCTTTGCTTCTAAAGGTGTTTACCCTATGTAGGCGTTCGATGGACACTCTGTTAGCGAACCTAGATATAAGAATGGTTCAAAACTGGACATAAAAATTACCATCCAATTAGCCACCCTCCGAGTATTTCGAGAATAATGGAAAGAATTGTGAAAGAGAATGTTATGCACTTGCTGTCATTGAATTTGATAAAACTATCTGAACATGGGTTTTTGCAAAGTCACTCATGTCAGGCTTGTCAGTTATCGTTTCTAAACTCCATTGACAATGGAAAAGCACCCATCATTCTCTTTATTGATAAGCAGAAGGCCTTTGACAGAGTGCCGCACAACAACCTCTTGGTGAAGTTAACATTGCACTCATGGTCCACATCTTACCTCTCTGATCGTACGCAGCAGGTACAAATAGGACATACTAAGTCTTCACCATTGAAGATCAAAAGTGGTATGATTCAAGGAAGTGTGTTAGGTCCATTGCTCTTCATAATGTATATCAATAATATAACTGAAATAACAAAAGGTGGGACACCCAATATCTTTGCGGATGATATAAAAATACGATACATCTTCGATAACCGGTGTTTGAGCGACATCCTAGAAAACGTTCGTATAGACGTACTGGCCTTGGCATCGTGGTGTACTGACTGGCAAGTGTCTTTCTCGGCGGACGAGTGAAGTGCGTTAACATCCAAGTGCGAACTTTCGCCGAATGCACTTTACCTTTGTGGTAAACCCATCCCCTGCAATAAGACTCTAAGAGATCAAAGCATCCGCTACTTTAACACCTTAAATTTTGGTGAATAAGTTGAGTTCATAACGGCCAGATCACAAAAAAGCGCAAAAGTTTTCTTAAAACCATTTTCGACACGTGAACCTTAACTGCACTTGTTTAAGGCCTGCGTTCGCCCTGTACTAGAGTATTGTTCAACTAGGTTTACAAGCAGCAGAAACCGTGAACGCATGTGCCTAGACAATGGGCAGAGATAATTCACAAAGGCTCTCTTTAACTCTTCGTCTAAACTTAACTACTCTGAACGTTGTAAGATGCTACAACTGGAACCACTGTGGTTAAGACGCATGAAGCTTGGATTACCATTCCTCTTTGATTTGATCCATAAGCGCGCTTTCGCGCCAAATATCAATCTTCAATTCCAAATGGAATCTAGTTACGCAGTTAGAAATACCCAGAACAGACTCCCGGTGTTCAAAACGAAAACTTAGTTCCGAACGAAATCCCTTCTTAACAGATACACTGAGATCTGGAACAGCCTCCCTATTGAAATAAGAGCATGCGACTCACAACCGCTGTTTAAAAGAGCAGTTTCAAAGTGCCTGATGGTTCAATACGTAAAAAGAATATTGCAACTAAATTGCAATGAAAAAGCGTCTTTTGTGGTGGCGACCGATATGTAAGTGCTTTGATAGCAATTATAAACGAAATGTGCTAGGTAGATTACCTTCACTTAGTCAAGCCCTGCCGAAGGAGTATATTGGAAAAATAATGTAATGTTGCCAGAACTCGCTTCACTCTTCTTCTCCTGACCCACTTTCCTTCTTTACTCGGGAAGGTATAACTCACAGACGCACCAACAAGTGTGGACTGCAGAGTAATTGCGAACTGTGATTAAGATAACCATTTTTGTCTCCACTCTTCATGTCCTGCTTACTCAGCCACGCCTACGTCGCAGCCATACAGAAAAGTGTGAGCTGAGAAGGAAACGCTGATTGAATCTCTCCATCTTCATTCACTTTCACCATTCGTTTTTCTCTTACTCGTCTATGCTTCCATGTTGATCTCATGTAAACATGTCAGGCATCACAATGAGGCTAACCAGTTCTGCTCCCAACATCTTCATCACTATTTCAAAATATTCTCTTTCATTTTTCCTCTTACCCACTTACGCCTAGCGTATCTTTATATCAAAATACCTGAGCCACTTGACAAGTGCCAATCACATCCACCTCATACACAACAGATAAATCTCCCATTCTATCTGTTTCGGCCCATATGTACAGCTGGTGAAATGAAAGTAAATAAATGCTTACTCCTTCACGAATCTTTTTAGAATGCCACAATGTATAATAAATGATTTACCTACATTAGATGGTTTGTTTAAATGGTGTGGTTTCAGCTTTAACTTGTACCTATTATCAAAGTTGCCTCACATCCTTTGCTCAAGGAAACGAAAACTCGGTTCCATCTGCACAAGATTTCCGTCAGGACGCTATGCTATATTCTGCGCCCATAGAAGGATTTGGACAGCAAAACCCTGGCGGAAAAGTAATTTTTATTAATGTCTGACATGCAATTTACTGTTAAACTACGCGAAAAATTGTAACAATATGATCCGAATATCACACGTTTGATTTAACATAACAAATTTGCTAGCTAATTCGAAAACCGGCCCTACTAACTGTTAACCAAGCGTTGTAACGCATCGTAGGTTGCGCATTTCCGATGACGCGCCTGGATGCCCAACGCTAAGGCTACTCCACTACAATCAGCTGGTATTTCAGTCATGGCTGTCGGCTTGAATTGCGTATTGCACATGAAGGCGAACATAGACAGTGACCATCTGTCGAGAAATAGTAATGTGTGTTTGTCCGAAGGTACCTTGAAACAGACCACGTGTTTGTTACCGGATTTCGATGCGTTTTCGGATTGCCTAGAGCAACCCAGATCACTCTGAACCAGAACACCTAGGCCGCGTTTGACGGAAGATGGCTTCAGTTTTGCGTTCCGAGCTTGTATGAGTACTTGCTCTGGTGTCCAGTGGAAAGTAACTTGCAGTTATTCCCGATGAAACTGCAGTACATTTTGCATTGACCGCTGATGTAGAGTTGTTTGTTTATTCTGTAGCAGACGCTGGTCGACATTTCTCCGGATCATGCACCAAATCTTGCCGCCGTCAGCAAACATTAGAAAATGTGAAGCGTTTGCATATGCGAGGTTATTAATAGATACCAAAAACCATCGTGGCCCTGAAACTGAGCTTTGCGGCACATCACAATTTACTTGTATAGGGTCAGATAAAGAGCTCGAAACTCCGACCACTAACTGCTGTTGGAGGAGAGAGTTTACGATTAAGCTCAAAAGGGTTCCATTAGTGCCGCAATATTAAAGCTTGGAAAGGACTATCCGACGATTTAGGCGATCGTATTCCTTCGAAAAATCCAGCTAGATCACATCAACCTCCCCTCCAACCTCAGCTGCCTAAATCTAATTAATCTAAGCTATTGGTAAATTTATACTGCATGGTAGTTGTCGATAGAAACCTTGTTGTTTTGGGCATAATATTGTTACGGTTTTTCAGATAGCACACCTGCGCATCGGCACGATGGATTCCATAACTGGAAATGTACAAGAAGGAGTGATGCTGGGTGCTAGAGTTGGTTATTTTTCTGTCATTAATAATGGCAATTTATCTTACAGGCTTCCACATCGCAGGAACCTAACTATGGTCTAAGCAGCACCGAAAGGACTGAGCTAAAATTCCAATAGTTGTCGCGTCGCTGCTCCCAGTGCATCATAGTGTATGGTATGGACCATCGGGTAGCTGTGGTTACGCAAAGACGCACACTTAACAAAACAACTCCAAAAGTAAGCGCGATTTAAATGAGCCATGGCGGTGGGCCAACAAAAACTAGCAGATCGCCGGATGTCGAGACCATGTGAAATGTGGGGACATACTGCGTTCAAAACACGATCGCTGATTCCGCAGCCGTTCTTGTTGGCTCATCAGCCGCCCGGGGCGAAGAAATTTCCTGCCTTGCGTTTCGAAGGCTATTGGCGAGCTTGCACATGGCGTTCACTTAATCTGGTCCAGAGCTAGGAGCGGCTGCACTCAGGTGCTGACGTACACTGGCACGCTGAATTGCTAACTGTTCAGTGGCGCAAATTGCCTGGCCGGCAGGGGTGAGATGGGACAGACGCAAAATGTGTGCCTACGATTACAGAGCAAACAGAGCCGTTCGGGTGTGAGAAGTGAACGTTAGCAAACATCACGGCCGAAATCGACCTGTCATGCATGGATTGCAGGGCAAGACCAAGGAAACACACCGTTCGGCTGTGAGAACTGAACGTTAGCCAGACATCACAGCTGTAATGAATGCGTCGTGCCTAGACCGCGGGGCAAGACTAAGGAACGCAAGCCGTTGTTCGATGAGAACTGCACGTTAGCCAGCACCACAGCCGTACTGAACGTGTCATGCTTCAATCGATCGGTATTCGACCTTCAAGCAGGTGAAAAGCCAGCAACACGGCTCGCTGCGAAGTGTTTACTGGGTCGCTGTGCTAGCAAGTGCGTAAAACAGCCTGACCGGATGTGATGACCGGTCGATGGGAGCCGTACTGTTATCGCCACAAAAGCTGTTATCACCTCATGACTGGTTTCCAACAAACCCGTAAGCTTTTAGTAAGCTGCTTTCGCTGCTAAAAGCAACCATACTGCCGGGAGCACATTATAAGGTTACAGAGTTGTTCGCTTTACCATTCCGATCGCGTGTGCGTTACAGCTGAAATGTCACCCTTCATGAATGCATAAAAGCGATTTCGTGACGACTTGACTTGACAATGCTCTTAGATCTCAGTCTGCCCCGACGCACTGGTAGCACCATTAGACAGCACACCAATTTAGTCATGAATACAACTATCACTCTCACAGTCAGATGATCGATAGTTGTACAAATTGAGCAGACCTTCGTTGATGTTTCCTGTGTACTTTTGGCACTGGTTACAAGTTCTTACACATCGGTTTTAAACTGTTTTTAGATGGTATCAACATTTTCTAAACACTGAACATTATGCGCCTATAAGCAAGCGGTTTGTGTTTCCCAACTTACATCTTAGATCAGTCAGGAGGTGGCAGTCCATTTAGGGTGCAGAGTTTGGGGAGGGTCGGCACATCAAGAATATATGGGAACGGTCACTGCTTTCTAACCGGAACCGGTACCAAGGCGAATCCGGGTACTGTGTAATTGAATACTCCATGGCTTCGCAATGTAGATCTATTCGGTATTGCAACATTATCCCTCCCTTCTGCAAGTCTTAATTTTCGGATCAGTGACATGCCCAGCAGCACGACTTCCGCATCCATCATTTCAACGTATAACCGTCTCCGTGACACCGATGGATCGCCGAACAACCGCCTTGTGGCGCCAGCTGGGGGGCTCGGGTTGATCTCGTATGGTTCGGTGGCAGTGTTCCAAGACGCGGTGGTTTTTGACCGGGCAAGCCTTCTCCTGTAAAAGGACATGTCTATATTATTAATTAGTAAGAGGATTACAAGTGTAATGTTTTCACCCCAGCTGCTCAAAGCTACATAACACAGTCTAGTCCGGACGTGTAGTGCCTTACTTGGGCTCGTCAGTTCTGCGCTTTTCCTAGTTTCCCCACTGGGGATCGAACCCATGACCGCTAGAGGCAGATGCCAACTAACCAGCAGCTTAAGCCACTGAGCCATGGGGGACGTAGGTTAGACTATACAATCTGCAAGCTAACTGGGATTTAGCACAACCCATCTTCCACTGCCACGCAGGTTCATACCTTAGTAGATGATAGTGGCTAGCCTCCGAAAATTATGACTTCCTCTCATTAGACGCTACATCCATACCATTTGCAACTAGGAGAGGCCAATTTTTATATTACTAATGTGTAGGATGAGCAAACTGCGACTTGGCTAATGTGACTCGCCACTAACGAACGACACTGTCTCTTACGTATCTGGCTAGCGGATCAACTTCCTCATCGTGCCAGTTGGGTGGTTTGGGTTTAACCCGTTCCAGCAAATAGCTGGGCGGCAGTATTCCAGGATATGGTGGGTTTTCGCGTGGCAACGGTTCTCCCTTTGAAAAGCCACAAACGTCTGCTTAAAAACCCTATGACTTGGCGGTCGTGACTCGCCACAAAATGAAGTCAGTGCTCCATGGATATCCGCATAATTCTTTCCAAACCACGGACCCCAATTTTCTACTCGCACATTGTCGACGATTCCAAACATACAAGAATGGAACAGCACAATAGACAACACAAACTAAATGGTTCGCGGCATCCGGTTTCGGATTTGTCTGTCACTGTGGCCAGCCACAGGACGCCTGCGCCTACAGAGGGACCATGGGTGGCTTGCGCTGCACCACCCACAGCTCCAACCACACATCCCATATCCAGTGTAAACCCGAAGGAATAAGACCGTGAGGCATATGGATGGGACCCACATTTCATCAACGGAGCCGGCCCACACCCCCTCAAAGGCAAACACAAGCACGCTGTACTTGGGGAACCAAGCGCACACAAGGCGGTGGCTTGACCGTAGTCGGCTCCACATTGAGAGCATAGAACCACGCTTTGATCCTAACACGGCCACAATGACCGTGCAGCCCATCCCCTCCAGCAAAGGCAAACTATCTTCTTGGGCCAGTATGGACGAGGTAGTGGGTAATAGACAGGTAGGCACCTTGCCAAAATTCACCTCAAGCGCAGCGACACCGGGGATATCAAGCAACAGCCAATTAGTTAAGATAAAGATAGCAAATAAACTAAATCGATTAATGCCCAAGGAAACGTGACATAAATTTTACATTAATGCGCATTTAGCATAAGTTGTTTACAAACTAATCCTAGACAAGTTAACAAGGTCAGAAAGTATATTTTACGGAAATGACACAAACACGAAAATGTTATCGAAATTAACTACAATCGTCTTGATCGACATGTGCAAGTTTATAGAAGAAAGTATAAGTAGATATTTATATGAGAAAGAAAAGCATAAGGACAAAATTTCAAACCCACCACCTGAAATAAATAGACTTAGCATGCATGCACGCGGTTAGTAAGTCGAATGCAACGTACCTACAAACGCTGCGCCGGTTCTGCCTACGTTCTCTGCAGAACCCGTCTTCACTTCGGTAGTGGTCCCGAGTGGCCCCGCTCATGGCTCACTAGGCCTGCCCGACTCAGACACTCGCGACCACATGTGCTACAGCATCATGCGCTCGATGTCGATGGAGTACAACCCATCGGTGCTTGCCGCTTCCCCACTTGCCGCTTCTTCTCTGCATGCACGAGGTCTTTCTCCCGCACTTCAGCAACTGACTACCTGATTAGATCGTGCCATGCAGGCATATCAAACGCCTTCGATTCCCATGATCTGCAATCAAGATTAGAACGTGAGAGGCGCACTTTAATCATGTCCTGGTAACGTAACTTTGGTTTCCCCACTTGCTGACCACATAATAGTTGTTTCGGTATCTGCGTCGAATCCATACGACTGACATGACCGATCCACCTCATGTGTCTCAGCAAAAGCATGCAGTCCATTGCATACATTCCACTAGGGCGCAACACTTCCGTGTCTGCAACTCTGTCGCCCCAACCGATGCACAAAATCTGTCGCAAACACTGCTAATGGAACCGCTCGAGATATCGCACATCCCGCCGGTATATCGTCCACGTTTCACTGCCGTTTAGAAGAACGGACAGCACCATGGATTTGTACACCATCAGCTTCGTGCCAATGGTAAGCTGATGGTTGTTCCACATTCGGTATTCTAGCTTCCTGAATGCCGCCACTGCCTTCGACACGCGGATACGAAGCTCACTGTGTATCTGCTGATCAGTCAACATCACACTCCCTAGGTAGCAGAAGCGGGAGCTGGTTTCCAATACTTCAGCACCAATGCTAATTAGCGGCGTTACTGAGGATTGTACCTCCGGTGAAGGCTGAAAGAAACAGACAGTTTTGCTTGTAATGATGGTGAGCCCGAATTTGGCCGCTGTCGAAGCCAGAGCACCAGCCATATGCTGCAACTCATCCGCGCTGTGTGCAAACAACGCACAGTCGTCAGCAAACAACAACATACTGATAGTTGTCTCACAGACTAGAGTTCTCGCACTGAAACGACGGATGTTCAGCAAACCACCATCAATACGGTGCTCCACACGAACACCGTAAGCACAAGCTGCATCAAAAGCACAAGACATCATGGCATGAAGATATATATTAAACAGGGCAGGAGCTAAGACACAGCCTTGGTTCACACCAGCGACAACTGCAAAGTCATCCGAGGTCTCTCCACTCAGCTGCACCCTCGCTCGCATACCGCTGTGCAGACATATAATTTAACTTACAAAAGTACGCGGGCAAGCAAACTTACCCAACACCGGCCACAATGCCTCGCGGTTCACCGTATCAAATGCCTTGGTGAAATCAACAAAAAGCGAGTACAATGGCTGGTGTCGTTCTCTGCACTTCTCCTGCAACTGTCGAGCCGTAAACACTATGTATACAGTGCTGCGACCCGAACGGAATCCACATTGCTCTTCCGCCACGTTCGGTTCCACAACCTGACTGACGCGGCGGTTGAGCGGGATTCGGGCAATCACCCTGTCCACACAACTCAGCAAGTTGATGCCACGATAGTTCGTGCAACGTTGCTTGCTCCCTTTGCCCGTGTACAGTGGTAGCACAAGGGCATCAATCAGCTCAGCAGGCACCTTCTCCTCAATCCATACACGTTGCACCAAGTGGTGCGGCGCAGTCAACAACGTGGGTCCGTTGTGTTTGAATATTTCTGGAGGGATCCCGTCGGCCCCGGCACACTTGCGGTTTCGCAGCTGAGCAAGTGCCCTCTGCGTCTCATCCAGTGTCGGCGTGTCCGCCAGACTCGTCATCACATCGTGCTGATTGATCCCGTTCAATGTGGGCCAGTCAAACTCTGAACGGTTGTTCAAGAGACAGTCAAAGTGTTTCCGCCAGACCTGCATTACGTCTGCAGTCTGTGTGCAGGTAGCGCCTGAACCACCATCGATCAGCGTCCTCAGCGGCTCCAATCTCGGTCCATACACCGCCTTCAAGGAGTCAAAAAATTCCTTGTGTTGGCGGCGTTCGGCGTAACATTCCATCTGCTTCGCCTTCTCCGTCCACCATGCATTTTTAATGCGACGGAGCTCTAGGGTCAGTCGCCGTCGAAGTTTGCGAAACTGACTCTTCTTCCCCAAGTCACTGGGATCTGCAACATGTGCAGCAAATTCTGCATTCATCTCCGACACCAATGCGCCAATCGTCGCATTGTTATCATCAAGCCAATCAGGCCGTTTACAGTTTGCGCGCGATGGTCTCCTCGGCAACAGCTGTCACCTGGTCGCGAATTTGGTGCCACAGGTCGCCCACTGTGCCTATGCAGTCCACATCACCATACAGGCGTGCAGCCATCGCCTTCTCCAGCTCAATACATTTCGCCACAGTACCGAGGGAGTGAATGTTAAATTTACGCCGATGCACGGCGGGAGTGCAATACATAGATTTACGAAAATATATGTACAGTTTGATCCGCATCAATTTGTGATCAGTACCACACTCAGCTCCACGCAGTACACATGTCATGCGCACTTCACGCATATCACGCTGACGTAAGATGATATGGTCGAGCTGGTGGGCGTGACCACTCCGTGGGTGCGTCCAAGTTGCAATATAACTCTCCCTCAGTGCAAACCGAGTGTTCGTGATTGTCAGACCGTGAGTGGCACACAGTGAGAGCAGCCTGTCACCGTTCGCATTCGCTGAACCAATGCCATGCGCACCGATAACATCTGACCACACCGATGCATCACGCCCAGCACGCGCGTTGAAATCACCCAGCAGAAATAGTCGGTCGCTCCTCGGCACACACCGTATCACGGAGGATATCTGAGTGTAGAATTGCTCACGCGTGTCATCAGGATAACACATGGTCGGACCATACGTGCTTATAAAAGTAGCAAACTTACCTCTTCCGAGTCGTAGGCGAACAGTCGTCAGTCGTGCGCTAATGCCTGTTGGTTCACCCACCAGATGGCAATGGAGGCGATCGGATATTGCAAATCCGACCCCATGTTCACGTGGTGCTGAGGCGGCGTTGCCTACCCAGTAGAATGTGTAACCAGCACCTGTTTCATGCAACTTACCTTGCTCAGCGAGCCGGGTTTCACTGAGCGCCACAATATCGATGTTGTAGCGCGAGTTCCATCGCGACCAGTGCAGTGGGTCGCTCCGGGCGCTCGCTGGAGTTCCGGTCCAGTAGTGTGCGCACGTTGCAGCACCCGATGCTGAGTGCTTTGCGCGCACGCATGCGATTGCCTGGGTGGGCAATCGCACGCGAGGTAGTCGTTGTGCTTCAGAGGTTTGCTTGAGGGACTCCACCCGGAGCCTTTGGCTCAATAGCCTGACCCACAAGGCAGTGGGGAGCAGATCCAGCTCGGGAATGTGATTGCAGATGGAGATTGGGATCTGCTTGACGGCCGTCACGCGCAGCTTTTGAGGTACTGGAACGATTTATATGTGTTTTCGACCGTAGTAGGATACACCTGCGACCACGGCCAGATGCAGGTGGTTTTTAGCGGGTTTGCACCCATTTGACCAGGGGTTGCCTGGCTTGAGGCGGGCAGTATCAAACCACTAAACACCGGGAGATGCCCTCCCACCGTCAGAGAAAATGCGTGGCGCTCGTGCTCTACGCCAATCGAGCTGTGAGCTTATAAACCGTAGAACGCACAGTGTTCAGGGCGTCAGCCATGAACTACTACTCCTTGAGTTCTACCCCAGCTCAGGCTATCTCCACCTGATAAGTCTAAACCAAGACGAAACCGCGGTCGTGGTGTGTCAGTGCTGGGAAGAGCAACACCCAAATATATCCAATCAGAATACGGTCCTCGAGATCGGAATGACCGAGGTTTGCCTCAAAGTGAGCCGAGGTCTCAATAGAGGCAGCGAGTCGCAACCCAACCACACAGCGTACTCCCTAAATTCAGCTTTCAACACCCAGACCTGTTGTCTCCCATGGCTAGGTTTTACTAGAAGAGGGCCACCAACCACTTCGTAATCTCCGAAGAGGATGGACTAGGATACTGGCAGGGCGCCCACAGTTGACAGGAGAACGATTCGGGTCCGCAGCCAAAGCCTTCGATTAAATGTACACCCGAAAGGCAGCGGGTCTAGCACATGGTCAGTTCACTGACTCATGCGGATTGGTGTCCTGGATCTTAGCATGGAGAAGGGGGTAACCCAGCTCCCACCCAGCGGTCGCCACGAGGAGGCGCCCAGGATATGAGAATATGGCACAACAGTAGCAGCAGTGGGTAGACCAACAGTCAGGATCTAGCCACCATCTGCCTCAGCG
This sequence comes from Dicrocoelium dendriticum, assembly GCA_944474145.2. Classification (NCBI taxonomy): domain Eukaryota; kingdom Metazoa; phylum Platyhelminthes; class Trematoda; order Plagiorchiida; family Dicrocoeliidae; genus Dicrocoelium; species Dicrocoelium dendriticum. Next base: position 43,912,717 of record OX104059.1, on the reverse strand, counting down.
AACCATAAGCTCTCCCGCACAAAGCTCTCACGCACAAAGTATGCAGCTACATACACACACACACACACATTTACAAACTTACATACTCCCTACACAAACATACAGTGTTATGGCAAACATATCGGAATTTTGCTCATTCCTGCTCACACATTGTTGTCAAAATGATCATGCATCTATAGGCGTGCCTCGCCTTGCCGAGAATAAAAACTTAATTAATTTATTTATTTCACGAATATCAGTCATCCAATACCAATAATTTCATTCACCCCTTCTGGCACTGACCAGCCGACCAAAAATGAACACGAATACGGCGTTAGTTTCACAAATCCAGGCAACACAGCAATAATAATAATAATAAGTATATTTTCTCATCGAGTGAGAAAATGTGTCCATATTTGGCACAAATCAAATTTTACAGAATATTTCATGCTCATCAATGTGTGGTGAAGCGTAGCGTGCATGTCATTGTCTGCTGTTTCAGGGTATGTATTTACTCACGGGTGTGTTTCAGCGCAATGGGCATTAGTTGGTTTAGTGGATGGTAACAGCACTAGAGGTGTGTCATACGGTATGAAACGTTTTTATACTATTTATATGTTGTCTGGCCCTTCTTGATGCGATCTCTCCCAAGAGAACAGGGTCGTTATCGCGTTCAAATCTAGATAATTGGTGAGCTTAACGCGCAAGCCCGTTGCGCTCTCACACGATCTGATTGTGACTGGGATCTTATTCCACAGGCCAGCATATGTGACAAAGAAAATGTTAGACTGCAGACTTACCCTGCACCTAGGTACATTCAGGGTAAACTACTTATTGCGTAACTCTCTTGTCGGACTATGTTATATTTCTAGGGAGGGCAAATGATAGTAGGTGTTTTTATGAATCAAGTACAGAAGCAGCAGGTTAAGTCTCCATCTTCGTAGCCAAAGCGGATCAAGTTGGAATTATTGGCAGCGCTCCCCATAGTTCTTAGTGGATACTTTGTCTAACAGGCGTTTGGTAAATGATCTCTGTATACTTTCCAGAGATCCGCTGTCAGAGTTCCTTATGCTGCCACAAATGACACAGCAATATTCAAAATGGGGCGAGTAAGCATTTTGAAGAATGCTACTTTGGCTGGGGTTAGATAAATTTTATACACTAAACTACCCATTGATTTTCTGGCTTTAGCCAGCTAGTATTCCACTTGTTCGGCGAACTTGAAGGTATAGGTAGAATTTCGTCACATCTAGGCTCACTCAGACAGCCGCCACAAGCCCGGAAAAGCACTGTACGCGCGTTTCATCCTTTCGGGAATCATCAGCAGTGCGCATTCCATCGGACCCTTGGTAGGGCTCGAAACCGCAACTCGACTGTTTCCAGTCCGTGTTTGAGACCACTGAGCTACGGGGGACGGCAACGACCATCGTGAATAAGTTACTAGATGTGATATAGCGCCGCTCACTATCCACTGACTTACACGTTACTGCCGTGCAGAGGACAGGGTAGCCCCCTCACCAAGCGACGAGCTTAACAAACTTAAGCCGCCAATTATCTTATGGCATTATAAGCAGTTTGTTCTGTGTACTGATTGCAGAAGAGTAGTAGGGGGAGTTGAATGGTATAGGTAGAATTTCGTCACATCTAGGCTCACTCAGACAGCCGCCACAAGCCCGGAAAAGCACTGTACGCGCGTTTCATCCTTTCGGGAATCATCAGCAGTGCGCATTCCATCGGACCCTTGGTAGGGGGCTACCCTGTCCTCTGCACGGCAGTAACGTGTAAGTCAGTGGATAGTGAGCGGCGCTATATCACATCTAGTAACTTATTCACGATGGTCGTTGCCGTCCCCCGTAGCTCAGTGGTCTCAAACACGGACTGGAAACAGTCGAGTTGCGGTTTCGAGCCCTACCAAGGGTCCGATGGAATGCGCACTGCTGATGATTCCCGAAAGGATGAAACGCGCGTACAGTGCTTTTCCGGGCTTGTGGCGGCTGTCTGAGTGAGCCTAGATGTGACGAAATTCTACCTATACCATTCAACTCCCCCTACTACTCTTCTGCAAACTTGAAGGTGTAAGAATACCTGATTCCGAGGTCTCGGGTAGCCAGCTGTTCACAAAGGTGTTTGCCGTTGAGTATAATTGATCCCTCAGGTAGCGAACATCCGCGATACATGATGCTAGGTTTTTTCGTCGAACAATTCATCACCGAGGTGTCACACCATTACTCAAGAGATTGGAGGTCATCCTGTATGAGCAGTAGTAGAGGTTGAAGTTCAGCTCGTCGAAATTTGTGGACTATCTTTATGTCATCTGCAAGTAGAAAAGGCATGCCATGTCTGCTAACCGCACTGATGTCATTGACATACAGCAAGAACAGTAACGGACCACGTACACTCCCTTGAATGACTCCACTAGTGATTGGACGTGGTGAAGAGTGATGGTCTGCTATATTAACTACCTGAGAACGGTCTCTCAGGTGTGACAATAGCCAGCCTAGGAGTGGGTCCTGGATTCCAAAGGAACCAATCGTGTTCAGCAGCCGTTTAGGGGGCAGTCAATCGAATGGCTTTTCCATGTCCAGGAACAGAAGCACGACTGCATTTCCTGACGCAATAGAATCCGTAACATGGTTTAAATATTGTAATTGGCAGATGATGCACGATGCTTTGTCCAAGAAACCATGCTGTGATCTGTCTTTTAGCTCCAGCGAATTGATGAATTTCATTACACCGTTCTTAACCAGTTTCTCTACTATTCAGGCTAGCACAGGGGTGGGATGGATCGGCCGGTAAGTGTTAATTACTTGTTTGGAGCCACCCTTGTGACGGGGGATGATGAGCGATGTTTTCTACTGGCCTGGAAAGTGGCTTGATTCCAACGAAATCGTAAACAGGTTCAGGAATAGTCACGGAATGTCAGGCCCTCCCAGTTTTACGATGGCGGGTGGGATCCCATCGGAATCCAGATTGGAAGAAGGTTTGGTAGAATTCATAAGATGTTGTATAGTAATGAAAAAAAATTCAATTTTACACGGGGACTTGGTTGTTTTCACTCGAATGCTTGTATTTAACGGGGCCGCATCTAAACTCATGAATGTTGCGAAATATGAGCAAAACGCTTCACAGCTTTCAACTGGACCATGCAGGGACTGTCTGTCTTTCGTTTCACATGCCGCTCGCCGAGCCATTTGTTCTTTGTGAATCCTCTTCCTCAACTGTATGTGCTTGACACCGTCAATGATGTTTTGTAATGGTAAAAGCAAGGTGAATTTTCCCGTCCTGTATCCAACACTTAGTCTTCGGTGTTTCCGGCTGACTGAACGCACGATCGCATCATTTTGCCACGTGTGGTCCCCTTGTCTTAGGGAATAAGAAAAGCAATGGCCTGATTGACCCACACACACACACACACACACACAGACAGTCATACCTACAAAATGCATACATACACCTATCACATTGATTCATATGCTACGGATAAACGTTTAGCGCTATTCACATTTACCGGTCCTTAAATTTTGTAGCAACATGATCACGCCTTTGCAGATATTTCATATTGTCGAGAATAAAAGACTTATTTCTCTCAAAGTTTGACCGGGAAAACTAGTTGTGTCGTTGGATTGCGACACGACAAAATATTTTCACTTATTTATTTATTTATTTTGAATTATCTTTCTTTCATTTTGGCGAGGAGAAGGAAGATATCTTGAGCATTCGTATTTATGCAGGCTACTTTCTCTCTCTAGGAACCAATAGGAAGTTAAAAGTATCAGATGTGGACGAATGCCGACGGATGTGGCGCTAGCTATTTTAGTGTTTTCGTCGCGATACTAAGCAATCGTATGCAACTTGAGTTGACTAAAGTTCGTCACATACCTGGTCTGAAACCTACATCAGAATCAATTGAATAGAAAGTCAAGTGTAGCTCCTGTGTAATCGCCGGCAGGTTTGCATTTTTAGAAAAACTCATGTCTGCTCCATGTTAGGTTTGTGCAGCTTTTAAATTGAGTTCAGATGGAAAAGTTTTCCGATTTCTGCGCCAATGTTATAACGCTTCCGTTGTTGTTTGAGCTTATTTAACCACGACTTTCAGTGTTCTTACTCCGTATACTATTTATTTGAGCGAGATAGTTTGGCTTTTGAACGATCGCGCGATAATGTTATCCGAAGAAAGTTCTTTTATCTAAGAACCGCCAGTGTTACAAATTGTGGTTTCCAGATTCTTGACTACCGCTGAAAGGAAGCTCTGGCTCGCTACGAATGAAGATTGTGTCCAGACGATTCTGCTTGCCGCGTCCTTCCAAAATGTTCCTTTTTTGCAACTTTTGCCCGCTAATAGGGATTTCTGGATACATGCATCTCCTATACTATCCATGGTGCAGCGCGCATGCAGTGTAAGTCTTCCACGCCAATGGCGGGTCCTACAATCGCTTTACTAAGGCGCTTTTCGCTGTAGTGGTTAGAGCTTGCGTGACGAGTAAGTTGTACCAGGTTTGCGGATTTGGCTGGGACATTCCTCAAAATGCACATTGAGTTCCATTGGTCTTAGTCGCCATAAAACTTACCCCACAACGTGATGGCGGTAGATTCGAAAACATTTGTGCTTACAGCAGTCAGAGCCCTATTGATGGCTCCTATTTTCGTTAAAATACAAGGTGGAGTGATTGTTGGTGCTGACTTTTGTCAAGTGATGCCTGTCTACTGCTTGTACCTCGATTCGCCTTGGTGGTGTTTGTAACGGAAGAGACTGCAAGGGTGCCATCCCGAGAGACCTCAGCGGAGGTCTCTGCATATTTTTTGATGCCCCAGGAGACTTGGGCTCAGCAATAGAAATGTGAACTGCCATTGCAGCGACCTGGTGTTCCGATGTCCCATCCTTCTTAATGAAAGAAGTTGTTGACACCGGCCGAATTCGATCGGCTACACATTTCTGGTAGTTCCTGATTTTCGTTGTCATGAATACCGCTTGACTATCAGAGCTGAAGTCTATTTTCATCTGATCTTCTACCAAAGATGCATGAGCTATTGGCGATTATGATCCAGGGGAAGTAAAATGTGCACCATACCTCTGCACAGAGGCAACTAGGCCTAGCTGCCTGCGAAGTAATCTTAGCGTTCACCCACTATTCGTACTTCTGGAAGAAGGTAAGCGCGCACCTGAGATGGTCGAGGACACAGTACAATACCAAAGGATGGATTGGGAGGTGTTCCACTCTCTTACCTGTTATAGAGATAAACTAGCACACTTTGGATAATGCCATTTGGAGTAGCGCGAGCAGGCTAACCCTAACTTTACTCATTGCTAACGTTCGTCTGGGGTCCTTTCGGATTGGCATTTAATTGATTTCTGCCATTCTGTGGTGTCGTTATCTGACGCAGCTAGCCTGTTGTTGTTCTTTTCTCTTCCGATTTTGATAACGGCGCAAATCGGTCAAACAAGTGTTGTGGTTAGGAAAGTCAAATGAGCGATCGGTGTGGCTGCGCCGTCCATGTGATGGGCTCTGTCGACGCACCGACCGGCAAAGTTAAGAAGGATGGCAAGTGCGTTCGGAGTATCAGTCGATTCCAAATAAATTCTGGGTGAGCAGCAAAGTACAGCAAAATGCAAGACTGTGACTGTGATTTTGAAAAAACACGATTGCCATTTAACTTGATCGCTTCGACAACGATTTTCGAATGAGTGGAAAGCAATCCAACTAGTGCTTGAAAACAGGTGGTTTCACGTGTGAATTTCAGTGAAAATGACATCAGAAACGCAAACGTGAAGCCGATGTTGAGGCAATAAAACAAGTTTAAATCTTATTTGACCACCCTGAAGACCTGATAAAGCCAACTTGAATGGATGTAAGCTCAAACGTTTATAGCAAAATGCTGAGAGAGGACCCACAAAAGGCAAAAGCGATCAATCAATGCGACCGCACGCTAGAAAATACAATGATGGGCGAATCTGACCTGCCTATCGTGGCTAAAGTACGATCTTGCTGCACCAGAGACACCACAGTTAAGAGCAACCAAGAAAGTGTTGGGCATGTTTCACCTCACAAACCGACTGCAACCGAAAGCCCTAGGAGTGTACAGCTGAGGCTATCGCCCATCTATAGCTACACGTATTGGTGTTACCTTGACCACCTTGACAAATTTCAGAGAGCATACTCCAATCCCATTCACCAATCTTTCATAGCTGTATACTAGTACTCGGAGACTCTAACAGTTTCTGCGTCACCAGAGCGTTAGCAGACTGACCACCTACTCAAAGGAGAGTTGGAGCTACTCCGACCGAACAGATACGGCTGTGATGAAACACATTAGGACGCATTGTTGCGAACAACCAATTGTATGGGTACTCTATCGGCAGAAGTGATCACCAAGTATATTGACCTGTATCTTGCTTTTGATAGTGGCTGGCAAATGAAGCGAGTGAACTTTAATGAGCCCAAGCTGACCCCACAAAGACTAATGATGGTTCCTAACCCCTACACTAAAATAATGACTCGAATACGGATCGTGGATGATCGCGACTCAGACTTTTTCTGATTCCTATGGAGTCACCTAACAATATATTCCAAAGTAGAAGCCACTAGATCAAAGCCCACAAAGCATTGTCAAGCCTTGAGTTAACCTTCATTAGCAAATGGAAGCATCGATCATTCCTTCAAGTTGGTTAGTGCACGCGATCTTCCAACACAGGGTACGAATCTATAGAGTATAATTATAGGTGAGCAGTTCACCCGAAAATCTCGAAGCTGGTATGAAGCATGCACTGGGACGTGTTCTAAGCAACAGCAAGCTCTAACACATCCCTGGTAATAAGGCGCTCTTATCCACTGGTTTTCAACATGATGGTAATTCCCTCAAGGGTTAAAGTGGAGTATTATGTACGTTAATAAATATAAGAGGACTGGACCATTATTCACTCGCCACACAAATGTAACAACAAAGTTATTGGCGCCGAAACATGTAACCAACCATTGAGACACTATTAACTGGCCATTGGTGACTAATAATTGATGAATGGTCAGCGAATTAGGCAACTTTCGGTAATAAAATGCATTACAAATATATTAATACATGCCAGCAAAGCAGCGCAGCTAGATGGCGCCTCTATCGGCTCGCTCGTCGATCGTTATCATTTTGAGTTGTTCCCTTGGTCTAGTTACAGATTTGCGTGAACTCTAAAGTGAGAGTATAGGTCAGTTGAAGCGGTAAATGAACAAGCCAATGGGGACAAGGTAGAAAGGATAAAACGGATGATGGGTGTTCAGCATGTATCGATACAGATTGGCGGTGGGAAGTTATCACCCAAGAAAGATTTGCAAAGGATAGTTGAAATAAGTGAGAAGCCACTGACATCTGTTCTCGTTTGATCACGGATCACACAAAGAGTCATAAGATGTCTTGCATCGGGATAACAGCAAGCGTTACCAATTGCACAAAAAGATTGGGTTTGGGGTCACACAATCAAGGTAAGTAGAGCAGATTAGAGGCCAGCGCTCATTAGGTGTTGGGTTGATCACTTTTTTACACAGCTGTTTTTGACGAGAAGTCAAAACAGTTGAGTGATTTAATTCAATGGTTTCTAATTTCGAGAATGCTGAGTTTATTCGCAACTTGTTTGCGATGACATCACCCGCATTATAGTCGCATACATAAACTAGTATATATATATATATATGATAAAGTTCTCGTTAGAAGAAAAGATCAAATTAGTCTTCACTTGTTATCAGTGATATATTTTATTGGCAAATCTTTTGCTGATTTGGAAAATCGTCAAATGTTTGGGTTCTAAGACCTTTTCCAGTCCATGAAGGGATATTTCTATATACTGAAACTGAAGCTGAAGCACAATTCGTTGGACATTACGAAGATGACGTACTGGAAGTTTATTTCAAAAACTAACCACCAGCAATATTTTAGGCGAATATCGGTGGCTCTTATCCATTGTTATCAGGTGTGAAAGTGGATCTTTGACAATGGTGACGAGGAAAACCGAATTAATTTGGAACCCGAATTACGACGTACATTAGCTGACACCTGGCAAGATATATCAGAAAGTTGGTGAAACTAAGCCATATCAACCGTCTCATTAATGCCTATTACCTTTGGTTTAATAAAGATTAGTCGAAAATATGTTTTCTTTATTTAAGTGATCCAAAATACTAAAAATAATGTTCATTTTCCATAATTTAAAGTAAATAATGCTTTTGTTAATATTTAATTAAGCCTTTAGATGTAACTTTTGGGGGTCATTTTTGTAGTGAACCCACTTGTTGGTTACCAGCTTCATAAAAGGGTGTAATCCATCGTTCTAATCTTTAAAACGCTTAGCTTTCAATTGGATAAGCGCATGCATTCTTGGATGCAGTAGATCTAAACCAATTTCTAAAACCATCTGGCAATACTTTTTTGATACGTATAACAATCACTGCGTGCCTGTGAATCCAGTAATATCCACTACTAGAACGATCGTGCTTATTGAAACCATAGCACCAACGCTGTTCGCCGTGTTCTAATGTAAAAATTATCAATATCATAAAAGAATCAAGTGATTCTGTACGTCGATCTCATACACTTTATTCGTGCACTTTACGCGCTCGCCGGCTAAGAACATGATTGAAAAGTCTTTCAAAAATGAAGAGCTCATGCAAACATGGGAGCGAATACCTATGTCCATCACAAGAACTTTCAATTATACATGCGACTTAGTTCTATTCTGGTTACGTCTGACTGTCAAACTAGCCACACTCCTGTCGGGCCCGTCATTTTGTGAAGCCGAACTGCCCTTCTGTGCGCGTGTAGTAAGCTATCAGCAATGAAGGCGGCTGCAATATGCAAATGTCTGGATTTGCTCGTTGACAGTACTGTGTTGCAAAATGTGCATCTCAATCCTTTCACACACTTGGCCCTGCAACATGACCCTTCCAAAAATCGAAATACTTTCTTGTACCACAGAGATTGCTGATGTCCCGGTATTCCGTATGAAATCAATGACCAATTCGGCTAGAAAACCAAGTAAATTCGTTTTGACTTCTAAGCAGTTAACTTGATATACTTAAGCACCTATCCATAGCAATCCAAGAAATAAATGATGTAATCCTTCGTAACAATATACACATGAATTCAAGATTTACTCTCAGTGCTTACTGATGGTTATTGATGCCTCTGTAAGCTTGTGCAGTCGTTTTATTTTCAATACCCCTACTCTTCCAATTTATATCGAAACACCAGACAAGTGATTCTCAGCTTGTTGTTGACAGTTTTACTGTTTAGTTTCAAATGCACTAGCGGCAGAATTTATGTACAAGTCACACCCTTCAATAACGACGAACAGTTCTGATGCGTATTCGACAATTTAAACTTGTAGCTTGGAATAAAACTAGTGGATGATCATTTGTCCGAATGGAAACCGGAAGGCTAACTCCAGTGTGACTTCACCTAAGTCGAGTGACGATTGACATACTGTTATGGGGACCCAACGTCCCTATACTTATTACAGGCTATAATTACGGAAGGCTGAAAACCCGATTCATACAAGTGCACATGTACTCGGATAAGACAAAACGCACACGTTCAACCAGCCTTCCAACTCGTGAAACATTCACATTGTTTAGCCTTTGCACCCAGAAACAGTCTTGTTTCCAACCAAACGCTGATTGTTGTATCCAAGCAACATTTATTTTCCGGACAACTCTCGCCAAACTTCCAACATTCCTGCTCAGTTTACGGACTTTGCATATTTACATAAAACCATGTTTCTTGCTTCCAGGGTTTGCTTGCGCAAACCTTTCCAAGGGAAAACCCCCCTTCATCACCGTTTCGTGATATAAAAATGAGGCTGTACAACGCTAGAATCGCCTTAGCTTTGGCCAGTAAAAGCGCCTGTGGCAAAAGGCCTGTCTTGTTCTTGATTCAGTCTTGGGTTGGGAAATCGTGCGTAGAAACTTTGCGTTCGGTCTAGGAACCCGTTCGACTCGCGTGAATTAAATTTTCGCGGCTAAGTTCCGAGAACCCACAGACTTCGAGATTTGTCAGTTACCGTGCTGTGCGAGAAATAATTCTGAGTCTACGTTCGTTCATCCGACTAGGAGAGTTGGTATTACATTGTTAGAACCTGACGTATTCAAGAGGCAGTATGCAACACATACAATATTTGGCAGAGATTTGTTCAGTATCCTTTTCCCTCAAAGCGGAATGTTCCACAGTACATTCGGTTATTTGTGATGTCGATCCCCCCGTCTATACTTGTGTGGCTCCTCCATAAAATTCTTAGAGAAACAGCAAAATCCTCAGATCGGTTTGGTACACACTTTCACCAGTCTGGTAAGGATAACTGGACTGCGATTCGAACCGAAGACTTTGAGATGCCAGTCGGAGCCGCTACTCATACGCCGCCGAGTCGTGGAGGGTAACAGTTTTTCATCATAAGTCATTGAACAAGTCATTTCAAATCACACGTTGTTTAAATCGATTGTGACACCCGATTTCGATTTGGATTGCCCTTCATTTTGAATGGAATTTCGACCAAACCGGTCATTGGAACCAACCTTGTAGTAATCGAATCATACAACGCAAGCCTCAGAATAACATCACAAATTGGTAAAATCTACACTTTGATATTCTAAAAGATGACTGGGTTGATGAGTATACATTTGCGAAACGAACAGGTACACGTTTGTTTTCCAGTTAACATTCTACGTGGAGCAATGTCCTGATTTAATTATGTGCTCCGTAGATTTAACGAAACTCCACAAGTCGGTTCGCGTTACGGAACTGCAAACGAACCAAAGTTTTCAAAAAATGAAAGAATGTGTGTTTGACAGGAGGCATTTTTTTGAAATAGCAAATATGTGCATTTCACAAGTGTCAGCAGCGCAATGCGAAATGTGTGCTATGCAGTCGGACTCAAATAAGGCCAGAAGGCGATTTTACGAGCCTCGCTGACACATACATTCGTTACTGTCGACAAATAGTGTGTAAACATGATCCCGTAAAAAATCAGTCTACAAGGTTTGCGCTACCCCTTGACTTTTCCGGACAGTACTTGAATAGCATTTTTGAGCTACAAAGGATTTGATTTGATTGCTAGAATATTCGTTAAATAGTGGAGAGTGGGAAAACAGTGGGCCAGAGTAGTAAGTGTTTTACGTGTGAGTTTCGTGAATCTCTTGCAGATGAGAAAGTAGCGGTGCTCGCTTGTTAGCATTGACATCACATGTTTGCCCTTTCTTAGGTTGGTGTATGTGGCAGCAGTAAACGAAGAACTGTGCAAGCCCTGAATCTTCTGCGTATCTTGATCAACGCATAGGGCTGCCACGACAACTCGAGAGCCAACGCTAGCACTGTTCGAGAGAATATCAAGTAATTAAAGGGAACAACGTCGACGAGATCTTGACGCCAAAAATTGCATCGAAGCTGCCCAGTGACTGCGCGTAAGAACAGCGAACGCATCACGCAGCTGTCCATGGGAAATTTCATCCAAATCTTTCCCTCCACAAAATAAAAATATTGGAAGGAAGGAACAGCATTTCCAAGAGCAATCTGACTTAATCTATTTCGTACATTATTGTCAGCATCCTACAGACATTTTGTGGAATGGCGAGGTTGCATGCTGGGACAATCAAATACGTAAAGTCATTTATCATCCGAAGGTGGTCAAAGCCCATCTGACGCTGGCGGGCATTCCGTTTAGAGAAGCGTGTGTGAAATAGGTATATATCTCCTTCAAGTATTTCAAAAAGTAATAGAACATAGTAACTTCATTGACAGAACAACGACTGTATTGTATGTGGAGCATTGGTCTATTTGTTTGCTTTGAAACATTAGTGAAACAGTCGAAACATTGGTACCTTGGGTTTGTTATTTAATTGTTTCAGTGTTCGCCTGGCTTGACAATTTGACTTGAAACACCTCACCAGCGTTCGGGAGGACATCATCATTGTAGCAATATTAGACGTTTCGTTGCAGAAGCGGATAGAAGGTAAATCCAAAGATGAACCTGTCGCCACTAAGTTACTATGCATGGTGTACACCGCAACAACCGAGTAAAGCATTAATTTGATGTGAGATTTTTGGACTAGCATCACAGTGGTTTGGATCTGTTAAGTGCGCACCACCTTACACGTATTAAGTGTAATCTTGCCTGGAGAGAAGGCCATGCAACTGTTAGATGATCTTGTGTGGGATCAAGTTTAACCTGATGTTCCAAACTGAAACCACGAATATCCACTGGAGTATGGCTAGTGGAAGCACGTCTTGGTAGCATGCAGATAGGTGCTTCAAAACTTAATCGACAAGCCCTGTTCTCTTGTTACACTCTATCCCTGCTCCACCCCCACAGTCTGGAGATGAGTCAGGCCGATCAAAACTGCGTCATGTCCAGTCGCAGTGTTTGCCGGAGTGAAGACGAACTCATCCCAGTGTGATCAAAAGGAGTAGAACGATCAAGGGATTTTTAATGCACATTTTTCGCAGTCGCACTCAGTCGAGTAGCCATTGCACATTTAAGGTAGTACCTATGAAAGACCGTTTCATCGTTTCGGGAACCGTCAGTGGTGCGCATTCTACCTGGCCACTTTAGGATCAGAACACTCGATTCTACACATACGCGACTGTAGTTGAGACCACTGGACGAAGGGAAATGAGCGGCGACCAACGTGACTAAGCAACCGACTGTGATATAGCGCGTCAGATCGTTCTCCATTGCGCTGCGAGCTTCCAACATACAGGGGAGGGGGTTGACTCACTTAATCGGGAAGTTCACTTGCTAAGGGTAAAAGTGATAAGAAACCACACTGAGCATGCAGGTGGCAGAACAAACAGCCGAGCTGAGCAAACACGAAGGTAATAGCCCGAAAGCCATTCAGTCACCGGCGAAATATTCTGATGACATGTACACAACCTGGATTGATACTATAATTAATCTATAGCCGGGCATGAGCAAAGTTCGAGGGTCGGCCAAAAAATCAATCGCATATGGGAACGGACTTCATTATAACTGCTCCCAATTGATGCGAGATGCAAACTGGAGTTGTGATCCTTGAATAAATAGTTTTGATCGTGGCCCAGACTTCCTTTTTTTTCTCGGTGGGCTATCACGCCACGGAACCTCCACCGTCCGATATAAGCTAGTGCTTGAAATTTCTTATTTCTAATAGCGTAGTGAAAGCATGATTTGCGTTAAATTATCGGTAGATTTTCTCACCGTCACACTCGGTCACAAAGCCAATGTCATGAGAATTGCCGGAATGCAGGAATACGATGTGCATGCATGTGACGGATGAGGGTAAAGCGTGCACCGGTGATTAACGGCAGTTGCAACGGAAGTTTATATTAATTTGGGACGACAGTGTTCTTCTTGTGAGGACGACAAAGTAAACCGGAGTCCGCAGAATACCAGTTTCTGTCCAACTACCGCCAATAATGTTGAAGATTGAATCAGACAGATTGGTGATCACAACTCACTTGCTCACTGGACAGCAATAAAGCGATTTCATTTGTGAACTTTGATTATATAGAACAGTGCTCCTGCAACTGATGTCGAACAAGTTCCTCTGTTTCCACGCTTGCATAAAGCAATCTACATTTAGTTAGAAAATACGCCTTAATCGCTAAATAATGTCTTCAATGTTATTAATCCATTGGTCGCCCTCTCAATGTCAAGTATACAACCTATTTAGGCGCCCCTCGTCTACGTCGCAGCAGCAAGAGCAAGGGGACTGTAGTTTAAGGTTGTGCTAATTTTTGCGTATCTCCGTGATCCGTTGAGCTACAATTTACTAGTTCCTTTAGAGCCACTCATACCAGACAGGTCAATGGTTAGGGGTCAGACTAACTCAGTCTCACAATCCTCTTCGGAGATTATGGGGAGGTCGATGGCCCACTTCTCTTAAATGTTAGTCATGGGAGGTAACATGTGTGCGGCTTAGTAGCTCACAGCTAGAGTGGCTTAGATCACGAGTGCCACGCATTGTCGCTGGTGGTGGGAGGACACCTCCCAAGGCGCAAAGGCTTGCTACCCTCGTCTCCACCTGCGGTTGACTGTGGTCACAGGTGCGTAAAATACTACGGTCGAAAAGCGTGAATCGTCCTAAGTGGTTGAAGGCTACGTGTGACTGACCTCAAGCAGATTCCAAATGACCATTGCAATTACATTCCAAAACTGGATTTGCTCTTCTCTGCCTTATGGGTCAGGATGTTGAGCCGGAAACTCCATGTACGGCACTGCCTTCTGCGTCAGATGGTTGACTCAAACGCAAAAGGTGGGAACCTTGAACAAAACCCCTCTACAAAATGGACAACCGGAGAATACCATCTGCCCTCTTTACCCCGCCGACAATATTCCTTCGTCTTCTTAATCTTGTTCTTGTATACCTCTATCTCAGCTCTCATTTTCTCCCACTGTGGAGCATGAGACTGTCGCTGATCTCGCAGCTGCTGCCACCGATACAAGTAGCTCTTTAATCCAACCTAGATTCATGTGCAGCATTAGAAGAACCTTCTAATGTTCGCAGTGTGTGTAGCACTGACTCACATCTTCACTTTCTTTACAATGATATATGCCGTATCTCTGAAACACGCATACACGGTAACAGCGTTTTGACGAATCCACGACCCCCCTGGTTCTGAATCTACTTACAATGTCGAGACTCTTCGTGTCTCTGACGTTAGTGATTCAACGGCTAAAGTTATTTACGGTGTTGGTATTTCCCTCAGCAAACATCCTGAAGGAAAACTACTCGACTGAATATCAATGAACAGCCGCATGTGTGCGGTTCGACTCCGAACCACTCTGAGGGTTGATAATCACCGTCTGAAAACTAGGTGAATTTTCATTGCATCCCTTCATACTCCTAATAAATGCAGTTCGGAGGCCGTCAAAGGCGGTTGGTATAAGAATCTTTCGTCCCTTCTCCGTATGCTGAGAATGTTGTTGGCATGATTGCTTAGGTGAATCGCCTTTCGGACCCTGAACAACATCTGGGAGACGGCATCGTGATCGATGTACATCGAACAGATATTGACGGTTGATTCCTGCAATTGAGTGCCGACCACAATCTTTACCTCAGTAGCACTGCTTTCCAGCACAAATGTTCACACGGCGTCAACTGGTGCCCACGGATTTTCTTAATGACCTGGGCCCACATTGATCATAGTGTAGCGAGAACGACACGACAGGGGGGTAGACGTTTATTGCACACCGAAAATGGGCACACACCCCGGGTCTCACGCGCGCCATCGAATATCGACTAGATTTCCGTTCCACAACGCAACACAGGTACGGATGTTGGAGACGAGCTAGTCCTTTCGCCTCGGGAGCTCTGACTTGGAAGACCCGCTTTCCTGTTTTCGCCTCGATCTCCACTTCTCTGTACCCGATTTGGATCGGCCAGGAGTCGTTCGAGAGCTCTCGACTTGTTTGTTCTGGGTTGTGTCAATCGGCTCTGCCTCGGTCCTGTGGACTGCGCTAGCGGCGTATATGTCTGATTTATTGCGCTGTCCACATATTCCGGCTCCGTAGTTCCGGACCCAGGCTCGTCGCTAGCCGTCCTTCTCGATCCGCTCTCAGCTAGCTCCGAAGAGCTTCCCCGAGGCATTCTTGGAAGCGGCCCCTCTACAATAGTGTTATCAGCTACAGCGGGCGCGCATTAGTCCAAGGCGGTCGGTCAATCTGGAGAACGCGCCTGCATTCCGACATTGTACTAGTGCGCGCACTCTTCTCACTTCAAAGAAGCGCCTATCTTCTAATAATCTTTCTTGTAAACTGAACCCCGTCAGCAGTTTGACAACATCATGACAAAATGGCCCACCCATTTCCAGTGGTGAATGCCGTGGTTGAGGCGTTCTCTGCCTGGGATCGTCTCATGTGTGCCATGAAGAATGATTTTGAAATCTGCAGTATGTACAATTTCAGACATCTTATCTTTGATTGGATAGGTTTGATTGAAACATGCAAACAGATTACGTCGGGCACCAAGTTTTGGTGTATCCGTAACACCTTAAAACCTTGACTGATAGCGTTACTTCGAATTGACCTGGAAAGCTGAGGTGTGGCAAGGAATTATGGGATTGACAAAGCAAGTGTTATTGGAACAACGAATAATTTGATTCATCACTTACAAGTAATCAAATGCTTAACAATTACCGTAGGTGAAGCATGAAACGAAAGAAGATTGTAATAAGAAAATGACTCGTAACGGCGGGCATTATGATGAACTTCAGGTGCAGGCATAGTTTGGTTACGTTGTGCTATGTCCCAATAACTTAAATTAAATCGTGTGCTGGAGTTGTTTTAATGCGTCATCAAGTCGCGTTTCGAATTCAGTTGAGGGCTTTTCTATCTGATCCGGAACATTGGTCAAAGGAGGTTAGCAGTAAGTGAGACAATAGCTGAGAAAGATGCACGATCGATCAAATTTCAGATTCGTCGACTAGCGCGTTGGGTAGAACAATTTGAAAAGCAATTCAGCAGGCCTGGTGTGACAACGTCGCTGACCGAATCATCTGAGCCGACGTGGGATGTTAGTGTCGCACCCCTAACTTGGAAGCGGTTCGACATGAGCTCTACGTGTTAACAGAATAATCATCAACCGTTTTACTAAAAAATTGAGTCGAACCATTGTTGCTTTGACTGGCAGCTCTACCTAGCATCATTTGGGACAACTAAGAGGTGCCATCAGACTGACCCATTTTTATATAGTCTCAATGAACTACGTGCGAGAATCAGCGCGGCATGAGCCTTGTTTCCATTTCCTCGTATCGCCTCATGGGTATAATTCTTCGACGACTTAGTGGTCAATGTGCGAGCAGAATCATTGATAGCTCGACTATCTTTCCCGCTGGTAGTTGTTGCATCGAGCAGATACATAAGCTTTGTCAAGCGTGAGCGCAGATGCACACTTACAGAGAACCAACTATGGTGGTTGTTCTTAAGTTGAAAGTCCGTTTCTGTTGATCGTGCCAGCTTGTGGCACTGCCTGTTCGTGAAAGGAGTGCCTAAAAATCCGCTTCCTATTCAGAAGTCTTGTGGCCGGATAAGGATCTACGAAACGTTGTCTCCTGAGTTCGCCGCGACAAGCGGGGTTCGCCAGGGTTGTCTTATATCTCTATTTCCTTTCAACACTGTGATGGAAATCCTCTTGAAGGACTCCGTTCTTCCGGACTAGTCCGCGTAGACATTGGCGCCCTTGGGTTCAGTTGCTTGCATTTAGCTGTTAAGTTTCATCCCGATTAACTTTACGCACTTCTGTCCCTATTCTAGTTTCATTATATTATATTCTTGTCCAGCCTCCTTTTCTTACCGCTGTTATTGATTGTTATTCTGGCGATGTGAACCGTGACAAGTGAAGCCATCGCACTTCGGTGCCCGAATTAAAGTTGCTCAACTGACCTGAAGTAAACGTCACACTTACCTACCAGTACCTCGGTGGGCACCCTACTGACAGAGCAACGACCTCAGTCCACGGAGATGTGCTCGCGTAAAAACGTCAGTTCGCTTCTTCACAGCTTAGCACGCTGTTAGTTGGATAAGCAAGCTGTAATCACATCCATTTTCATCCAACGCAATTCGCCGCTGGAATTTCCAACCTGCGATTTCTAGAAACCCTCTCTTTTGAAGCATCCTGTGTTTTTACTTACTCTCTAAATCGTGTTCCGAAATCTTTCCAAGTCTCCGTATTTCTTGGTGCGCTTGACAAGATGAAATTCGTGCCCTAGACAACATTGCGAGCTGTAATCCTTATCAATAAAGCCGCGCCCTGTAAGCGCCGATGAGGAACCTATAATTAACCACGCGATTGAATGTGTACATAACTGTTTGAAGTGCTTATTCAGACTTAGCCAATTGGCGGTCACATTTACCTGTCGCCCTCTGGTTATCAATTGTGCTGTCAGTTTATCGCTGACAGTTAATCGCTGGCTGTTACTCTCCACAAGTAAGTAAGTAACCAGAAAAAACATATTGTTACTCGTGGTAATGCTTATTCTGTGCTTCATTGTCCGTGTTCTTCTACCTAGTCTATGATTTTGTTCCCTGAAATACTTCAACTCCGGTTGACTGACCTGGCAGGGGACATGGGCGGTCGCTGTAGCACAGAATATTCATCACTCCTACACACAGACAAATAGACACCATACGTCCGGCAAAGTGGTGAACGACCGTTTTACTTCTCCGGAATCGCCAGCGTTGTGCATTCCATCCATCTCTTTTGTAACTAGCTGTCGTTTTGCCTGCATTGTACGCTGGACTTGTCGTGTACTGGAGTTAATGCAGAGTCGAATGGCCTCTCATCACGGAACGAACCACCAGGGCGGACAGACATTGTTTAGCTGCAGTGGCTCAGGCGAAACCAGATAAATGTGCTTAACTGGTGGTTGAGTTCGACCCGTACCTGCTGGCAGTATCTTTGCTTCAACGTATGGAGACAGACGAGGAGAAAATGGGTGGTGGTTAACTCCTCCCCCCTGACCTAAGCCAGTTTATCCCAGCCGCGCTTCCTTAACCACGGAGGTGAAGTTGTCAGTTGCAGCGTCTAGAAAAAACCGGTCTACTGATATGTGATGGATGGTTCATACGTCTTGCTGAACACGTCAACCCAATGCACGTGAGCAGCCAACTTGTTGCTTACTTTTGCCTTATGGACGGAAGGAGTTAAATTCACATGTCGCATTCGTTCTAATTGGAAGATGCAGAGGGATTTGGCTCTCGCAGAGATCTGGCACCGTCTGTGAAAGTGTGCCGAAGGGCTACAATGCGGTTTGGACTAGATATCACTTAGACGACCCGCACCGAGGGGGATAACAGTAAACAAGTTCCGAAGTGGAATGTTTTGTTTTCGCCAGGGATACACGTTTGACCACAATGTACTGTTTCATCCACCAATGCTGGAACCCACCCCCCATGCCATCTAATTTGTGCTATCGGCCTCCTGCTTGGACAGCATTGGGTCACCATGCATTCCAGCCATGTGCCGTTTCCACACGGATGATTCGATGGTGTTTCTTCTGGTGTTTCGTCTGATCACTCGGTGATCATTCGGTGAAGTAGCGTTGCTATCCGCACAGAGCCATATAATGCAAGGGAGTAAGCGGCGTCATATGGTATGATCTGGATTCAATTCATTTCCAGGCTCAGGTGCTAGACCATTAGGTGTGAGGTCGTGAGTGTCTGATGGGCCGCAATTTGTTATCGCGCTCAGAACTTTTCCTACCGTTTAACAAATGCGGACATCACCGCTTGCTCGTCGCTCAAACCTCCGAAACTCGTTTACCGTCACATAACTGTTCTTTTTGGCTAAGGTCCCAATGTCCATGGTTGCATTGTTGTACAGTCACGAACTAAGCAGCATGATAAATCGTAAAATTGTCGCCGCGTATCGCTCATTCCTAGATTATTGGCAGAAAAAGATACTAACATTTGTCTTCACCTCAGAACCCCATTACGCGTTGCCCACATTCCTAAATTAGTAAATACTACTAAGTGAGCTGAGATGCTATCTGCGGAAGGCAGGTCGGACAAGTGCACCCGACTTTTATATGACCAGATAGGACCCATCACTGACGGATGTTGAGTTTGAAGGGACTACTGCCTAGTTCAGTCATTCGCAACCTTTATTCATCCTTGACCCCCATTTGAGACTTTCCATTTCCTATGGCCATGATTCTTTGATCATCACAACTACAGCAATCCGCGACGCCTGACAGACACTAATCCGTGTTTGCCAGTGGTCATATTGGCATCTTTAGTTATGATGGCTAAAGTTATAGTGTTGCTATCACTGTTATTTCCCTTATATACCCCATTGTTTAACTTTCACAGCTTCAAGATAACATTTATTGTGCTGCAACATCAAACCACTTGTCTGTAATTACACAAAAGTCATCATTAATATTTAAAATGGTATTTACTTATTGTTGGCTTTTAACTGTAAGGCATGTCATGAATTGGAAAGTGCAGTGACTTAGTAACAATATGTCTGTCGGGATAGTAATGCCATCCTTGAGCATGATGACTTTGAGCAAGCTTGCTTACGTCCGGCTCCAGACTTGACAGCGTGAGTTGGATATCTCCTCTTGCTGTGATGTCCCATCTGTTTCTACTATTTTCTTAGAGAAACCAGTCTTCTGAATTCACATGTAACTACGTAGTTAGATGAAAAAGCACACAGCTGCAGGAAAAGACGATCTTGAAAAGAGTGCGGACTGATATTGTTAACTACTATTATAAATGTCTACAGTAGATCGTTTAAGCGCCCTCCCACGTTCTTACCCACTAAGTGCTCTCAGTGAATCACTCAGTGAATTGTATGAACTGAACGGAGCAAATTTTTTGGATGGGCAATGAATCCTCTTTACCTTCCGACCACTGCGATAGCACCACCTGTTGCACCTGCAACTATGTTTTGCATAGTGATGGAGTTTTCGGGCAGATAGCCATTGACTACCTCGAATATAGATTGGCCCTTTGTATAAGTTTTATATATCTTGGCAAGCAGCATCTCGTCCATTAATACCTTCTCATTGAAGAACCGAATATATGCCGTGAGAAGAGCGTCGTTATCAGATAAAGTAGGGTAATCTACTAGTGACGAAAATTTTCGGTGCTGTGGTAAGGTAACTAAGGTACTTTGTATGTCCTGAGCCATCACGTCTATTCGCCTGGATACAGTTGAGTTGCTGAGTAGTATGGCTTAAACGGCTTCTTGTGGACTCATATACATCAGGTGAGACAGTATTCTTGATACTGAAGGCAAGATATATTTTCTCCAACATTACGTGGAATGCAGTTTTTGGCAATTAATTTGCTGATTTTATAAGACGCCGTAAGTCCATTTGCCATTCTCGCCCTGTCAGAAACTGTTGTCTTTGGAGTTGGTATGTTTCCGAAGTTATTCCGCAGCTTTCTGAAAAAAATCCACAGACTTCCCGCTTTCATGCATATCAATAATTTCCAACTGCGCTTCCAGTTTACTTGGTCGCATATTTTCATTTGAAAGAGTGTTATGGCAAATTAAACACATAGATGGTGTGGGCTTTTGATGTGATGCGATGAATCTAAATGATGGGTATTCTGCGGAGTACTGCCGAAACTAATTCATTGCCGAGTAGATCATTGCTGAGTAATATCTCTGGAAATTGTTACTATGCATTATACGTATACTGCTTTTGTTTTAATATTCTTACACAGTTATATTATGTGCATTAAGCAAGATCATTCGACAAGACGAAACACGCAGTTAGAATTCATAATTGGTGGCTACTATGTGAACATGTATAAATGTAGGAACAATGTTAGAGGCTATCCAAAGACGGTTTCTGATGATGAGTTTGAAATTACCGCGGATAGCTAAAAGGATAGAAGAAAAATACTTGACAAAGGCCAGTGAAGAAAACAAATGTACCTCAGAAAATGGTAATACTCACTTGATTCCCATACATTATAAGAACGTTGTAGCAAACATTGGTAACACGTACAATGATGTAGAGAAGAGATAAACCTGGAAGCAAATGCTGGATCATTCAAGGGAGCGGTATGTCAGTGTCAGCAACGAGGCGAATAACATACAGCAGCTTGATGCATTGGTAGCAGCGCACTGACGAAGTCACCTCGTTTTGTGATGAAACCTTTGCATCCCAATTACGAAGCTCGGCGAACAAGTGAACTCAGCAACATACAATAGCTATTACCAAACATGTCGACAAACGCGTGCTGGCAGGACATTTGATTCTTATTATAAAAAGGCGCATCCTTATGTAAATATTATGTTATATACTCACCAAAGCAATCGGATATCCTCCCGTACCCCATGCGCAGAGTAGCCACTTGAATTCAAAAAACGCGGGCTTACGTGACAGCCGCCTAAGGTACACGTGATCTGAGACGGTAGGGTTCCATCATTTTAAATGTCAGTTAAATGTGTTTTCACACCAATAATTTTATAAAATCTCTTCCTTATCACCAGTAGAACTACAGACTGGTGGAACACTGTGAGATGAGACTGGAGACGAAAAACGCATAACCTAGCGCTACCGAACGAGGAAGACTGACTGGCACATGAGTGTCACACAGTGGTAGTGTCCTGAGGAAAACTCAGTTAGTGTCAGTGTGACTTTATGCCGTAACGGCTGTACTGACGTACTGACTTACTGAAGAGACTTCGCTAGTTCACGGCAGTTTGCACAATAGATGCACCAATGTTCGGAGTAATGCTAGTTTGGTTCACTTTGGATAAGCTTCAAAGTTTTGAGGACAAATCGGGTGTTGGTTGCGCAGTCTAAGTAGCCGTGTGCTGCTTGTACGTTTAAGGTGAGCCCGGCGGAATCTGCGCAAGTTTGGTGGGGCTACGCCAGCTCCGCAACAACAAGTCGGCCCTGCATGACTTACACACCGTAGTAAACAAGCAGGTGCGCGAGCGGAATTCATGTCACTGACCAGTAGTTACCAGTGGGGATTACTGCACGGAGAGAAACTATTAGAAAATTATTTTTAAATGAATTTTGTTATTTGTGAAATCACAACCCCCATGGTCCCTCTATGGCCCCATTATGGCCCCCTAAAAATTGTTTCATCCCAGGGTACCCCGGGAATTCCCTATGACCCCCAGGGGGGCCAAATGGTCTCCGTTGCGAATGGCTGGCCTAGTTGATGAAATAATATGCTATCGCAAAATCGACTAGCAATCACCCAGGCTACATCACAAAGAAATATGCGCCACCTTCGGGAATGTAAGCGCAGCACTTCCGGTCAGAAAATCGTGGCATTAGTAGGGTGGACTGCAATTTGCAACTTGTACCGCTAAACCATACTAGCGATAAATTTATCATGTTTACATAACTAAACTGTTCTATCGTACAAACTAGTCACCATGCCAAAGACAACAAGTGGATAATTGGAAGAGCTCTGCGAAAAATCTTTCATGGCGCTCCGGTTCATCTTTCACCAAATCCACAAGTACACTCATAAGAAACACTCGTAATTATAAACTGGACCACAAAGATTATGACCTCCTTCAAAGGAAAAGTTGGAACTATCAAACAAGTTAGACATTTAAGTGAATGAATACTTTCAGTGAAAATTAAATATTAAAAGCAAAACAACTTGTGAGCGATATAGACCTTATGCGAAATGTGACAAGACTTGGATCGAAAAGAAGAAATGGGAACTTGGCTTCGTTTCTCATATAGCCTTTATGATTGTTGGAGTGTTTGGCTTGAATGTTCGAGTAGGTTGAGGAAATACGTATAGATGAGGAAAGTGTAAATCGTTAATTGTTAATTTGTTAAGCCTTATGAACATAAACTGTAAGTAAAGAAGCGTTGCCGAGGCCGCTGACGAAGATTGGCACAACCTTGATCCCATCTGAGTGCCTCTAGCATCGTCAATTCGGACTCACACCGGATGTGGGATGTGTGAGTGGTGCGGAGCAAATCCATCTGCATTCGTAGTCTTCCAGGGATTATGTGCAAGATGAGGTAACTCCGGAACCAGATGCCTTGAATTGAACATGTGTGCCTGGCCACGGTGAGTGCAACTATAATGAGGATCCTCCTAATTAAACGAGGTTACGATTCCCATACTTACTCGGGTAACATTTACCTGCCCCAGCCAAACCGGTTTGTGTTGGAATACAGAAAATTCTGGTTACTCGACCTCTCTACTTGGTACGTACATATGCAAAATGCGCTTTGTTATCCGAACGAAAAAATAAATCCATGTGAGAACAAGTACTACGTGATGCGCCAGAGATTATGTATTTTCCTTTTGATTGCTTACACGTAGTAGGTGGTGCTTTTTGCATACTAAAAGTCATCCATTTATTGCTTTCCACCATGGAACGTCTTTTGTACCCCTCACTGTGCTTCGGCTGGCTTTAGGACGTATATCGACCCGACAGTCAGGTGTCATATGCTTCGCTGTCGAAACTGACAAATCAGTCCTTTTTTGCGCACCGAAATAAATCGACTGGCCTATTCACCGTTACAGTGAAAGTATGCACTGTTCGCACCAAGACGGACAATTAGGCGTACCAAATACGGTACACAGTAGCTCCGAAGTTCCCCTAAAGAAGGAAGAGATATTAATGTAAACACAATATTTTCCCTCTGGCTGGTTACCGAGCCAACCACCACCCAGATAAAACAATTATGTGCCTTATGGTCACATTTGACTTACGCTAGCAGTTTAATTTCCTATGTTTCCGATAAGCCAAAACGTTTCTGGTGCTATTTATGGGTCGCAATTCATGAAGCGTAACAGTACATGAAGGGGTAATAAAGCCATAAAGTCTGAAAAATGTTGTACTACCATGTACTAACTGGGTTCATAAAGGATTATGTGATTCCACTTCATCTCTCCAAGACTGAGACCAGTTTAAACAACTTTCATAAAGTTACCGTCGATGATGTGACCAGTTCTAGTACATCAATATATGACATGTGTGGCAGTCTTCCTGCCTTCCAAATTTCGCATAAGTTTAGGAAAACAACCAATTACATTTCCTATTATGGTTAACTTACTAAAATGCTTCATATTGAAATGTGTATAATAGGCATCTACTCCGAGCCACATCAAATATGAGGAGGGGATTGACCTGTTGCTATTGACTCACTGTGCTCATAACGCCAACAACAGAACAGTAGTTTATCAAGCAAATAATAGTTATAGTGATAATAATTATGATAAATTTTTCATCGCGTCCCATGGTTTGGTCTGATTGCGAATGGCATAGTTAAAAACAAAAATTGCTAGCTTTGCTGACCACGCGCTATCATTGTGGCCAGTCCATCACGAGTAGGGCGGGGCTTCGAATTTGACCTTGCCCTATGAATCCATTATGTAGATTTATTAGCAGACACTTTTGTAAAACCGTGGTAATATCCCTTTTGTTCGGCTACTATTGTTATCAGGTTGACCTATACTCGGTCGTTTTGAAAGCACGATGCGTTACTGTGTTCACAAACTGTGTATTTTCCAACGGCCACGTTATAAGAAATAAGCTGAAAGGAATTTAAAAAAACTGAGAGCGTGGTGCAAGAAAACATTGTGCTGGGTGGAGGATTGCTTTCCGGGTAAAAGGCAAACAAGAGCATAGTCATGCTACCTACCTCAAACCTTCGTTCCCTTTTACGGAAAATGGTTGAAATAGCAAGTAACATTATGTCCCGAAAATATGCACAACTAGGCATGTTTTTGTTACAAAAGCCTGGCTTCATGCAGTGTATGACGCAGTTGTATCGGTGGAAGTGTTCAAATGTTATCGGGCCAACCACTCATGCGCCTACGTAATCGTGGTGGGGAAGTTAACAACTAGACCATTATTTCCTGGTGCCTAGCTACAAAAGTTTTGTCTTGCGTCCCTTTGCAACGTATGAATTGCTTAATTATGAAGTGCAATCCGAGATGTATCAGTGGGGAATTCTCAATCTTAATAACTAACACGCATATTTTCCCCACCTGTCGGAAACTAGAAGTAGAGGCCTTTCAAGATGAGTTTACAGCGGCTGTCACAAAACGCATGGATTGTTTACTCTGCATTTTTGCCGGTAATTTTAAAATATTTGACACCGCTTTTCTTGCAGTTCTTGGGCTACCAAATAGCGTAATTTGCTCCACTAGATCCAGTTCGACTCTGGACCTGGTATCTGTTGACAAGGTGAAGTCCTTCTTTGTGTGTGCGTTATTGGGAAGTTTTGATCATGCAACAGTTAAGCCCTGTCCTATAATCTGCTCTAAGACAAATCCTAAAGAGGTTACTCGTTGCAACGATCGCAGGTTCAGATCGAGCAGATGGTCATCACAGAATTTTGGCTAGATACTAAAAGTGTTATCATTCACTGGCTTCAGTTTATGTTTTGACGATGACATATCCAAATATTTCTCTCAGTTAACAAGCGACCTGAACTGTTTTGACATTTGCCCCCTATGCGAAACTGTCTGTGCGTGTGGAGAAGTTCTTTTCCTTCATCATAAGCGGCTGCTTAAATTAAAGAAGAAGGTATTCAAAGCAAAAGACCACCTTAGTAAAGTCGAGTAAGGATGTATTACGCTATCTTAACAACGAGTATGTGCGGGTAATTCTTGGGGATACTAACTGCTGTGAACTCTGGGGTTACACAGCGCCCAGCAACCTCCCATGTACATGTGGAATGACTGGAGCATGAGTTCTGCAACTGTTACAACAACCTCATCTTTGACTTATCCAGTGCTCAGCTTAAATTATCCGCGGACTAACTGCCCCCTGTCGACAGCGACACTGCGCACAGGCGGCTGAAACAGCTTCACTCAGGGACAACAAGATGTGTGAACAGACTGTCTCCCGTTGTTGTTTCCGAATGTGCTGAATTCCTAACCAAACCTATGGCTACTGTATACACATAATGCCGTCAACAACGTAAAATTGTCGACAGCTGGAACAGCGTCAGTAACCCACCTATACCAGAAAGAGAACAAGCAAAGATCCGCCAATTACTTGTACTTCAGTAACCTTAAAGCTGTTCTAAAAGCTCCTTCTTGGGTGGATGCCGACACAACAGCAGTAAAAATACCGATTCTCTTCAATTTGTCTACCGCAGTTTGGGGTCAGTCCAAGACGCAGTTGCCTGTCTTGTGCGCTCGGTTCTGTCATCACTGGACATTATAGTCAAGTGCACCAGTGTATGTTCTCTGGGCTTCAGCGAGGCATTCGGCTGCGTAACCCTTGAGTTCTGTTAAAAGATCTATTCGGTGCTGGAATACATATTTCCGTCGTCCTTGTGCTTAGGGATTATTTTACCTACCAGAGGTAGAAACTCCTCGTCCCTAATCACAGACTCCTGTATTCTTCATGGAGCTATTCGATCACCGGTTCTATTTTCCAACAATGTTAGCTTAATAACACCTCCTGAGGAGACACCCCTGCTGAAGTATACAGATTGAATTGTCCTGGGTGTCAATCCATCGACCACTGCCTTAACAGCCAAATTACCAGAAAATGGTCCGATGCCCGCAAGCTCTCGCATGAAGTGTCAAAGTGAAATGATGTGTGTTTTTTAAACACGCGGAGGAAATCGGTGTCAACAACTACTTCAGCTGTGTCCGAAAATCCACACCGATGGTGACGGGTTGCACTCCTCTACTTCAGTATAGCAACTCGGGGACATGCCTAACTACGATTTATCTTGGTCACACCATTTAAACGGAACCTTCACAAAGGTCAGGATATTATCTTTCTATGCCTCACGGCTGCGTGCCTATCCTGTCCTCCGTAATTTGAGACTACGTTTTGTCACTGACCGCCTCCTTTCACACTGGGCTTACTGCTCTCCAGCGGCTTTGCTTGGTCCACCGGACTAATCTCCAGATCGTTAAAAGAGTTGTCGCTATGTAACACTGCAACGAAACCAACTTTTGTTATACTTGTGTCCACGCATCCTGGTTCTTGTAAGAGACCAGCAGCACAAGTCATTACCTTCATTGTGTATTGTCGGAATTTGTGTCGATCTCTTCAACAAGACAGAAATACAAGTCCATATGTGTCCGAACATGCTCTTACCGTTAATCAGCTGCTTCTTATCTAGCGTGAATTTTTCTGGAACCTTTCAAAGTCGTCCAAGAAATAACCAACAAAATTATGCTATGCTGGTATTGTGTCTTTCTACTTTTTATTCTATTTTTTAAACGCATGTAACCACGCTGCATCGCTGAAAGTGTTTGTGTAACGACTGAATATCCCCCATTGCTGAGTGAATAAAAAATTTACTTGGGTTGACTTGACTTGCTTTGACTAGGTATGCTCATGTTAGCAAAATCCCTAGGCCTGTTGAACAAAATGGGTGAGATGGCTGGATGCAGGGAAGATCCTGGATCTCGTTTTCGTCGACTTCAATAGGGTATTTGACAAAATTCCTCATGGTTTTCTCCTTCACAAACTCAGGCGAATTGGCGTTCCTGGGAAGCTTCTCTCCTGGATCGCTGACTTTGAATGGTCGAAGCATACTAATTACAGTGAACGATAATTATTCCTGTCCAGTTTTTATGATCAGCAGGGTACTACAGGGCTGTGGCCTTAGTCCTGGGCTCTACAAAATCTACTTCAGTGATCTTCCATTGGAGCTCCAAACTGATTGCTTCATACATGCTGATGATCTGAAACTGTGGCTAGTTGTGTCCAAGCTTGGTGATACTGACCAGCTAAAGACAACGCTAGGCCGGTTGCACAGCTGGTCAATGGAGTGGGAGTTACCCATTAACTATGCTCAATATTCTCTCTTTCTAATTGGTGTCCCGGAGCCCTTTGGTGTTTATCACATTGCAGGCTTCCTGCTCAGGCACGCCAACTTGGTGAAAACCGTGTAGTTCTGGTCTCGTCAAACTTATGCACGGTTCAAGACATCCTAAAGAAAGTTGCCGCCGGTAATAGGATGTTCTTTTTATTAGGATATCTTTCTTCCAGAGGTCACCAGAGATATCCCGACTTCTGTTCAGCTCTCACGTTTGATCAATTCCTAAGTACTGATAGCCAGCATCCTATCCTCTCACGATACTGGATCTCGTGCTCACTAATGAAGAACTCGTGTTCGACGGGATAGTTACAAGCATGCCACTGGGTCGCAGTGAACATGTAACTCTATTCTTGGACTACATAATCCATGCGGAATATCCAGAAAAGGAGGATGATAGAGTGTATCCTGTCACTCAGTATAAAGTGTTATATACGCTTGTTAAGGACTTTTTAACCGAATGCCCCTCAGATGTTGCCTGGGAAACGTTCTCAAGGATGCTTAGCACACTGGTAGCTCACAGATTGCAACAGAACTCCTTCCAAGATAAACACAAATAAAGTCCTTTCTGAGGAGCGGAACACGTAAATGTATATCCCTGAATTATTTGACATGGCGGGCTCAGAAGGACTGCCCGAATGCCGAAACCTGGACTGCATATTTGACTCCTCGTAAGTTCTGTGTGAAAATGATCCGCGAGGACAAAGTCACGTATTAGCAGTAGTTCATACAGCGATTCTGCACGAACCGCAAACTTCTGTACGTGCATGTTAACGGCCTTCGAAAGGTGAAGCGAGGGATTCCAGCATAACTAACGGCTGATGAACGCACGTGGTCAACAGTGGAAGCAGCCCATCTCCTACGGCTTTATTACTCTCAAACTTTCCAGCAGGTAAGGAGCCTAAATATTCTCCTCATTTCTATTAATCCACCGCCAGGTTTGGCCAACATCACCTTCACTGCGGAAGCTGTGTTGAAGTAGTTGTTATCCTTGCGTATCCACCGTTCTCATGGAGCCGACAACCTCCGACCGAAGGCTTTGCAGGAAGTAGTTGGTGATCTAGTAGAACCACTGGCTGTTTTCTATCAGCGATGTCTAAAAGAGAACCATATTCCACCAGTATGAAAGCGAGGGGTCATCACTGCTATACATAAAAGAAGTGACCACAATGACTCTACCAACTACCGTCCCATAACGTTACTTCATGTGATATCCAAAATTGTGGAATCAGTCATCGCAGATCCGCTGATGCAGTATCTGGAAAGCCACAACATTATAGCCCCAGAGCAACATGGCTTCCGACAAAAGCGTTAATGCACTACTAACCTATTACTTGCATGTATTAGCTTGACTGAAGTCCTCGGTGATAGAGCAGGAGTCGATGTTATCTGCCTGGATTTCTCAAATGTGTTCGATCGCTTAGACCATCGAATTCTCCTTCAGCAGCTTCATAACTGCATCATTAGTGACCTCATCCTGAGTTGGATTAGCAATTTTCTACACGAACGACTGTTGGAGGTTCTAGTCCAGGAAATTCTGTTCAATGCAATCGATGTGGTGTCCGGTGTACCACAATGCTCGGTGATTGGACCTCATCTATGCTTGGTGTTCATTAACCATTTGGCCAGATCAATTGCTTACGATTTCCTATTTTCCGTGGATGACATCAAGAGACGGCGAAGGATCAGAGGAGCAGACGACCACGAACGGCTCCAGTGCGATCTTAACAGTGTCGAACTGGTCAGTTCAAAACGCCCTCCCATTCAACGTAGACAAATGTCGCGTTGTGAAATTACGCCATAGACATGGCTACACGTATTTGCTTGGGGCACACGGATTGTAGACAAGCTCCCAGGAAGGTGACCTCTGTGTGCTCGTACACAGCGACCTCAACTGTACAAACCAGGCTGAAGTAGCTGCGAAAAGAGGCAACCAGCACGTCGGCATGCTGCGAAGGGCATTCGGAAGATTTGACCCATCAATCTTCCCAATGATCTACAACTCCTACGTGCTCCCGCACGTTGAATACGCTATCCAAGCTTGACAACCTTGATTGAAGCGCGAACTAGAGACATTGTTGGCACCAAAACGAACAGCAACGAAGAATCTGAAGGGTCTGCGCTATTAGTCTTACCACCGAAGACTGAACTTGCTGGGAATTTTCAGCGGACGCTACAAAGTGCTGCGCGGCAGTCTCATATTAGCGTATCAAATATTGAGTAACCCCAAACACGAATGTGGCCATTTGCTGAAACCTACACAAAACGCAGCTAAGGGGTAGCTGCTTGAAATTGTGGGGAAAATATGGCCGTCTAGAGCGTCGACGGAATTAATTTTCCCTTCATGCTTTTCAACCCTGGAAGGCACTCTTAGACTCAGTTGTATCCTCTCCTACCTTGTACGTTTTCAAAAAACGATTAGATCTTTCTCTTAGCTCCCACCACTTTGTTACCTAAAGTAAGGTATTGTACATTACCCCAATCATGCCTTTCTGCAGAATTTATGTATCAAATGGCCCCAAGTGAGCGACCATATTTTACTTTTCTCACGCCTTACATCAACGACCACTGCACCCCATGTATTTCTACACACTTACACTCGATACATTTTATTTTACATGGACGTTATTTAAGAAAACATTCATCTTGGTAAACGCTCGGTAGATGACCCACTTATTCACCCCAATCATCATACGTGACGTGTCAATCACTTGCTTTTATCCCGTTATAATTCATTGTTCGTTGTTTATTGGAAGCCGAATGCGTACTTATAGAGTAGGCTCAGCGAGAAGGACCGAATTCCGTCACAACACTACGGAATCTGTCTTATTCTCATCGCCTTCAAAGCATGAACGTGTTATCCCTTGAGTATCGTCATCCTCGTGATGACTTGACTTATACGCAAACTTTTTTCGAGGAGAGAATGCGAATGAGGTATACGAGAATTTCGCCTTTGTGCGAATAGTTCGACTTGAGGACACGGTATGAAGCCGTTTAAACCAAGGAGGATTTGGGTTTGCTCTGAAATCAATTTCTCAACTGGTGCGGTCTATGACTGGAACAGTTTGGCTTAGCTAGTCGTTAGTGCACAAACAGCGGAATGTTTCAAGCGATTGCTAGACTTCAAGTTGTTGGACAAGCATGAATCTTACTTTGTTGACTGTTACCGCAGAGCTCCCTTGTAGAACACTGTGCCGCAGTGAGCGGGAAGTGATGGGGCTGACAAAGGATTCTCTCTGCTCTCTCCAAACCAATGAACCAGTGAAAGTGAACATGAATGCTAGGGGATATATTGGAATTTGTGAAGATTCTTCACAGCTAGATTCAGGCAGTCAGCCACCATCCATCCATTGTGGTACAAACAATAGAGATAATGGGGCCATCAGATCCTCGATTTTGCGGATGGGAAGCAGCGGTTTTTCAGTCATTTACGGACCATCCAGAGTTATTTTGGTTGTGTGCTTAGGTGCACTATAGCTAAAGAGATTGACATTAGCATACAGTAAATGGACAAACCAGGAGCAAAATTAAGAAATCAAATTCAAGTTAGTGAAATGAATCTCGGCGAAAAAGCATAAAGGTAACAAATAAAATACAAGTAATTAAATCTGGAACCAGATTATTTCATGTTTTCGAGAACGTTTACGTGCTATCGAGAATAAACGATTATGGCACAATCACATGAAATGGGGCAAGCGTTACATCCATAAAGTAACACGGAAAAATTTTAAGAACAACGCACACGTAAAAATGGAAAAGTCAGACATTCCATCATGAGATACACTTTAACCATGAGATCCAGCAAGAATAAAATAAGAAAAATATAGTTCTTGAGCAAGATAAAAAATAAATAAAAAAGTGAATATATATATAGAGAGAGAGAGAAAGAGAGAGAAATAATTTGACACCAAGAAGGTGGTGTATAAACCGAGATTGGAGCCGCTGAGGACGCTGATCGATGGTAGTTCAGGAGCTACCTGCACACAGACTGCAGACATGATGCAGATCTGGCGGAAAGTCTTCGACTGTCTCTTGGACAACCGTTCAGAGGTCGACTGGCCTACGTTGAACTGCCTGAAGCAGCACGATGTGAAGGCGAGTCTGGCGGACACGTCGACACTGGATGAGACGCAGAGAGCACTTGATCAGCTACGAAACGGCTAGTTTGCCGGGACCGACGGGATCCCTCCAGAAATATTCAAACACAGCGGACCCGCGTTGGTGACTGCGCTGCACCACTTGGTGCAACGTGTATGGATTGAGGAGAAGGTGCCTGCTTAGCTGATTGATGCCCTTGTGCTACCACTGTACACGGGCAAAGGGAGCAAGCAGTGTTGCACGAATTATCGTGGCATCAACTTGCTGAGTTGTGTGGACAAGGTGATTGCCCGAATCCTGCTCAACCACCTGGCCAGTCAGGTCGTGGAACCGAATGTGGCGGAAGAGCAATGTGGATTCTGTTCGGGTCGCAGCACTATAGATATGGTAGTTGCTGCTCGTCAGTTGCCGGAAAAGTGCAGAGAACGACACCAGCCATTGTACTCTCTTTTTGTTGATTTCACTAAGATATTTGATACAGTGAACCGCGAGGCATTGTGGCTGGTGCTGGGTAAGTTTGGTTGCCCGCGTAAGTTTGTAAGTTTAATTGAATGTCTGCGCAGCGGTATGGGAGCGAGGGTGCAGCTGAGTGGAGGGACCTCGCATGACTTTGCAGTTGTCTCTGGTGTGAAGCAAGGCTGTGTCTTAGCTCCTGTCCTGTTTAATATCTATCTTCATGCAATGATGTCTTGTGCTTTTGATGTGGCTTGTGCTTACGGTGTTCGTGTGGAGCACCATATTGATAGTGTTTTGCTGAACATCCGTCGTTTCGGTGCGAGAACTCTAGTCTGTGAGACAACTATCAGTATGTTGCTGTTTGCTGACGACTGTGCGTTGTTTTCACACAGCGCGAATGAGTTGCAGCATATGGCTGGTGCTCTGGCTTCGACAGCGGCCAAATTCGGGCTCACCATCATTACAAGCAAAACTGTCTGTTTCTTTTAGCCTTCACCGGAGGTGCAATCCCCAGTAACGTCGCTAATTAGCACTGGTGCTGAAGTATTGGCAACCAGCTCCCGCTGCTGCTACCTTGGGAGTGTGATGTTGACTGATCAGCAGATACACAGTGAGCTTCGTTTCCGCGTGTCGAAGGCAGTGGCGGCATTCGGGAAGCTAGAATACCGAATGTGGAACAACCATCAGCTTAGCATTGGCACGAAGCTGATGGTGTACAAATGCATAGTGCTATCCATTCTTCTATACGGCAGTGAATCGTGGACGATGTACCGGCGGTATGTGCGATATCTCGAGCGGTTCCGTCAGCAGTGTTTGCGACGAATTTTGCGGATCGATTGGGGCGACAGAGTTGCAGACACGGAAGTGTTGCGCCGTAGTGGAATGTATGCAATGGACTGCATACTTTTGCTGAGACACCTGAGGTGGATCGGTCATGTGTGGCGTATGGACTCAACGCGGATACCGAAACAACTCTTATACGGTCAGCTGAGTACTGGGAAGCGGCATGTGGGGAAATCAATTTATGTTGCCAGGACATGATTAAGGTGAGCCTCTCATGTTCTAATCTTGCTTGCAGATCATGGGAATCGAAGGCGATTGATCGGCGTGCATGGCACGATCTAATCATGAAGGCAGTTGCCGAGGTGCAGGAGAAAGACCTCGTGCATGCAGAGAAGAAGCGGCAAGTGGGGAAGCGGCAAGCACCGATGGGTTGTAGTGACATTTTTTTACCTTCTGCTGTCTTTTTACCGGGTATAGCCAGAGACCTCGCAAGAATCAGTAGGTCATGCTGCAACAACCAGTACGGCGTGAACTGGACAACTATGGTGGAGCAAACAGCATCATTGCATTGTTCACTTTATATATATTCTCTTATTCTGTGAAATTAGTCATACTACATTCTTGCTTATAAAACTGTGATGTTTTACTACAGTTTTGCAAAACTAGTAGTGGACTTAAGGAGAGTTGCCATAAAATGGAACCACTTCAGTCTTTAAAAGATGATGATTCAATGTATCCGGTTAAGATACTGATATTAAATGGACCTGGTTCATAATTAAATGTATGAGACGGCAGCATGAGACATGACCTGGGGATGAAACGACCGCGAATAAATAGAATGACTAGCGGTGATGACACATGGATAAGTTAATAACACTTCACTGACCATGGCTGTACATACTAGCAACATCCGCTCATTTCTCGTATGAGTCAACTGGTCGAAAGCTGTACTTCATTGAACCGTTGGTGACCAATAATTTCCGCTAGGTTGATGTGCTCAGTGTTTCATTTAATGCAGCACCATTTGGATGTTGTCAGTGAAGTTGCATCGATTTGGGTCCGTAGAATTTTTTTAGTGCTATAGAACTACTGGATCTTTGATGGGACCACATGACTATGACGATCAAGGAGCATTGCTACCAAATACAAAAAATTGTTTGTATTTCTTGATAAAGGTGCACTGATCGTGCCCTGATAGTGTAGCTTCTCTTTCTAGTAGAGTAGATTGACCACATGGTAGTGATCCACATTTTGTGGCTGTTAATACTCGGTTGTGTTGATAGAGGAACCGAAGTTGCCAAACAAGCTATCTACATGTTGTAACGGTTACCCCGATCTGAGAATCACTTCAGTGTCAGGCAATTTGTCCTACCAAGGGAGGAGCGAATTCATCCACAGACAACTATAATGATATCGTTCCAGATGAAGGATTTCGTCTGTGTGTAGCATGCGTGTTGGTCTCCCGTTCAGGAATCCCAGCACTATCGAGGCATGTTGT
Source organism: Dicrocoelium dendriticum (assembly GCA_944474145.2). Classification (NCBI taxonomy): domain Eukaryota; kingdom Metazoa; phylum Platyhelminthes; class Trematoda; order Plagiorchiida; family Dicrocoeliidae; genus Dicrocoelium; species Dicrocoelium dendriticum. The sequence goes on along the minus strand of OX104059.1, from coordinate 43,877,652 downwards.
TAGCTGCGCACGATCCAAGCGATACATTGCATTAACTGTCATTTAGCATCTCATACAACAACTATTCCCACAGATATTGCATATGTCAAATACAAATCAGTGAGAAGAGGGACTTTGACTCAGTTAACAGCAAACCAGTGTTTTACGCGTGAGTACTTGTTGTAATACATACACTACACATGAAAAAAGTGGCTTAGCCCAACACATGAAAGGTTTCAAGATATTTCAAAACTGCTGCTGCAAGCTACGTTCCCTGGACCTACAATCTTACTAGTTAAAACGTTGGGCTAGTGGCCTCTAGGTAAAGGTTTCAACCATCACAGTCGAAATGAAGCCGACTTTAGGGCAGAATGCTAATTTTAACCGGATAATTTACTTGTCTCCACTTAAACAAAATTGGCTCCTAGCCACTCCACTGTACGTCAAATCAGGCGTGCTGTCTATAGGAATCTTCGGTAGGATTTTAAGTATTCAGGTCGGAGCCAATTAGGTACAAAACGTTTGCAAGCCTTATAGGGCCTTCAGCGGCTGCTGCTGCCGCTGCTGCTGCTGCTGCTGCTGCTGCTGCTGCTGCTGATGATGATGATGATGATGATGATGATGATGATGATGCTGATGATGATGATGACGACGACGACGATGATGATGATGATGGTGATGATGATGATGATGATGAGTATGATGATCATTGATGATGATGCTGATGCTGATGATGATGATGACGATGATGACGATGGATGATGACGATGATAAGGATTGATGAGGATGATGATGAGGATGATGATATTTGAACTTTCTCGTACCGACTAACCTCCAGAGAAACGTCTTGCACCTTTCAGTGATTCACCTGAAAAGAAGAAGCCACACGTGGACTGTACAGACCTTGATGCACATGGCAGCGACCAAATGCGATAGCCAGCCTTTTCTATTGCAAAGGCATTACCATCTTCTCTGTGTGTACCTCACCGTTGTGTTGGTGCTTTAGTATTGAAATCAACCATCATCCGCACAGTACAGCATTCACGTACAGGGTATTTCGGTGAGCGTGTTGTAGCTTTTTACTTTTACTGGTCTTCGATATGGAGACTAACTTCCGAGTTCACTCCAGCTGATGGTCGCTATAAGCAGCTTTTTTATTCAATGGATCAGTACTTCTCCAGTTGGTTCGAAAATTGCAAGTTCCAATTCTATAAATCAACGAATGTGGGGGACTTAATAATCGATGGAATGGAACCAAGATAAAGGTAATGGTGACCGTTACATTCAGCCATTATGGGTTAGGCTGTACAAAAGCAATGGAGTTTGCACATGGTAAACGAGGACAAACTAGTTAAAAAGCCCATATTCATATAGGTAGTTTATGCTCTTGTCATATATATACGAAGCTTTACATATTTTTCCATAAAGTAACGTTAACAAAGCTTAGCTGACGCCTTTACTTTCGCAGTTATGATATGTAACGTTTTATGGTAATTTTCACAAGTATTCATTTCATTCAGCTCGCCGCAAAATCCATCAGCATCTATTGTACATGTCCTCTTATCCCATGTGCAACCGTTGTTCAGTGATCGGCTCATGGAATCTAGTGACCTACATGCCAGCTGTCACGCAATAGAAAAGCTCATAACTGCAATAATGTCACGTCAATTCTAAGGTGCACTAGTAGTAGCGACATCAACGCTGTCGGTTAACCAAGTGAGTATTTACAGGCAAGCGTTCTCGGTTCTTACCGACACGTCAGGGAGCAAAAGCCATGTCGTCTACTCATTATACCAGACACCTGTCTATTCTTTAGTAGCTATGAAGTTACTTCGACCTCAACTCCATAATCACGAGCATGGATGCGTTAACTAAGTACAGAGCTGATAACAAACCATCGGTACTTGTCCCCTCCTTACAAAAGAGTAAATCATGATCGGCAGGCCATTGATAGACCCCACTAGAGTTAAGCAATCATGTCATCATTCTTTTAACTATGTGTGTTACGCTCATTATCCTGAGGAATACCCAGAAATAACACGTACTATCATACAGTACAAGATCTTGAACAACGTGTTGAGACGACCAATTGGGTGTTCTTGAAAGGTGGCTCACTTGACAGTGCCTGGGTTTAGTTTGTTGTACTCTTCAGCAATCTAATCGTAACTGCTTCAGAAACAAAGAGGGTACGCTCCACCAATCCCTCTGTTTTCATCAGAAGTAGAACTCGCAAACGCATGTCATTAATAAATGCAGCTTTGCATACTTACAGAGCTCGTCCTTGTCCCGAAACCTGGAGTGATTACGTGACCCCTGGAAACCACTGTCACATGCTTGTCCATGAGAGCAAATGGACTCACCAACAACATTTGGCCTGTAAATTTGCCAACAATAAAAAGCTCCCATACAAGCATGTTAAAACCACGCGGAAAGTGAAGCTCGGTATCCCCCACTTAACACTCCAGTCGGTGGCACAGATTGATGAAGACGCAGCCAGCGCAATAGGACCCAACCTTCCAACAAGACGTCCGCCAGTGTTACATACCCACATCCTTAGCCCCAACATCAACACTCACTAACATCGATTTTATTGCCACAGGTGTGTTGAAGAAACCGCTTTCACTACGCACCTACAGCTTTCCCGGAACCGACTATATTCACCTAAGGGCGCTGAACCTAGCAGCAACAACGCTGGGCTGGCCATTATTACATTTCTTCCAAACGTGCTCGAATAAACAAATTGTGCATACCATGTGGAAACACGGCCTAATCACTACAATTTTCAAAAGCGGTAATCGCTCGAAACCCGTCAACTATCGCCCAGTGGTCCTCCTCCCTGTGCTCTCAAAGGTGATAGAGGCAATCATCGTTGAGGCTTTACTAGATCATCTAGAACGCCACAACATCATAGCGCCCGAGTAACACGGTTTCTGCCTGCACCGTTCAGGTACTACCAAGCTACTGATTGCAAGCAGTAGTTGGACGGAAGCGGCGATACAGGCAGAGGGACAGACGTCATTTACCTCGACTTCTCCAAAGCCTCCGACCAACTGGACTACGACATTCTGCTTCACAGGCTAGAAAGCTATAGAGCTCGGGATCATGTCTTTGAGTAGATCCGGAATTTCCTGCGTGCTCGGCAACTACAGGTCAGAGTTCAAAGTGCACTGTCCGATACGATTTATGTCATTCGTGGATTTCCACAAGGAGCAGTTCCGGGACCGCGTCTGTTTCTCGTGTTCACTAACTAGCTTACGTGTTTGCTTGCTTCAGATTGCTTCCTAATCGCTGACGATGTTAAGATGTGGCGGATAATCTCCGACCCAGCAGATCACAATGCACTTCTGCGAGACCCGGACAAAGTGTATGCGTGGTCACTCAACAATCTGCTCCAGTTCAATTCGGGGAAGTGTAAGGTGGTTCACATTCGCCACTAGCCGAGCATTGCATACCAGCTTAGAGATCATGTCATGCAAGCAGTCACCCAAAAGTGCAGTTTTGGGGTACTAGTTCAGGTTGGTCTGAGCAGCTCAGAAGAATCTGAGAAGGCGTCAAAGACCAGGAACCAACACGTTGGCATGCTGCGGTGTGCATTTGGGCGGTTTGGTCCCTGCGTGTTCGCAGTTGCTTAACACATACATGCGGCCTTATGTGGAATACGTAATGCAGGACTGGCAGCCCTAGCACAAACAAGACCTCGCAGTGCTCGACATTCCACAGCAACGAGCTATTAAGTACGTCAAAGGGTTGTTCAATCTTCCTTATCAACTTAGAGGACGCTAAAATTATGCAGTGGCCGGTACCGACGTATAAGTTGTGGCTTTATAATGGCCTACCAGATTCTAAGGAAATCCAACCACATCTGTCGTCACCTACTATAACGGAGCCACAACATGAATTTGAGGAGCCAGCAGTTCAAGTTAGCCATACAATGCAGCCAGCTAGAATGTCGATGAAACTTTTGCTCACTTCGTGTGTCAGTCATTCAACGCTCTCCCAAATTGCGTTGTTTCCACGCCCACTTTACTTGTGTTAAAAAAAACGCCTTGACATTGCCCTAGCCCACCTATACTACGAGAATTAGCCTGTGTGTTTCGACAGGCAATATAATGCGACGAACGTTGAACAACCAGAATTAACCTAAACAACTGTGGTTGGCTGCTTCTGCGTGCCTCTGTGTTAACACTGTGTTGAGTCCACCAAAACGATTTTCATTTTATCCCTTTGTTTTCTATTCGCCATGTTGTGGTTCTCTTGTTGGCCATCCTACGGTACTTGATATGCATCCGCTTTGTGCCCGTAATATACCATTGTTCCCTGGTTTCAAATAGACGGCTGGCCTACCGCATTTTCGTGTGAATGACATTTTCCTCCTGTTGCCTGTGTTTCGTGTTGGTGTCAGGGTAGGCACCACGTCTCCAAGGTGGCTTTCATCAGCACCGCGCACACATGCATGAAGACCGCACACGGCCAACTCTTCCTGGGCAATGTCTGAAGTCCACACAGTATTAACTGCTTTTCGAGGTGGGACCGTTAGATTGCGCGCGATATTTTCTGATGAAAAGTGGATCAGTCGAGTGGTTTTAGGCGCTGATAATCCCCCACTACTGCATTCCGTCTTCGGACCTACCACGTCATTCTTTTATTCTATCAAACTGTAAACAATGGGATGAACCGTTGTGCGTAACCATCTTCTGGTGCTTTACCTTTTATTGGCATCAAATGTACCTGCTTTGTAGCTACTACCATGAAGTCTATAAATGGTAACTAGTTTCAGAAAAAAGTCTTTTCCAGCGCCTACCAATTTAAGACACAAGTCAAGCAGATTTAGTGACCTGCTATTGATTGACGCTAGTTGACGGACCCGAACGGCATGATAGAGGTGTCTGCACAGGTAAATACCTGTCGCCTTTTTGCTGTTTGTAAATCAAGCTACCGAACTTGGTTGTAGTGCATATCAGGTGTCATGTTTACGCACAGGCACCTTTACACTATACCTACTTTACTTCACTGGTCAACGGTAATAGCCGTTCCACTTCATCACATATAGCAGGTTACGAATTGTACAGGGGAAAATACATCTGCTGAGCGCAGCAACACATCGCTCCACAAGTTGTGCTGCAAAGTAGTTGCAACTTATGGTAAGGGATGTTCTAATTTAATATCGTACTTCTGAGGCTAGTAACGTAAGCCAATACCGCACAGCAAAGGGTCACTGGCCAGTTTCGGAAACCATCGTGTTGGGATGAGGAAGACGGAAAAACCATAGAAACGGAAAACGAGGGAAATAGGCACATTTGCCACAGATGTGTTTGGGCGGCGAAGTGCAAACCTCACTGAAAATGCTGGGGGCGGGATGTCAGCGACCAGCAGCGGCGAGATAGTGCTAAGGGGAACAGAGGAATTCATCAAAAGCTAACAGATCAGACTGATAGCTCTTTGCCTGTACATCCAGGATTAATAGCAAGCAGTGTAATGCAAAATTTGCCAAGCAGACCAAGTACTTTGAAACAATTGCAGGTTAGTGCGAATGCGAGTTACAGAATCGAAGATGCCAGGTCATACAGGCAGGGTAAATTCAACAAGTTGGGGTGACATGCACACGGATGTGATAGTCATTGCGTTGAAACGTGTGATATATTGTGCAAAGTAAACCTCACATATACCCTAGCGTTTGTCTGAGAGTATGCTCACCTGTTATCGCAGGCTGTCTTGCACTTTCGTTCTTGTCTCAACAGAACGGAAAGTAGAATCAAACACTGATGTTTTATATACAAGCTTCAATAGGCATGTTATTGTGGACAGGGCGGAATAAGAATTGAAACAGTGGGAAACGTGAGCAACAACAAAAAGAGTGGATACAAATGATTTATCACGGGTTAAAATACAGTTGCTTGAGAAGTCTCCTAGGATTGTTGGGTGCAGAACTACAAACCAAGAAGTACATGAGTCATCGGTTTAGGCGTCTACCGAGTTAAAAATGTATTTCTAATTAACGATGGTGTAAATAAAAATTGAAAGCAAACATGCGTACAAACGTGTGTGCACAGTGCTAATTGAGCTACTGTGTGAGAAAAATAAAAAGAAGTTCGCACTCTCATGTACTACCTCCTAGGGTTCGTGTGAGATAAATTCGGTATGAGAGCACGATCAAGATACTTATTATGGTAGTACAGCTTAGGTAACGAAGATTTGGGAGCTAACATCAACCTCCAATCGTTTTTCTTGAAATTACCCACCACTTTCATTCTAATTTAACAATGTGTTTCAAATATGTCATCATTAACATTCGTTCACTTTTACCTAAATTAGATGTACTCACAACACTTATGTTTATGAGATCCCCCGATGTTGCTTTTATCATTGGAACTTGGTTCAGGTCAAAAATTAGTGATTCTCAGTTTAACATCTTAGGCTTTTCCGCAAGGGTCGCTCACACAAACTTGGTATTAGCTGTGCCATATATCTTCAAAATAACCTAACTGCAATTCCCGCAGATCAATCTGTACTAAATGCCTTAGAACACACACTATGGCGAGTGATCCCATCTACTGATCTTCTAGTGGGTTGTATCTATCGCCCGCCCCGAACCACTCAATGTGAAACCCACAAGCTAATCGATATGAATAATGCTGCTTCCAGCATCATATACAAAACCAAAATTATGTGTGGAGATTTCAACCTACCACATGTTAACTGGATGCTGCCTACACTCAGAAACACTGCGGAGATTGAGGAAATCATCTCATGGATTCACCTCCATGGCTGGACTCAGCATGTTAGAGAGCCAACCAGAAGTGCCACTACCTTAGACCTTGTATTCACGATGGGAATCGCGAACGCTTATACATTCATTGATAATCCACTACCTGGCTGTGATCACAACACCGTGCTCTGTGCTACGACTACTGATCTACCTAAACGAGCAAATAAAATGCTAAAAGCCATTCGCAACCTCCATCGTGTGGACTGGAACTCTTTTAATGAACTTATCAGTACCATGATTTGGAATACGTGATTCCTAACTCACAACCCTACTATGGCTACAAATAAGTTTATTAACAATATCGCCCTTGGTGTGGATCTACTGGCACCTACTGTATGGAGAAATACCCATGAACATAGTGGTGAACTCAAGCTTCTGTACAAAACCAAAACCAAACTAAACAAACGTAAATCGATATATCGCAGGAGCGACAGCTTCGCAACATTGCTACAAATACACGAGAATCGGCCACATCTACAACGCCTAGCCCAAACGGCCAAAGTCAAAGAAGAAAGTCAGGTACTCAGGAATCTTGAGAAAGTACGTACATTGATGCAACTACTCAAAATAAGGAACCCTAAAACACTTCAGGAAATTGAAACGTTGGCTCTGGACGATGGTTCAATAACGCGCGAAATCTCTTGTATATGCCAGACTATGAACTCTAGTTTTGCCTCCTGTTTTGTCCCCAACACTCAACCGTTTCATCCTCCACTTCCAAAAAGAACGAACGAACAACACTGTAGTATCTCTGTGATGTTAAGAGAGGTGCAAAGTGCCATCGCAGCCATAAAACCATGAAGTCTTCCAGGCCTAGATGACATCTCCCCAACTGTTATAAAACTCGGAGGAAAAAACTTAGCTCTACTGTTATTAAACATTTTCACACATTCTCTCACTACCGGCTTCTTTTCATCTCAATAGAAGCAATCCATTATAAGGCGTAATGACATGTGTGGCCCGAAAGAAAACCGTGTCAAACTACCACCCAATAAATCACACCTCTGCTGCTTCCAAAGCTTTAGAGGGAATAGTCAAGAATAACATCGTTCAATATGTTACAAGACTGGATCGGATCAACCCCTCACAGCATGGCTTTCTCTCAAAACGCTCATGCGCTACCTGCCAGTTAGAATTCCTCGATCACGTCACGACTATGATTGACAGAAGAATGGCAACTATTATAATTCTGTTGGACATGCAATAAGCGTTCGAGCGCGTGCCGCACAAGCCACTGCTGTCTGCTCTAGAGTCATAGGGAATTGGAAATCCTCTGCTTAACTGGTTCGACTCATAACTAAACGGTCGAACCCAGGTAGTTAGAATCGTTCAGCAATATTCTACACCGAAACAGATAACCAGTGGCGTCTTCAAGGGAAGTGTGCTCGGACCAATACTTTTCCTAATCTACTTAAACAACATATGTGACCCGATCAAACATGTACACCCATTACTGTTTGCAGATGACGTCAAACTGGTTTACTCATTTCATCCAGACCAAATAGGTATACGTTTGGGAAACATCTGTGTAGACCTATCAGCACTAAGTATAGCTAGTGAACGGTTATTAATGAAGTTCTCCGCAGTGAAATCCCAAGTACTTGGGTACAGATGCCGCATCCCACAAGGCTCTGTCATACTTGCCGAAACTGTGATACCAATTTTTGATTCAGTTCGAGACTTAGAAATTAGGTACTCGAACTCTTACAATTTTTTCGAACATGTGCTTTATCAGGTTGCGAAAGCAAAGCAGTTATGCAGATATATCACCAGAATTTCTCCCTACCTTAAGCACGACTTGAGTCAATCAAGACAATAGAACGACCGACTCTGGAATACCGTATTATCTTTCACAGCCAATTGAGAAAGAAAGACAGAACGGCTCTAGAAAATGTCCAACGATCATTTACCAAGCGGCTCATGGGGCGCTGCTCAAACCTGACTTATTATGATCGCTGTCGAAAACTCCAGCTGGATCCACTTTGGCTGAGACGCTTAAAGTACAAACTCGTTCTCTTCTACAACATTATAAACCATCGAATTTACGCAGACAGCACCGCACTTGAACTGCGGAAGACTGCAGTCTACCCCACACGTAATGGCGGATACTTGATACGTACAAACCTTTTAACTCATAAAACTGGATCGAATTTCTTCTTTGTGTGATACACTGATCTGTGGAACAAACTACCCCTACAGATACGCATGTGTACAAGCCATGTCCGTTTTCGAAATCTCCTTCAGACCTTCCTCACTATACCAAATGCTCTGAAGATTTTTGACTCACAGCAAACACTAGAAACATTGACAGAAGCTGGTATATAAACATATGAGCAGATATTCGCTTACAACTAGCTTACCCACTACACGTCATTACCTAAAGTACCAAATCATGTGTCTGTGCAGCCTAGTATCCGCTCCCTTTTCTTATCTACTCCTGAGCCCCACAAAGTAGAAAATGAAGATACAAACATCCGGAAAGTTTACATATTAGGTGCACGGGTCTAGGGCCCGAGGAAAAAATTCATGAACCGAAATTCTATTATTAAACTCCTTTACTATTATGATTTAGGCTGCATAAACCGTGAAACCTGTTCAATATAAAAATGATTGGTCCCGCTTAAGGGGCCGTGTACCGTTTGTCGGTAAATATACGAATTTATTTATTTATTTATCATTCAAATTAGGGGTGGTGAAAACTAAGTGTGGGTGAGAGCTCAGGAGCTGACAAACGTGAAGAGAAAAGGAATTCCGTCGATACTGTAGACGGTTGTATTGTTCACTCAGTTTCAGGCATTTACCATTTAGCTAGAGATTGAGTCCAATTTTCCGCACATTCCGGCATACGTGGTTGTGGCCACACAATATTTGGTACACTAAATTAAGATCACCGCGAAGCTGTCGGTGGCGTCCTCCGCAAACTTCCAGTAACCTCAGCGTTAGCTGGTAAGAGTAATTGCCTAGATGCTCGGCATTCTTTGTTGCCTTGCGTTGTGGTGCCTTTAGCACCTCTAGGTCGCGCTTCAGACGAGGTTGCCAAGCCTGCATGGCATACTTAACGTGAGAGCACACGTGCGATTTGCGCACCATCGGGTAGGTGGATGTTTCGAAACTTCCGCATGCTGTCCGTAGCAGTCCGACTTGCTGGCTACCTCATTTCGCAGTTGCCATATACAGTTTTGAACACTTGTGTTCGTTGTACGAGCGCACTAAGGTCAATTTCCTGAGAGCAGGCCCGCACCCCGGGTGCCACAACCAAATACGTGTAGTCATTTCTTTGGCGTAATTGAGGAAGTCAACATATTTTCACATTGACTGGTGGGGTATTCTGAAATGATCGTAGTAACATCGCATTGATTCCTTTTCTGGTCGCCCTGTCCTCTGATTGTGCTTCATATCGTAAGGTCATCTGCGAAGTATAGAAATCGGAAGCAGTTTATCTTACTAAACCGTTTGTGAAAACCAAGAATAGACGAGGTCTTTGCATTGAGCCTTGTTGTAAAACGCACTTCACATCAATTGCGTTGGACAGGGATTCTCCGACTCTCACTTCCAACCCAACTTTGAGTAGAAAATTGTTTATCCAGTCCAGAAATGGTCCGGCAATGCCGTAGTTCCGATACTTTAAAGGAGCACCTCATGGCCTAAGTAATCTAATGCATTTGAGCATTCAAGGTAAATGACACGGACTTCACAATTGCGTGCAATGAACAAATACGTTGAGCGTAAACCGTTTTGTTGGAGACGATATTGCTCCTAAGCTATTATGCTGTGGTTTTCCAGGTGTCGCATCAACGTATAAGCGACGATTGATTCCATAACATTGAAAAGCAGAGAAAACAGCGTTATAGTACGGTACTTGGGAGGGTCAGTGCTAGTACCTGGCTTATGTGAAAGACTGCTGACCCCTCGGATCCATAGGAGTGGAATTTTGTCCTCCTGTAGACAGATTTGATAGAAAATTGCTGGTGGTTCTGCTAGAGCACTGGCTGCTGTCTACAGAGCCTCCCATCGGATGTTATATACTTCGAGCGAACTATGAGTACTTAGGGATAAGAGCTTCTTCGACACCGCTTCTACGGTGAATTTGACGCCGGATACACCTGACGGTGGAGTAATACAAACGAGCAGCATATTTGGGCTCCTTAACTGCAGGAATATGAGCTTCCATTGCTGATCGCGTGGACCAATCAGTAATAGTCAGTGCTAAGGTCCCGCGTTAAATATTAAGAAAGCAATTAGGGTGCCTGTATAACAGTTTGCGGTTTGTGCAGAATTGTTCCCATAACAACTTCTTATGCATTACCATTGTCCTCAAGAATCCATCTCACAGAAATTACGCTGTGCCTTGTATGCAGTCCAGGTTTCGTCATTCAGGCATTCTTTGTCCGTTCGCCATGACAAATCCTTTATGGATATGTATTTACGTGTTCTGACCCTTATAAATGACGCTTTCGCTTTGGCAGTGGAAGGAGTTTTGTTCCGACGCGTGCGCTACTAGTGTGCTAAACGTCTTTCTGAACGTACCCCAGGCGACTTCCGGGGTATGTACCTAAGAAGGTCGAAAGTGTATACTTAACCAGCGAGGAAAACAGGTTGCAGCACGTGACAGTATATATGGCATCGTCCTCCGCATGATATTCCGTATAGTGGAACAGTAGAATAACATAGTCCTTGCTCGTAACAACTCTGTCGAGTATAAGATTTTAGTTGGTGGAGACATGCACAAGTAGCAACGGCCTGTAGTTCGAGATCTAGAGGAGCGACGTTACGCGTTTTTACAGAAGGTAGCTGGAAATTAGCTCTTTCAAACAGATTTTAAACTGTGCACCAACAGTTGCTAGCGTATGCAGGATGGGTACATTAAAATCTCGCGCGCTGAGAATGTGGCTGTAGGACTTGTTCGAAGCAAACTGAAAAACGTGCTTCATTTTGGGGTCCATTTCCAAAGTAGGGTTAAGGGGGCAGTAAATTACGGCCACTAGTCAGACAGTAATTGAAACTAAGTCAACTTCAATGATTTAAAAAGCATAATGAGTTGGAGCTTGACAGAAGACTGCATTTCGCACCTCTACCTCGCCGTTAACAAAACTTCCAGTTATTTTACAATAGTAGCAAGTAGAAACAGTTGTCAATTTATCGTTTAACTTTATCCACAACTCCGTCATGGAATTACCAGAGCCGTACTACCGAAGGGGCTCTATCAGGATTGTACAAATGCTACTGTCCTATTTGATGTTATTTTGAGCCTCGCAGTGAACGGTCCTGTCGCACTGCCTCATGATGTAACTACTGCGATGTTAATTGAGTGCCGGAAATTGACTCTCAGTTTAACGCGCAAATGACAAAAGACCTATTCACAACTGAACTCTAACTAGTTGTCCCACTCAACGGCAAACCTTGTGTTGCAACAATACTTGATTAATGCTGAAAGACAACTGGTCAATTTTTAACCCCTTAACATTTGATAGGAGTGGAGCGCAGTTACTTGCTCGGTTCATAGACCTGAGTAGCTGCGTTGTCAAGAATGGGTACCTAATAAACAGATAGCTTAGATATTGCAAACCACTTAAATTAGTGGAGTTATTGCGCCAGAAAGAGTGCTGACGCAAGATTAAAAGAAGGCACGAAGGCGTACGTGTCACTAGGAGAATAAACGAGGGAATTAGGTCTCCGAGTCCACTGCGAAATCAAGTCACAGGCGAATCGGTAAAATTGCTGGTTGAGTATGATGGCAGTCGTGCATGGGAATGGTGAACGATAAACAAGCGTATCAAATGACAAGAACGTTGAATGCCGATGTTGAAAATTCGTGAAACAGCAAGAAATGTTATCAACCGCTGCGTGGTTGAACTTAACAATCGCAGGTAAATCAAATCGAGAGAAAAAAGCGGGATAATGTGGTCAGTACGTTAACTGCAACGGAGGAATTCATCGACATTGTTTAAGTGATTGGGAGCTACGTAATGCGTCAGTGATGGCTATCCTGATTAACCAGTTACAGCACATTTGATCGGAAGGATGGGCAATAGTACTGCCTCAAATTCTGGTCGTTTGGTCACCCTTTAACCAGCTATGTGTTGAAGCGACCCATGCGATGGGTTGATAAAACAGTCGAACCGTGTGTTACCGCAGGTCTGACATTAGTTCTTGTGTATTTCGTTGGATTTTGATTTCACCGTTAGAAGGCTGAGAGAAGTATATTTACCTTCGGTAATCATACTAAGTGAAGAGCTATACAAAGTGTCTCTGCTCGGCGATCGATCGAAAAACCTACAGGCCGCATATGACCACAAAAACGCACAACCCGAGTTAAAGCATCAAGGCGACTGCATGGTCCGTTTCCTGCTCAAGCAGTGTTACTTCGCCTTGAAGACCCAGTCCTCTAATTCCCGTCCGTTCCAGCAACCATAAATATAACTCTCTTTGCGGGGTTTAGACCCTTGCAAACCTGGTCTTTAGCTTTATCTTTTGCGCTATACTGTTCGGTAGAACCGTCGTTACAGGGTTGTGTTAAAACTCCTTTGTCGCTCCGTTTTTTAGATGGACAGTAACTACAGCCTTTAACGTTCATTATATACTATTCAAATGGCCTGATCAAGTTAACTCATTTCTGTGGTTTTACTAACCAATAACCAATGAGAAACCAATCGGATGTCAGAGCCGAAACACGACAGTCGAATGTCACAGACTTCCATATGAGGAGTGTGTCTCCGACACTACCACAGCGACGCATTTAGTGGCCACTATCTCAACAGTGAATGCTCATAACTCCCATTCGCATCCACGCAACTTTGAGCTAGATGTCAGGCCCTTGGTTGGAGTAATGTGCAGCACAGCGCAAACCACACATGACCCCATTTTGAGCGCGGGGCCTTTTGTGTCCCACTACAGGTAAGGGAACAAGAAATTGCTACTGTCTACTAGTATTAGCCGTTCCTCAACCTTTGGGGAGGGAACATTGGTTCTAGTTGGAACACATGTTTTCCTTACATAGGATTGAATGCATATGCAACCCAGGCTACCTAAATGCAATTTTCCTTCACGCAGTGGCTGTTTACTCAGTACCATTCGACATTGACCACAGTTCACTTACACTATCAGAAAATGCGTGAATAGACCGTATACGTATTTTCAAGCTGCACCTCCACAAACGCACTAACTGGTTAACAGGCTTTTCCCAACTGACTGGGGAACCAATCTCTATAAGCTGCATAACTCTAAGATCGTTAACCCCTGTGCTTCTGCTTATGCAAATTGTCTCAACTCCTCACCGTTGATTGGTTCTGCCTGAGTAGTTCGGATGTGCTGTTGCATGCCTGCTTGTTAGTTTCGAGGGATATGTCAACGTAGACTGCACCAGTGTGTATTCTTGTATGGTGCTTACACCATGCAGGTGAAGCAGCCGACTAGACAGTTTGCACGACCATGCAATAGGGACTTCACAAAGCACTAGTTGCGACCCAGCTACCGCTTTGTGTGTAAGTCTGGTATGTGTGCTCCCCTCGTCAGAAAGTTGCTTCCGTGAATGATCAAAATTTAGGCAGACAACCAATTCTCATCCACAAACTCCAGTTGTGCACGCTTCATCTGCCCTTGCTGCTGGTGGCTTTCTGGTCCGTGGTTCAGTTAGTTGGCACACCAAACAATTTTGGGAGCCATACATGTGGTAGTGTTGCGATTTGATTCCCTGGATATCCATGTTCCAAACCTCATGCCCGCTATACAATTAAACAAACATCTAATCACGACGATGCGAGGCATACCTGTATCAATATGATTGTTGATATTACTGCTTCACCCGCATGTGTGGGTGAGTATCTCTGCCTCGAACAGCAATTGCCGTTTGATCTACAGGCGCACCGTGTTTGGTACTCCAAGTGGCTGGATACTTCGGGACAAGTGCCACGGACTACTGAGGATGTGACATTGAATCAACCAGACATGACTATCTAAAGAGGGAGACTGTATTGTATTTAATTTATTTCAGGGAAATGCTTGTCATTAAAGTTTACGTTTATTGATTCAAGGCTAAATTGCTGTCTCATCTTGTCCTACCTTTTGGTCACCATTACTACCTGGTTACTGGTTGGGTTTTCGATCAGCTGCCAGAAACAAGTGAAACACGTGGTTAAGCTGACATTTATACAGCACTGGAATGCTCTCGTTAATCGGCGGTCCCGGTAATCATCGATACCGGTATTAGCGTAGTTGTCACTACTTGGTTTAGGGGGCAGGGGAGGTTGCCAAATTTGACCTCGTTTGCAGGCAAAGCCGAAGTAAAGACAGCGAAGTTGCGTTTAGAAATGAAAGGGGTGGAAGTTACCGAATCTCCTTTTGGTCTTAGTCGATCACCAGTAGTGAGCAATTACTGACTGGATAGGTGTGTTTTAGACAGCCGTATATCGTGGCCTGAGGTGACCGGTGTTAAGTTTTCTCCTGACAGTTTATGAGAGGGCTATAGCACACCAGTAGATTTACCCAGAGCCAATCTGCAGTTTTGATGGTAACACTGCTGTTTATTGGAAATGCAGTTAGCAGTTTGAAGGCTATATCGAAAGTTGGGTCTTCGACAATGGGCAGAGATTAATTACTTTATTTGATTTATTATTGCTGTCGTCGTTCCAAGGAGGCCATCAGCGAGTGCGTTATGTTATCGCCTGCCAAGGCATATGACACAGCGAGGTGTGTTCGCGAGATTTTTGGACAAAGCCACTTGGTGGCTAGATCACTAATTGATGGTTTATTAATTGGTTTAAGACTACCTTCTGTTGGCTCGGATGATCTGTACAAATTGTCTGTGAAAATAGAAAATTGTTAGATGGCCCTATCACAAACGCATTTCACAGCTGACCTAAATTCCATTACCACCTTTGAGCGGGTAGTTCCTGTACAACCAACCAGCCTACAGTCTAGATGGGAAAGAGTACCTGACTCCATTGCTTACGATAGAAGGGAAGTCAACTTCAAGGATCTGGCAACTTTCGTGGCAACCGAAGATCGAGTAGAACGAAGTAGTTTCGGTCAAATTGTCTCCTCAGTTTTCTTACGCTAAATTTCCGCAGCGGCCGCACCGAGAGCATATGATAAACAAAACGAATGTGGCCGTATCCGCTATAACAGTTCAAGTGATTCTCCAAGTGTTTTGGCCTGTGCTAGTAGACATGAAATAACCGTTAGGCATGCCAACTGTTTACCAAAGGTGCTTTTGAAAACCCTTGTGATTCTATTCGTGAATTTGACGCGCCGATGGCCATACATGATGAGGGTGTCCTTTGAAGAAACTAAGGATAGTCGTGTCCGAAAACTGACAGGCACAGAAGTGCCGGAGGCACACTGGCATTTGAAGCAGGAATCAATCGTTTTCTGTAAAAAGTTACTAGGTTAGAGGCTACATGGGCCAGTGGGAGCATGCAAAACGGTCACTAATTCCGTCCATTACTCCAAAATCAACCAACTGTCCATTGAAAAGCAGCTGGATACCTTATCCAATAGTGACTGCGCATGTGGACTCAGGAAACTATGCACCTTTAGTGGAAGACAAGGTTGTATTTCTGATTGGGCAAAATTCCTTGAATTTAGTAAATGGTTATTGTGAGATCGTCCTTCCATGGCAAAACTCGCCGGTATGGATGTCAAATAAATATGAGATGGCTTCGCAGCGGTCACAATGTTTGCGAACACGTCTGAATGCGTACCAATCTATTCGTGAGAGGTACAAGGCGTTAGTAAACACTACGTTTACTAATGGGTTTGCGGTGACTATTCCACCGAATCAAATGAAGCCTAGCTGTGCTCTCAGTTGGTACCTACCCCATCACAATGTGAGAAATCCAAAAAACAAGATACTCGGAGGTTGTTTTTGGTTGCGCCGCAAAATACAAAGGCATCTCGTCGAACAATCGGTTGTTACAAGGTCCGGATAGTATATATAGGAGTCTCGCTGCGATTAGGAAATGATAGAGACGCATTTGTTGCGGACATCGAAGAGATGTTTGTACAGTTGAAGGTTCCAGAGAAAGGTCGCGGTTCCTTGTGTTTCCTGGTGGAGAGACAGTACTTGCGACTCTGATAGGTTGAAGCATCAAATGGCCTTTCACCAATCGGGGCGAGTTCCTCCTCCTTTTATGCTAGTGTTGCATTACGTTGGACTGTGGCAGCTTGTGGAAATTGATAGGATAGAAGTGTATCGGATGCCATCATGAATAAAGTTTAAGTTGACGACTGTATTTTTTCATTGCTTTCTGTCCCTGAAGCCGTCCTGTTTGTTTACAGTTTCGGGAAATGTTGGATAAGGCTGGGTTTAGGCTTCGAATGTGGACATGCAATAGCAGTGAGGTGCTTGGCATGGTTCCACCTACCGAACTCTCAACCTTGAATAAACCCCTTAGAAAAGTCAAACAGTTAAATCTCGCACTACGTATAGGATGGAATCCGATGGATGACAATTCCTGTTCTGGTTCGACATAAAGAGGTTGCCGAAGACGAGATCAATTTTGTTCATGTTATGTTCTCTGTACGACCCCTTGGATTAGTTGCCCTAGCATCACGCCCACAAAGTTTCTCCCATAGAAACTGTGCAGAGAAATGTTGATTGGAACCAGCCAGTCGAGCTAACGGACTTTCTTGATCAAACAGCTCTTACGTCAAATGATTTGCTATTTCTTAGGCCCACTGAAACAAGATAGGTGCTAGCGGCACTGTGTAACCAGTACGCTTGACGTCAGAGACGGACGAAATATTTAGATACGTTATTTTGGAAAAAAGTGAAGCCATGAATACCTCACACTACTGCATACCAAACAGAAATGGCTTAAACTGCGCTGCAACTTTAGAATCAGGGATGTGGTCCTAGCCGTTTTAGGTACACTTAAACATGATATTAGGTCAGTGGCGCTGATAGAGAAATGCCAAACATCCAAGGACAGATTACTAAGAACCATAATGGTTAGAATGAGAGGGGGCGTGTATGAGCCCTCTGTCAGGAAGATCTGCCTTATAGAAGGCAGTAAATGGGAAGAGGGGACAGTCCCGATTTCCTGCTCTCCGCGTGTGGGTACTCGGCTCTCGTAACTGCTACCTCAGGGAGTACCACTGTGAGTTCAAGATGTTGAAGTGGGAAAGTGCAGGTGTACCGTTGTAAGTTCTGTCATTCTCCCATAGCGGTTGGAGTAAGCTAGGATGAACCGGAGTACCTAGAAACCCAGTAGAAATTCCAGGCGGAATTCCATCGGGAGTGTAGAAGTATCCCAAACGTCCTATCACCTACTGACTTCCTACCGCTCGCTGGCTCCTGCTTGTGCTTCCCTTTACCATTTACCCAATCGATTTTCCTGTCCCAACCGACATTTATTATCTGGCTGCAAATGGAGATTGTGCTACGAGCAAGATTAATTAAGATTATTCGCACTTTAACATGTGCATGAATTGCAATCAACCGCGCATGCATTGACCCATATGCGCAAGTTCTGAACAGACAAAATTGTCAATTCCTGGGGTTTTGCTTATGTTATCAGTTTGCGATGTTCCGTTTTAACTGGCTAGCCGATGCATTCCAGGTACTGGCGAGCAAAATATAAATCACACTGTAGGGTTAGTTTGATGGAAGAAGGCCGATTAGCGTTCATTTACCAACCATGGCTCATTCGTGGTGAACGCCGGTCATTTACGGTTGTTGTCCCCAACATCCAATAGCCATCCAATGTTTGGCGAAATTCGCAACATGCTACTGCGAGGGCAGAGACATGAATTTCTCTCTCACCTTAGTAGTGCGGACGTATGGAATTCTCCGCAGAGGAGTGATTTAGTGCAGGGCTCAGCTGAGAAAAAGCCAAACCTCTAAAGACGCACCGACATGAGGCTGTTGATCAGCCAGCGAGTCATAACGTGTTTCGCGGCTGTCAGCTAACTTCGCACGGAGTGAAGGTCATGGCCAACCGTAGGCGTTGGAACGATCGATGGTTATCTCTGTGTGTCTCGCTGGCTACGCAGTGCAGTCCGCCTAAGCAAACAAAACTGCCATGTGAATGTGCGCACGTGATGGCAGCTCAGCTGAGGACGAGGTTAGACATTGCAACGCTTGTCAATATTATGGAGTCACAGGTAATGGAGCACGAGCAGACAATGCAGTCAGAATCACGTAACGTTCCTGTTACTCAGCGCGCGCTGATTATTCAGCTGTACGGTCAATGCGATTCAATCGCCGCATCAGCTTCAAGAAAATGCTATGCAATGAACGCAGAAATGCGTCCCGTCACTGCCCGGTATATGCTTAAACTAGTGAAGAAGTTCGACCAAATTGGGTGTGTGTGTAACATGAAATGAACCGGACCGCCTCGCATCACCACAGACGACTGTTCAGCTTGCGCTGTAGTCAGTGAAGTGTCAAAAAGTCCCGAGCTCAGCATCCGTCGGATCGCACAACATTGTGACACTACCCGATATGCGGTACACCGGATATTACTGGAACGAAAATTTCGGAGATTCCGTGCACTTTAAGTGCAGGTTTTGAACTCATGCGATCCGGAAAAGCGGCATGAATTTTGCCGATGATTTCTGGATCACGGGGATATTCGTTCTGATCTTAACAGATGAGGTATTGTTTCATCTGCATGGAACAATGAAAAATTACTGTTGGGCTATCAGCAACCCACGAAAATTTACTGCATCATGTATGCACCACATTGTGAAACGGATGGTCTGGGCTGGATTAACAAACCAGAAAATCTTCGGCACATATTTCTTTTCCGGGAATGTGACCGGTAGGTTGTTGTTTTGAAGTACTAAAGCCTTATGTTTTCCTAGCATCGTCGTATTCGGAAATGCTGCAGACATTTGTGTTGCCCCATTTGGAAGCCGAAGGGACATGCGGTACCATTTGGTGGCGGCAGGATGGTGCACCTGCACATTTTGCTAAAACGCTGCGTGCTTACCTCATCGACAAATTTGGCCACCATTGGATCGGACGCGGTGGACCAATGGAGTGGCCTGCTCGCTTACCAGATTTGAACCCCATGGACTTTTTCTATGGGACTATCTGACGCGGCCAGTGTACAAAACAATTGAAAGAAAATATTGTGAACGAATGTCGCGCGATCACGTGGGATATATTAGAACCAACATTATTCATAAGCCGAATATGAAAAGTTATGGCGTTGGGCGAACACATGCTGGACACATGCCGGCGAACACATTCCCGGAAAAGAGATATGGGCCCAAGATTTTCTGGCTTGTTAATCCGGCCCAAACCATCAGTTTCACACTGTGGTTCATACGTGATGCGGTAAATTTTCGTGGGTTGCTGGTAGCCCAACAGTAGTTTCCTTGTTCCATGCAGATGAAACAATGCCTCATCTGTAAAGATAACAGAACGAATATCCCCGTGATCCAGAAACCAGCGGCAAAATTCATGCCGCTCCTCCGGATCGCATGGGTTCAAAACCTGCACTTGAATTGCACAGAATCTCCGAAATTTTCGTTCCAGTAATATCCGGTGTACCGCATATCGGGTCGTGTCACAGTGCTGTGCGATCCGACGAATACTGAGATCGGGACTTTTTGACACTTCACTGACTACAGCGCAAGCTGAACGGTCGTCCGTGGTGATGCGAAACGGTCCGGTTCTCTTTATGTCACGCACACTACCATTTTGCTCGAACTTCGTCATTAGTCTAGGCACGTACCGGGCGGTGATGGGACGCATTCCTGCGTTCATTGCGTTGTATTTTCTTGAAGCTGATGCGGCGTTTAAAACACATTCACCGTACAGCCGAATAATCAGCGCGCGCTGAGTGATAGGAACGTTACGTGATCCCGACTGCATTGTCTGCTCGTGCTCCATTACCTGTGATTCAATAACATTGACAACACTTGCAATATCTAACCTCGTCCTCAGCTGAGCTGCCATCACGTGCGCACATGCACGTTGCAGTTTCGGTCGTCTAAGCCGACTTTGCCGCGTAACCAGGGCGACACACAGAGATAACCATCGATCGTTCCAACGCCTACGGTTGGCCATGACCTTCACTCCGTGCGAAGTTAGCTGACAGCCGCGAAACACGTTATGACTCGCTGGCTGATCAACAGCCTCATGTCGGTGCGTCTTTAGAGGTTTGGCTTTTTCTCAGCTGAGCCCTGCACTAAATCACTCCTCTGCGGAGAATTCCATACGTCCGCACTACTAAGGTGAGAGAGAAATTCATGTCTCTTCCCTCGCAGTAGCATGTTGCGAATTTTGCCAAACATTGGATGGCTATTGGATGTTGGGGACAACAACCGTAAATGACCGGCGTTCACCACGAATGAGCCATGGTTGGTAAATGAACGCTAATCGGCCTTCTTCCATCAGACTAACCGTATATGATCTGACGATGTTGCGAGATTATGTGAGTAGATTTCACATACATGCAACCCCCTCGTCCGTGTTGCCAATCGTAAATGTTGCTCCGCTTGCGATCGAAACACTTGCAGTGCCATCGCGGTGTGTGTAAAACACTGGACGAACGCGCATGTTTCACGGCAACCTCCATTTGCGACGGCTCATATGTAAGCCTGTTAAAAGCACTGTACATTAAGGTGTGCTTATTCTACACGGACTTGAAGCTCAGCTTGTTGGCTAACTTGGGTTGTTGTTCTTGTTTGATACGCCTGTACCGGAAGCGAGGGCTTTTGAGGTATTGTACATTGTTATTTTCAATTATTTGTAAATAGCGCGTCATTCTAATTCCGCTCTTGTTTTGTTACAACCAGTGTTAACGTGTTCACTCAAGACGTCCAAGCGAATGGTCACTTACAAGAACTTCTGCGGTGTTAATTCCTCAGTTTATTTAATATCACTTCGGTTTGCTCACTATTTGTGTCATTTTAGCAAATGTTTAAAGTTTTAGAACTGTTGTTGCGAAGCTCCATATAGTTCGTCAGATCCCTACTAAACAATACTCTCACCATGCAACAGCTCAAAGTGCACAGGTAACAGCTGAGCTATCCTCATTGAATCCGCTGTTACGTGTTAACACAAACTGTGCAGACTCCACCTTAGTTCATGCTAGTAACGCTGAGGCATCTACGGTCTCAAGCCGTGGGTGACCTCAACTGCTGCTGCTATTATAGCTACGATGGTGTTGATAGTATGACGGTGTAGTGCGTTCTCTCAAGGGGTCGAAACAACAGCGGCTTTTATGATATTTTTGCTCTGATTTCATCGTGCCTGTGGATACCAAGTCTACTGTGTTTGACAAAACAGCCGACGGAGTAAAAGAGTGATACTGACTCCAGTGGAAGCGCCAACAACCCAGGACAACTACATTTGAACTCCATTCGGTAAGGACTGCGTTCTACAGCCGCTTTCCATCCTGACTGTCGCTTTACCCGCGGTTACCATTCCCATTCTCGTCACATCTACTTGTAAATATGCTCGTCCGAATCGGTTCAAAGAACGCCTCGCAGTGCTTCCCGCTCCTTGTACTTAACTTCTGTGGAGCAGGTTGTTGCTCCCTTTCACAACCTTGGCTCACCCTTTGCCGAAATCTGGGCATGCAACTGCATCATTCATTGAGCTGTTTGAGAATAATGTGGGTCTCGTTTGGAAGTAGAATCTAATGACATGTAAACGGTTCTGCAACCATCTTTGCAGACTGCAGCACAGCAAGTAGCGAAGACATTTTGTGTCCTTCCGCCACTAAACATTATGTGAAGCCTATGCTTACCATCGCCATGTTCGTTTCTTCGATTAGCACAAGCCGATCGATACAATTCACGCTCGTGTGGGTATGTGTACACAAATACGATAAGACTGATCGGTGAATCCGGAAACCTGGATATGGACACGAGTGAGAAAGGTACCTGACCCAGCAAACCAACCTTCGCAACATACAAATAATCCCCTACTACGCACTAAATAACCTGAAGAATGACTAGGGATCAGGATAGAAATTATCAGCAACACCAACTTCACGAGCACTCATTAGCGCCAGTAACCGTACCGCCGTACCTAAAGGCACCTGTGGAACCCGCAAAAAGGTAGTCAAGGAGGAATTTCAAATTCCAACTGTTTTACCAGCTTTCTTGCCAAATGTGTGAACAAGAAGCTGAGCAAGTACACGCTGCTCAGCAGCAAGACGAAAGCTTTCTGGTGCTGAGTGAAGTGTACTATCGTCTCAGTAGTTAAGACCGCAACGGCCAAATACCAGAAGTATGAAAGGGTGTCAGAAGTGGTTGTGCAAATACTGAGCACAAAGCTTGATTCAGTTGGATCAAGCATAGCAAAATGTATGGCCCAGGCCTCTCTACCGAACTCCAATGCAAAACTAATACACAAGGCCAGGTGTTCCACTAAAAGCTAGACTACTGCAAACAGTACATGCGACCGCCTTGTCACTACTGCTAATCGCCCAGCCGTTCTCCAAACCCTTCACCTCTAGCCCATTTGCAACAATTTCCTCTTGACCCATTTCCTCCCAACAAACTCCGACGAAACTCAGGAAACAAGACCACTACGGTGGCAGCTGGGTCGTAGTAGCGTGTAAGAGCACTTGAAAAGCAGCAGCTGCATTTCTACAACCACACCCATGACAAATGTAAGAGACGACGCTGTGCTGGTACGTAACAAATCGCCTAGCCTCCCAACCAGGACCCGTGTTACTGTGAAAAGTGCTAAGGACCAACTAGATGCCCTATCCAGAATAAGTACCAACGTTCCAGAGTCAATCATAAAATCATTGAAAAGAAAACAACTGAATGTTTTGAGGCAATGGAACACCATTAGCAACCTGCTCGGTGTTCTGAATAATTATATAAAAATGTAGTGGATTACTCATCAGATAATCAATAAATGTCAGCTGAAGGTAATAAACATATTTCAGCTAACCTGACACAATACAAAAAAGATAAAAAAACATTACGGAATATAAATATAACAACAAAAACGTCATACCCCGCCTTGTGTCGTATTGGGCATCGCGTGTGTGTGTAGTTGGAGAGGAAAGATAAGTAAGAAGTGGAGGAACCAAGAAGCTCACAACATGCACGCCACTAGGGCTGACGCTTTTCCATGTCTACAAGTGTATCGAAATAGATGTGGCCATCTTCCTTGATACACTAGCCAGGCAGTCGGGAGACACAACCTGATGCCAACGTCAGCATGAAGCTTTTCATACTTCTTGACGAAGTCACCACTTTATACCCTTCCTCTTCTTCCACCTACACTCCAGTTGCTCAAACGACACACATCGCAGGGGGCTCCGGTCCAACCTGCGCGACATGTAGCCGATCCATCAGAGCTTGCTGCTTGATATAACGGTGCTAGTCTGTTCACTCGCTTCCTGTACCAAATATGCGAAGTCGAACACGCTCATTGCTCACGTGGTGCTCCCAGCAGACAGGAGTAAAGCTGGGAAGGCAGCGATGTTCTGTCGATCTGATGGGTTAGGTTTTACAACCGTAAAGGAGGGTTGAACTGACGGATGCATGGTAAACTCTGACCTACGCAGCGAAAGGGATGTGATGCTGGCACCAGAGGTGGCGGAGATTAGCAAAGCTCCTCGAACATTTGCTATACGGCTTCTGACCCTTACATTACTTCCAACGGCCCTGATAGGACTGTCTAGGTAGTTGAAATTTTAGACAAGTTCTAGCTGATCCCTAGCAAACGTCAGCGCAGAGATGGGTCCCTACCAATCGTAGAGAAGAAACTTATACTTCGTAATTGCATAGCAGATCAAGAAACAACCTGCAACCAGAGCTAAGTTACCTAGTTCAGCTTGGACCGTTTGGGAGCTGTTACCGAATAGGGCAATGTCGTCGGCTTACTTCAAGTCGAGAAGTCGCTCAAAAAGAAGCAGTTTTACACTTTAGGTTGTGTCAAGCGAACGCCGTTTCCATGACATTGTCAATGGAGAATTTAAAAAGGAAAGGTGACAGCGGAGAGCCTTATCTCACACCGCTAAAGATATTTAAGGGTGGCCACAGCTTGCCATAAATCCTCATTCCACCCTAACTATGCGTGTTCATTGTTCTTAGGACATGTAAATATTTCTCGGACACACCTTTCCTGAGCACGCCGTTCTGAAGGGCACAATGATGCACCGAATCGAAGGTACTTTTGATGTCTTGGAACAGAACTATTGTGGGTGGCCAATAAACATGGCTATGTCATATCATCTGATCTATTGCGAAGATGAGGGTCAATGAAATGTCGATTTCTAAACAACCCGGCCTGCTCCTCTCGTATCTGGCTTTCACAGGTGCCAGTTAGTCTGGATGACGACAGAAGCAACTGAGATCAGGCTGATCCAACTATGGTTGATCCAGTCCTTGGCCTTAAGGGACACAAGTTAGAGATGCAGTCCTGAGTTTGCTGTTTCGAGCATTGGAGGGGACCGGGAGATCATCGCAGTATACTTAGCCTACGCGCGACTACCAGTTATTGCGCAGCCGTGAAGCTTCGATACTGCGTACCGTCGTACTGCTGATGCCCTCTGTGTTTGCCGCATTCTGAAAGTGAGCCTCACTTGAAAATGAGACCATAATGGAGCGGCCCCAGCCTGTTGGGTCAGGCTCCTGCTTCCACAGATTCACTAGAAAATTATGCCAGTTATCCATAAGAGCAGGTCCCCGAAGTTGAAGACGGCTAGATAAATTTCATCTGCTCAAACGGACGTTCAAGATTTTTGCGCGTGTGTGAGTCCATGGAGACGGCTTAGGTTGAAGGTTGATAAATGGCAGATAGCGAAGGTAACTGTCGCTGATTAAACTGCTGTTCAAAGTGTTGGGATCAAAGCGCCAAGCGCTTTGATAAGCTATGGATTGGCGGTCTCGCTAATACCAGGTTTCCACCTGCCCGTTACCATTATCAAACGGTACAATGTATACTACTTACCAAGGCTTTAGAAGAGTGGGAATAGAACAGTCTGTCCTTAAAACTTTCCTTTCTGTACCCTGAATTAATGATGGGATACAAAATAAAAAGGTTAAATGTGGGTGAAAAGTGGATGAAAAGTTTAATGTGTAGGCTGAAATTGTTCATGACGTGTAGCGCTGACATCTTGGACCTTTGCTGTTCTTGAAGAAAGCTGTACTCTCATATCTCTTTCGACTTTAAGTCGATTGCGGCCCCTTGATTTTGTATACGCGTAACGTAAAAATCCACTTTCACACAGTCAACTTGTGGTAAATGAGAGCAGTATGGTGATAGCTAGTTTCGCTGTGACAGGGTACTAGTCCATGGTCCTACTCAAGAAATAGGACAGCGACAGTTTGTTTAACTTTTCTTAAAAGAATGAATCTGATACCCTGTTAATGAATTTTTCATACTGATGAGATGTGTATAGAGGTGGCTCATCCATCCAATTTAAAATGTTCTCTACCCGCGAACGTTCATTCAATTTTTCATAATCTACTTTGGGGTACCACTGAAACAAGTTTTCGACCCGATATTTCGAATGCTGTACAGTTTCCTTTGAACGAACCTCTGAATATTCTGTGCCTTGGTACATGTTTGCTGAAATGTTTTTTAATACCCGAGAGCTATTAAGATTTCCACGGCGAACAGAACACTCCAAAAATGAGATATTCTATTATGTCATTTTGCTTGCAGTGCTAGATTCATGTCAATTACTTTGCGATGATATCTGACAAATAGTCAACCGTTGCCAACCACCGTGTGTCAGTAGTCTGAAACTCTACATCAAGTTGGTTCTGACTGATGAAAGCGAAGACGTCTGTGCACAATTCTAGCAAACACAATAATATTTTGCCACGGATGTGCTATGGTACTTCAATGTGAATCAGCAACGAGATATGGACACTGCCCATCTTGTGGCACAGAATCTTGAACAGCCGGTTTTTAAGAGTAAGAAAATTAATGTTTACACTAATGTTTACACTAAACGTTTAGTGTGGAAATTTAAAGTAAAATAAGCACACACAAAACTTGTTTAACAGAAGTAAAACATTTCCGTGAAATCACACGGACCCCATGCAAGTATCACGCAGACTTCTTGAGGTCTACGGATCACAGATTAAGAAGCACTGTTCAACGGCTGCAATATTTTACAAAATTCCGGCGTGCCCTAAGCTCGAGTCAAAAAACCCGAACCCATGTTCCAGACACCAGGATCAACCTGCATCCCTAGGCTCAGATAGTTTATCGGCGAAATTGCTGTCGCTGTGCACTCATAACTATCTTGATGCTGATGACATCTACCGAAAGGAATCGAACGAGGCAACTGTGAAGTTAGTCAAAACTTTATAGGAATTCTTTCAAAGATGCGTAGGTACTCAGCAGGTTTCAACCGTGTAGAAGCATGGTATTATTACCACTTAAAGTTGATAGCTATCCAGAATTTGCATGACAACATCGAATGGTCCCTAGCCTTACCTAAGTAAAGGTGATGGAAGAGTCCTTTTCTAAGATACCAATGGATAACTTAGATTGATCTAACATCATAGCATCGGAGTGGCGAATATTTTGTTGACGCCGTCAATGTACTACAAGCCTAATGATAACTCGGGGTAGTTGGATGGAAGTTGCAAATGGTAGAATCGGACTGTGCTAAATAACTCTGGGTTTTACAACGCCTTCGATGTTGTAAAGTAAGGATTCCTGTACTTGGGTGGACCTAGCAGTTAATTCCGCAGTGGCTGCAGAAGTCACCGTTTGGTGGTTCATTATCTGATCCGAATACGGTTTAATGCTACGAGTTCACTCATAGGATAGGCATATTATCGATTTTATTGGTGACATTGTTTTGAATTCCCTGCTTTCCTCCGATGATGTCAAGTATTAAAGAATTGTTGCAGTGATATCTGTGTGAGGCTTTGGGTGGGCAGGGATAAAATTATTCCCAGTTAATACGAATAAATGCGAAAGATAACCTATATTATCAAGTAACTAGCCCATTTTGCTCAAATAACACCGGTTTCGTTTATAGTTTCTTTTACAGTATTCCCAATAGCCTCTAATGATTTGTATTCCTTTATCCCCAGTGTAAACGATGACGTCCTCAGTATCACTAGTGCTCTTCCATTGGCAGTTTTCACTCCGACCTACCCCCTGGGTCCTTATCGGCCATTAGTGGTCAGAATCCTGAGCAACATATCTGACCCCATACAAGTTGGGTGTGGTGTATCTCAGTGGACGGTATTGCCAATTTCGAGGCTACCTGAAAATGTCATAGTTGATTTTAAACAATCGGAATCCTGTGTGTCGCTTATTACTGAAAATCAACAGAAACACAACCTTAAGAGGTCATTCCGGGAAAGTAGTAGGACAGTACAGCCGTCTCAGATGGTCCAAAGCCGTACAAAAACCAATGAAACAATATATTGGACTTAATATTTACGCACGACCCTTTTAACACCACTGTGAATGTGATGTCTCTATTTCCATGTAGTGTTCGTAATATGGTACATCGCACATTTGAATTCCCAGTAATAATTTCAAAACCAAATTCATGACCTATGTTGGCACCACGTAGAGCATTTAGGAATTCAGATTGCGTTGAATTTTCGTCTCTTTTGCGAACAACGAACTGTATTTCCTTAAAAAAGAACCACAGACTGCGGCTAATGAAATGTACGTTAACTTCCAACACAGCCTAGACGCCCGTGCGCCGATCATACAACAATCCAGTAAAAATGTTAGCTTAAGAACGCCGTGCTTATTAAAGCAATTAAAATAGTACGTACTCAGGTTAAACGGACACTTCATTTCTCTTTATTAATAAGACAGGACAAGCTGCTTGCTGAACTTGATAAAAAGAGCACGAGCTGAAAAGAGACGAGCTCCGGGGTATACAAAGAAATCCGGCGACAGACAAAAGGATGCAGACACGAAATAAAATCCAACCTGATCCAATTTCTGCCATTATTCTGCCAGACAAATCACTGATTACGGATCCTTACACCGTAGCAAATACTGTAAATAATCACTCTACTTCATCGTTCACTGTTCTATGCGACGTAGCTTTGTCCAGAACAAGCAATCGCATTGTAAAACTGCGCACAGTGACTTTCAACAGCAGAGATATTCAGCGCCACATAGACCGATTACGATCACCCACCTATGCTGAACCAAACGGTCTACCAACTTCCTTGCTAAAATACTGTGACCATGATATTCCATTTTACTCTTAAACTTGTTTACCATGTCCATGGAATCGGACATTATCTCAATCCAGTGGAACAATGGAACAGTGGTGTATAACTGGTAAAAAAGCAATGCTTAACAAGTCTCGTGGGATGGAAATTATTACGATAATATAGTTGCATGATAAAAAGAAAAGCGTTTTGGTGTGCTCAACATAAACCTATATAGAATAGCGATGTTCGCGTATTAAAAGTATACATCCATTGGTCACGATTTTTGTAACACACCGTATGATAGCGTTTTGGAGCCCCTGGCTAGCAAGTCATAAAGTGAAATGAAGTGAGACAACGCACCGTCAACTCGTCTTCTAAATCTCAGCATATTGGGAGCAGTGACGGCATAATTAGAGAGGGCGTTCAAAAGCTGCCACACGCGGAGGGGAAAGAAATTTCTACGGTATTCAAGCCGGCTGTATTGTATTGTCAGTTTCACGGGATGACCTCTTAGGTTAGTTTTGGGGTTCAATTCCAACAACGGTCGGTAAATGCAGTTTAGCTTCTACAGAATCTGGTAAACCTTTTTGAGAGCCCCTCGCAAATGCCGTTATCGACGACTGTACATCCTTAGAGACTTCAGTCTAAGCTAACAGGGCAGGTGAAAGGGGTCCCGACGTTCTTAGTTTTACTTCGTTGCGGAGACTTGTGAACAATGACATCCAGTTTCTGCCACGGCTGCCACGCCTGGATAGAATAGCTCACGTCCGGTCGCACGTACGTGTTAAGCCTTTGTGGAAGATTGAGGATACAAACTGACGGAACGCACTGCGAAGAATTCCGAAGTGTTGGTTGCCGTTTCTCGACCTCTTCTCTGGCTGTTTCGAATACCCGAGATCTTCATGTACCAGTACACCCAGGTCAAGCTCCTGAGAGGTAAGGTGTGGTATCCAACCTTGTAAGCGCTCACCGGCTGGTGACGCGGATGGATCACACTGAACTTAGCTTTGCTCAATCGAAGCAGGTTCCTCTTTGATCAGTCATAAATGCAATCTAGGTCATATTGGAGTAGATCGTGATCTTTATCGTTACTAATCGCCCGCCATATCTTGACATTACTGGCCAACAGCAGAAAATTTGAGAAGATAACTCTCGTTAGGTCTTTGATAAACACCAGGAATAAGTGCAGTTCCAGCACCAAACGCTGTGAGACATCTCCTTCCATCTCATTCGGATTAGAGAGTCTCCCCTAACACGCACTTTAAGCTTCCTTTGATGAAGATAGTTGCGTATCCAATCAAGAACTAGGTCGCCTATTCCGCAGTTCTGTGGTCTATGAGGTAGGATGCCATAATCCAGGTGCTCGAAAGCTGGAGAAATCCCGATAGCTGACGTTAACTCCGACCCCATCATCAGCCACATCCGTCCAACTGCCCCGTGCAATCAGTAGCTTGCTGGTGCATAACCTGTGTTGATGGAAGCCATGCTGTTCCGGTACCAAGTTGGTACAGTTTTCCAGGTAATCCATTAGAGCCTCAACGACGACCGCTTCCACCGCCTTTGCGGGTACAAGGAGGAGAGTCATTCGGCGATAGTTTGCAGGCTCTGAACGGCTACCGCCTTTAAAAACTGGATAAAGCCACACTTCCACGTGGTAGGGACCTGCTGTTCATCGAAGCAACTTTGGAAGAAATGTGATAGCGGTACAGCTAACTTGGTGGCAGCAGTCTTCAGAGGTTTTGGGCAGATGTTGTCGACTCCCTTCGAGCTGTGATCGCGCAGTGAGAGTGACTTCCTCAACACAATTGATGGGTAGAGAATTACATTTGTAAACAATGGTGTCGGTAATGTGCATGATATTTTGGGACAGGTAGAGGCTGCGAGTTCGAAAATTGGTGCGTATTTTAGTCGCAGGACATTAGCTGCTTGTTCAGCGATTCGTAATCTACCGCCTGCTGTGAAAACTGGAGGGATGCCATGCTTCAGTTTCCGAAGATTTTGATATGCCTATACAGCATGTTTCTGTTTGCCCGGAACATTTTTGCTAGGCACCGTTGATAAGTTACTTTGCCCTTACGGACAAATGCAATTCAATAGTTGCGATGGATCAGAAATTTGCTCCAAGTCTGTCGGATTTAAACTTGTAGGCACGCCATGCTGCCTCCCTTACCGCAGTTTTGAGTCCTGCTCCTTTTTGCGAGACTCAGGGCCTGGTCTCTGATTCTCTGTTGACGATGTCGCTGTGTCTTTGAACGAACTCTATCCAAAAGTTGTCAAGGGGACTGCTGCTTGAGAATTCCTAAGCTGGTGAGTCGACAAGTTCTTTCAAGACGTGGTAGCGGGCGGTTGTATGCCTCAGTTCCTAGTTTTCAGATGGATAACCCACATGAAACACATAGCTGAAAGACTACTATATGGTCACTGAGACCCAATGGACAATCCATCAATAACTTGTCAGCCATGAGCTCTCCATTAATGAGCACAAGGTCCAATATGGGTGGTTTGTTTACTGTCCTGAATCTAGTGGGCGTGGTGACATGATTGTACAGGTGAATATTAGCGACCAGTCCATGCAAGTCTGCTTTAAACTGTTCACTGAATGATAATGACACATCCAGATCGTGCAGCTTGAAGTCCCCGGAGATGAGAATGGGGCCATAGCTAGTACGTGTTACGCTGTTCAATGCACGCATCACGCAGAAATCCATTTCGTCGTGAACTTTGGGTGGCGGTAGAGGACAGCTACGAGTCACGCGTCGTTGTGCCTTAGTCGGAGACAGAAACAGAATGAGTATGTAAGGACCCCACTTCCCCCACTGGGGCGGTCGTTTCTGTGTCTCAACCACAGCACTAGTCACCACTTGGTGGAAATTAGGTTCTAAGCATTCGTAAGCTGACGTAGCCGAACGTCGGTAACTTTACTGAGTAGCTCTTAGGCGTTAGTGTACGTATCAATCATCGCTGAGGCTTTACTCGACTATCTGGAACGCTACAACACCCAATCACCAGAGCAGCATGCTTTTCGCCAACACCGTTCAGGAACAACCAAGCTACTGATTCCACGCAGTAGTTGGACGGAAGCGACTGATATTGTTAGAGGGAAGGATGTCATTTACCTCGATTTATCTAAAGCTTTCGAGCGTTCACATAATTGAAAGCTTTAGTGTTGAGGATCCTACAGATTCGGCGACCGCAATTTAGAGTCCGGGGCTCGCAGTCTGATCCAATATACGTGGAATGTGGAGATCCACAAGGATCAGTTCTGTCGACGCGTCTGTTTCCCGTGTTCAAAAAGAGGCTGACACGGTTTGACTGCCCCGGACGTTTTAATTTCGCTAAAGATATGTCACAAGGTCGCAGCCCATGTAAACCACTACGCACTTCAATCAGACCTGGACCGTGCGAATAAGTGATCATTTTACAATCCGCCCTCGTTCACTTGTCCAAATGTAATGTAGATAATATACAAAATTGTTGACCATGTCTTCCGGCGGTCACCCAGGAAAACGACGGGGTGTTAATCCAGGCTGATTTGGCTGCTCAGAACAATCAGAATAGGCAACTAAGACTGGGAACCAACACGTAGGTATGCTACGGAGGGCATTCGAGAGGTTTGATACATCTGTCTATTTGTGATTGCTTAAACATACCTACAGCCTCATGTGGAAATCGCTATACAGGCCTGGCGGCCCAGGCAAGACCTAGATCTCGCAACAATCGTGAATCGGACATGAATAGCCACCAAGCACCTCAGAGTATTGTCTCATCTTCCACAATAATTTAGGGTATGGACAGCGTACATTATCGACGCCCGCGTGGCGAATTAATAATGGCCTACCAGATTTAAGCAACCCCAACCACGTCTGCCGCCACCTGCTGCAACTCAGTCACAACACGAATTTGAGGGGCCATCAGCTCAAGTTAGCCACACAATACAGTCGGCCAAAAGGTCGGCGAAACATTTTCTCTCTTCGTGTGTGTCAGCCATGGAACATCATCCCAAATTACATTGTTTCCGCGCCCACTTTGCCTGTGTTTAAAAAGCGCCTTGAGGTTGCGCTTACCGAAGTACATTACGAAATACAACCTGGGCATCTCACGTGACGAGATACTTTGACGAAAGTTGTATAACCAGCGGTAACAGAGGTCGGCTCTTTTCCTTGTTATAGTACATCAAAACTCTTTTCACTTTATCAGCAAGATTTTCTTCCCCGTTTTTATGACTCCCATGCAGGCCATCCCAGGGGATTTGTTAAGCATTTGCTTTGTCAGTCAAAAATGCACAATTGTTTCATTGATTCATTAGAACATTTGCCCGAGGCGAAATCGTGGTCGGAATTCAATAGATTCCTAGGCACCCACTTTGCAAATTATAGATTGTGAGAGCTCCTTGCACCTGAATAGTACGGAAGACAGCTGCACTGCTTTGACAGTGTGCAGTGATAAATAGCACTTTTCCGCTTGCGTGTCCGATAATCTATCCTTGGCACAGCACAGACGCATATCTTATAGCTCCCTATCATTGGTATTCAGTAGTTTCACGGAATAGGGTTGAATGTATTAGCTACAATGAGGCAGGCAAAACTGTTTTGCACAGAAATCGGGACAAGGAACTGGTTAGAACATTCGAAGGCATGTTCGCTCATTCTGAAGCTGTGCAGGACTATTGACCAGGTTGGTGACTGAGGACAAAACAAGTTTCCGTATCTATAAGTTTGTAACCAGAGAGCTACCAAAGAGATGGCCTTACGGTGGGTGTTGCAACTAGTTCCTCACCCAGCAGCTTGTCAAAAGAGTTGCAGCGTCTGTTTTGAGCACAATGACGGTGTTCTATTGGTGGGCTGTTTATAACCAGACCACATTATGCTGATCTCGCTAACCAACTGCAAGTAGCAACCGCAATGAAATGAAACGGAAAGTCTACGAAAATAATCCGTGATTCGCCGGACCATGCATCTTCGCAAGCGTTCCATTTGGGGCTTCCTAATTGCACATCCTGGGTTCCCAGTTGCTTCGCCATCACCCTACTTATCCAATCTAGCTCCTTCGGATTATTATCTGTTACTGAATTTGAAGAACTATATGAAAGATAAGTGTTTTTGTGATAATCTTTCAATTCCATCACACAGATGGCACTGGTCTGAGGTTTAAGTAAAGAACAATTTTGTGAACCGTCTAGAACAAATAAAACCACTCTGTGGAAATGCATATGCTAAAATTATGTGCAATTTCATAACTGACACTCATGATTTTGGTAGCAATCAGAAAAGTATCACGCCGCCTTTTCCACCAGCAGTTTGAAGCACAGCAACGATAATTGCCTGGAACCCTCACCACACACTACGCCAAAGCTCCGTTAGTTGGTAAACAAATTCAAGTAAGTGTACGATTGCCAGTTTCTGCGTTTCAGGTGGGTTATCAAAGTGATTGAATACCAATTCGGTCACCACATTCGCCTAGCAAAAATTATCCTACACAAAAGGCACATTTTCTCCTTTCTTTCAATTGCATGCATCGGCGCTGCTTGTCCTGATCTGGGCACTTGTATTAGACTTGCGTAGCGCACAACCGGAGATCCTGAAGGACAAAATGAGCACATATTTGGCGATAGTGTTAATTGACTCGTCTTCTACTGGCCTCACACTGTCGTTATATCATAATGAATACTTCAAGCTACGCTGAATTTCTGAATTGAACCACTGGTGATCACGAAGCGCCGTACGCTTCTCTTGCTTGATTAATTCTGGACAATCTGACAATTCATTCTAATCATAGCAAAGCGTTTAAGTAGTGGGTTATTTAGCGGGTTAATATTCCAGGATTTGGGGTACATAAATAAATAAATAGTATATTCCTCGATGATTCGAGGTGCAGTCCAACTATGTGGTCTGATCAAGATGTACAACAGGATAGCAGAAATAATCAATTTGTTCACGCTTTTTACAATGGATCCAAAACAAGTACTAGAGTAATTGACAGGATTAAGGCATTAAATAAATTAAAAATCAGGAACAATAAAGTATACAGATTTAAACAGATGTCCAGTTAAAGTAATACGGCCACTCGTGGAACCATCCCCAGGAGAGTTACTTCCATGCAAGGTGTTCTCTCGAAAGGTTTCGCCCACACTTCCATGCAATACCTGGCTATGTGCCGATGTGGCATAGTAGCATATGAGCCATCACCTGTATTTCATATGTTTTGTTCATTTTAGAGCTGTTTTGTACATGTATTATGGGCCATGAAGTCCCAGCCCAGTCCGTCATGCGGATCATTCAATTATGGCACTTTTTATACGCCAGTCTGTTGGTGGTAATTTGCCTTGCATGAGTAAAGTCTTTTATAATCTGGAAGCTATAATCCGTCACCACAGGAGATCAAAGTTGTTCTGCTGATAAGTCATCACGCGAAGCATAAGGAGAAATAGTGCCAGAATCAAGATAACAATTTGACTCAGGACTATCCTAGGAATTAGCAGCCAACTTTCACCTATTCAGGCATAGGACTGCTGGCTTTGTATTGTATTCGGGAGATAACAGACGTACTGAAATCGACATACGCTGTAATTCGTTCGGTTTACAAGCCTAATAATTTCCGATTTCATTTCCCGTTTTTCGTGGTAACCGCGATAGAATTATCTCGATGGTTGTCCTACGTAGCTAGTGGTGCTGCCTTGAGTTTGATTGTTTTTATGCAGATATAATAACAAGATGGTCTGCAGCTAACATAGCAGTCACTGCTCACTTGTGACGCGGTATAAACGGGATTACTAGGAACTATTTCGGTACTCTTCGGAAGACCTTCATTACAGGCTATTTTCTCATTCGTTACCAAGGTTACGATGACTACAGTCGGAAATCTCAACCCCAGTACGCTACTCATCCTTCTGTTAAGCGTTTGTGCGAATGGTTGGAAATTTATTGCTCAATAAACACGCTGTCGGTTGCAGTATTCGTTGAACGGTCTGTCGTTGATATGATTGATATGGAGTGAGCAATTAAACCAACGGTGCACTAAGGATAACTTATTTACTACTAAACGGACTGACTTCATTATGTTTGGATGTGAGATTTTGGACTTGTCAACGCAAATTCTGGCGGGGTCGATGTGCGCAGTTAAACCTCAACGCTGTATGCTCCAGACCATAGAGATAATTCACCTGGTTTACTGCCTGTGTGCAGACAATTTTAGCTCCACACACAGCGTTAGCATCAGCAATTCTGGAACTAAACGGCGATTTACTTTGAGAAGAGTAATGAATGATCTTGGCTGGTATAGAGGAACGGAACTTGTCATCACCAGAAACCATCAAGCGTCCAGCATACATCTGGTTTCAGGTCTTCGGGGAGCAGCAGTAGTACTCAACACATTTGTCAGTAGCCACTGTCCCCAGTGACTCGGTGAAAATGAGTGCTGACTCCTAGATTGTGGACGCTGCTTGAAATCCCTCTCGGGAGAAATGGAGTAAAAACTTTAGACAATTTTGAAGAAACAGCACACCATCCAAATGCCTTTCTAGTGGATGCCTGACCGAGTCATCTTGTTGCGTTAGATTCCCTTCATCTGTGGCATGCCAAACTGCTGGGACATTCACTTTCGTTTGTCCGCTTGCCACACCTAAGCTGTCTTCTGCTTTCTATCTGAAGTATAGTAGCTTGGGAGTCTTGCAGAGCAGACCGAACTTCCATTGTAAATACTCTACTGATGCCAATAGGCAGACACGCCAGAATCTGTACTTTGTTTTCAGTTGCTTGCAGCTCAGCAGCAATACAAACCTGAGGGACCACTCATTAAAACTCGCAGAACAATACAGTCGTCTGGAGTGCCGCAGAAATTTCTTTTCCATCCGTGTCCGTCCCCGTGGAATGCTCTCCCAGAATCGGTCGTCTCTGCACCGATACTAACAGTATTTGAAAGACGATTGGACGATGCACTCATCCACTTACACTTGGTTACTTAACACTACGTCTCCATCCTACACCTGGAGTTTACCATGGAATTATTTGTTGTTAACTGTGAGTGCTGTGAATCTAAGTGGATCGCAGGACTGCAGCGAAGCAAACGATAAGTCCTTATTTTCGTATTTAAAGTGTTAACTATTTTACTATCTTTTTCATCATAATTATTATGTTGATATCCCCACCAACTATCCAACGGGGCTTGTAAAGCAACGCTTCTTAACCCGTATAAATACATTGTTTATTATTCATTCACATGGTGGTAGCCAATAGTGGGTGATTATAGCCTAATAGCTGGTCCCATTTAAGTCAAATTGGACACAATGAAAGTTAGTGCTGCATACTCATTTGCTGCGATCGAAAATACGTTGTTATCAATTGATTGGCAGCTGTAGACTGCACCGAGACAGAGTCATCGATCGAAGGTGAAATGATAATGGACTGCTATGGTTGACCTACACAACGATAGCGAACGGTGGGGAATGGAGCTGTTTCATTTCTACAGGCTTAGATGTGGTATCTGCCATATCTTCCATTGATCGAACGGTATGATTCTGTGTCCAAGATGTCGAGGTACAGTCGATGGACGTTCTCATCTACTATAAACACTTCAAATTTTCATAAAATGGATGGCGAATTGGCGACTTAGTACGGGGAATGTTCGGCTAGTTTCACGCGCTTTTTGTAACAAAGATCATGTAAGATTCCACATGGAACATGCTATGCGGCTCCTGCAGGATGCGTCTAAGCTCTCGAGAGAAATCAGACAAAGACTGATCAGGCATACGGGCAGCATATTTCATCTCTACTAAAAAGCAGTCCGATCAAAACGCTCTTTAAAAAGTGTTACTCAGCGTTTTTGGTTGACGACCCATTAAATGATTTGTATTTATTTACAGCACACCTAAGTACAAAAATATTGGACGATACAGGAAACAAACCAATTCTTGATGAAAAGTTACTCAATAAGAACGCTAAGTATGTTTTTCGAACAAACTCATTTGAAACTTGATTTGAGTATCGTCAAACAAGTTCGCATTTTATAAGCGACTTTATGTCTTTCACGCTTTCTCAACTTGAAGTCGGTCATTGCTAAAAATCCTGATACGACGAACAGTAAAATACATAATGCAGATGAAATTTAAGAGCTTTCAAGCTGGTTACTTGGTACAAACTTTTAACGGAATGCCAGCGGATACAGATTTTTCCGAAAATTGCGTATGAGTGTTGCTAATCAAGCAAAAGTGAAGGAAAGTAGCTTTTAAGTGTGGTTTAAAATCCAAAAGTGCTTACAATTTCAGCCGTAATTATTCTTTTCGACTGAGATACATAGACACCTGAAGAACGATCTAAATATTCGGTTGATATTTCATGTTTTATAGTGTTAGTTTTTCCTTAAACCACCAGTTTTAATGCTGATGTGACGATACGTCTGTATCGTCCTTGATGATTTCACTCCATAAATTGTAAAGTTGCAAACATGTCTGACAGAAATTGCAATTTAGACCTACAAATCTCGTTATGAGGAGCGAGTCCAAAAGGTGTCTCTCAAACTCTAATTATAAGAGCAGCGCTTTCAGGTGTATGAGTCGTTTCAAAACTTTTCCATTCCAAAATCAACGTATTTACGCGCGATATAACAGAGATCCGTAGTCGAAATTTATTGTGCCACACAGTTGAGGGAATATCCGGGATTTAAGTGATTGACTCTTAGGACATTGACCTCTTGGATGACTTTGGTTATAGCAGCCAAGGTGTTTGGAATTAGTAATTTTAAACGAGAGCTCTTGTGTGAATTATGCAATGTATGTCTATAGAACCTGGCTTTTCTTGGAATACAGATACATTCTATTTGCTTCCAACATAATTGGATATCCACCAGTGCAAGCACCAACGCAGATTTTCTAGAAAATCTGAGCTTGAAAAATTCCCACGTAAAAGGTCAAATATGTTATTTTCTGTCCACATGCTCTACAAATCATTGTAGAAAAGATATTCATTCAAGAAATTTTATCTTATCAACTTGAATGACAGTATGGAGCTGTGCCTTTTTATTGTTATCTGCGAAGTCAGCAATCTGAAAGGACCAGAACTCACAGTAGTTGGATGGAAAATACGGACAAGTTGTTTCCTAAAGTCTTAAGATAAATATTCGACACTGTGCGATATTGTGTCATTGGATAATGGAACTGTTTGACCTTTTCCTTCGCTCCCTTTTCCGACATTGTTTTGACAATTATAGCGAGTATTGATGTGGTGAGAAACATGCCATCACTGTGTGATTTTCTGCGTCCTGACGTTAAATGTGCAATCTTTTAGCTGGCAATGAATCCGTTTTTCATTTTTGTCCTGTTTTATTTTGCAATGCGGCCACGTTTTCATAGTATTCTCTTAGTATGTTTTTGGCGCATAAATGTGTAGCTTCAAAATGTCTTATCAGTACACAAGGAACGAAGGTGTCATTTGCAGCTTTCCTTTTGCAGACTCTACATAATGACCTTCGCGACACTACTAGTTCAATTGCGATGAAACCGAATTCCACGTAGCCATCGGTAATGTTCTTTCGGTTTCTTTATGTAAACGCGCTAGAGGCCGAAGCGCATGATTTGGATGAATGGCATTTTATTCGTGAAATGCTCTCACTCGCAAAAGTTATCGCGAATTCGATATCAAGGTTACCGCTATTACCTAACTAAAAGTGTGTGGTCCCCGAGTGATGAAAATATCATTGCACTCCGAACTGATGGCAGAACATGTGATCAAAATGTGGCACAAAAAGCGTAAAATGCTGCCATCCGAATTAAGTATAAAAGCGATAGGCACCGAGCCACAGATAGACAATGTAACACTGAGCAAGCAACTTATCAATACAATTCTTTCAAGTGAGCAAATATCCCACGTGTAGACCTCAGAACAAGGGTCAAGGAACAAGCTCATTTTCGGTGGATTTCGTCAGGCTGGTAAACCACAACCAATAAGATTAAAATGAGTTAAAACATCAGACAGGAGTAAAGTTCATAAGGGTAAAATTAAAAGGTCTAGCTCATCTAAATGATCATCGAAACATGGATGAACAAGATCACGGATGCTGAGGTTGCACTGTCCGCCAAGACTTCCATACGAAACTATCGACCTAGCAGGGGAGGAAGAGCGCTCCTGTTTTATCGATCCGACCTGAATGTTGATATCATTGAGGACCCATAAACGAAAGTCGTCGATTCTCATTGGTGGCTTGTGTACCTAAGATGTGGAGAGGTGTGTTTACTAGCGATAGTTTAGCGGACTCCAATATCCACCTTGTAAATGGATCAGTGCCTAGCTTCCGCGATGAAACGAGTCCTGGCATGACCATACAGTCACGTCCTTCTGGTGGGTAACTTCACCGTGCACGTAATGGAAGTCCCAGCATCGCAAAGCAAAGAATTCAAGGCCGACTTGCAAGAGGTGATTGCCGGTGTACCTCTGCACAACCATATCACGTCTCCCACGCGATTCCGAACGGGTGACACACCCACTGTTTCTGACCTTGTGCTCACCGACGAGGAAATAATGATCGACATCGTGACCATAAATGCACCAGTTGGCCTTAGTGATCACGCGACGTTGCTCTTTCGTTACATCTGCTACTCGGAGTATGTTAGTGAGAACAATGTGGAAACCTCTGTCGTTACACATTACGATATCCTGTCTAACCTCGTTCAAGAAACCGACTAGTCCTTCCTAGCCAAGCAACGGTCCGATGTCACTTGGATGGTGGTCGTCACCCAATTAACTGAGCTAGTGGCAAATGCGCCAGAATGCAAGGTCCTTTGCCCGAAGCAAGTAAATTCGTTTCTGAGGAGCCGTACTAAAAAATGCATGGCCTTAAGGGATTCAGCCTGGAGCGCTTATTAAGTCTGTCCTGGGGTGCTTACACAACTCAACGAAACCAGTGCGTCAAGATGATCCACGAAGACAAACTCCAGCACCAATAGGACTTAGCGGCGAAATTCTGTACAAATCCCAATTTGCTGTATGGACACTACATAAAGCTCCTGAGGGTGCAGCGGGGGAGTCCAGTTTTACGTGCAACAGATGGTCTGGCGCAAACTACAACGATGCGGGCAACGTGCTTCGCCAACACTTCATCCACACTTTCCAGAGTGGATCATAATTCCAATCGCTTTTGACAGAACTCCTATCACCACCGGGGTTAAACCATGTATCGTTCACGACAGCCAAAGTGATGCAAAGGCTGTCATTTTGCATTCACAGGTCACCTGACGTGGACGACATCAAACCGAAGGCATTAAAGGCAGCGGCCATGAACCTTGCCAAACCATTAGCTAGGTTCTTTCAAGGTTATCTCGAAAAAATGCAAGTTCCCGTAATGCGGAAACATAGACTGGTCACCCCTATTTACAAAAGCGATAATAGTGCGGAGACCTAGAACTACCGTTCAATCACTCTCCTCCCAATTTTATCCAAAGTAACGAAGGTATAATTGCGGAGGCGCTCATGAGATATCTTGAGATCAACGACATCCTAGTAGCACACCAACGCAGTCTTGTACTGTTAACTTGCTTCTATCCCAAGAAAGATGAACAGAATCAGCCGATGCTAGAGTGGGAGTTGATGTCGTCTATCTGGAAGTCTCGAAGGCGTTCGATCGTCTGGACCACCGCATTATCCTGTAGGCGCTTCGAAGCAATGGAATCTGTTATCCTGCGCCCGGTTGGATCTTTAACTTCCTTGCTCAATTTCAGCTGAATGTGAAAGACTGCAGCTCTATTTCCGATTCAGTTGACGTCCAGTGTGGCGTGCCCCAAGGACCGGCACTGGGGCCCCGTTTATTCCTAACAATTATTAACGATCTTGCTATGCACTGCAATTGAATATCTTTCTATTTGCAGATGTCAAACTTTCGCATGACATCAGGACATCGGATGATCACATGGCATTGCAAAGCGACCTCCACAGAGCTTATATGTGGTCATCCGATAACCTGCTCCTGTTCATCGTGGCGAAGTGCAAAGTTCTGAGCCTACGCCATCAGCTTACCCATGAATATCTACTTGGGGACCAGCAGTTGCAACGTGCTTCCCAGGAATGCGACCTCGGGGTGATCATGCAGGACGCTCGTGGCTGCTCGAAACAGGCTGAACAGGCATTAGGGAGCCAGTCAACAACCTCGACTCTTACGGAGGGCCTTCAGAAATTTCGAGCCGGCAATCTTTCCGCAAACGCTGAAAGCCTAGGTGAGGCCCCAGGTAGAATATGCCATCCAGGCCTGGGTTCCTGGCGAAAGGGCGACATTGATGCACTTGAAGCTCCACAAAGTAGAACAGCTAAACTCATTGGAGGATTGTTCCAGCTCTTCTATCAGCGCACACCGCAGTCCCTGAGATTGTACAGTGATGAATACCGAAGTCGGTGTGGAGACCTCATCATAGTTTACCTAATACTGAAAAGCCCAATTCACCCATGCCGTAATCTGTTGCAGCTGAGCCAAAATGTCAACCTGAGAACCTGTCAGCTCCAACTGACTACGCACTACAGTCGACTTGATTGTTGACGAAACGTTTTCTCTCTCCGTGTGCCCCTACCTGTAACATCCTTCCGACTCACGATATTCTTGCCTCTACATTAACGCTATTCGAAAACGCCTTGATGAAACGCTTTCCAACTTGCATTACTTGATATAGTCCGTTACACTTGGAGGACGAAATAACGCAAAACTAACCATGTGCTTAACGGCCTTCTCCGCAACGTGGTGGTCAGGATACATGCATAAGTGTCATTGTGAGTAGCATGGATGTATCTAAACCGGATGGACATATCACATTGGTCAAATGAAGCAACATACGAGTGAGCGTTTTCATTTCCTTTCTTAGTCCCCAGCACTTACTGAGCTATAACAGCACCTTATACAATTTTGTGTGTGCACATCCTATTCCCACTTCAAACGTTCATTATGCAGTAGGGCTTTTAAATCGGTTGACGCTTAAGATAACGATTTACTTATTCGATGAGCCTTCAAATTTTAATTGTTACTAAAAGCATCCTACGGGACTTGTCAAGCACATGCTTTGTTACCCGTGATACATCATAATTCATTGTTCATTGTTCAATAAGAGATCAAGAATCCTGGATGATCAATTAGAATATAACTGAAGAACAATATCGGAAGTGATGTGATGCTATACTGAGTTCGTGTATACGTAACGCAAAGATCAACGGTGAAAGCGTAGAAAGAAAAGAGACAACAGTATACCCCCAGACTTCGTTACTTATTTGTCAATTACGGTTAAATGGAGTAAACCCACTTTACTTAGTTACTGACACTGAAATCATTTCAAAACATTTAATCACTAAATTGTTTCACATATCTCTTGGTTTTATAAAAAGGCCAATTTGGAGCAACGTTATATCCAATTAGGAAAAATAATAGCTAGTAAAAACTAGACAATTTAAAATATGTAACAGCAGTTGTGTTGTAGCGACCTCGTGGTTCCACAAAAGGTTACGTTGGTCACCATTTCCTTTCCTCTAATTTTGCCACTCATGTTGTAATGAGCAGCTTGCTTGTTCCGGTATCGGAGACATCATTATCAATTGGCAACTGGTGGCAGGTGGCCGATTGCGTGCTATCTTTAGTAGTACCGTTATGTGGTGCTAATTACGCCACCCAGGTAGTCATTTCCGTTCCATTGCTAAACGACAACTACGTCGCTCTCCCGAAAATGAGGGAACCCGTAGTGTAAATACCGTGTTGTAATAGCGCGTTCGTCTTCATCTGGCTCTTGCTCACCTTCGCTCGATCTGCTCTTAGTCATCGCTAAAATAATGAACACTTTGCAGATGTTTACTCTTTCCTTTTCTTTCGGAGTCGTGAGTAGCCATGTGGTGTCCGTGTTAGTCTCGATACAGTGAGGAAGAATCATTGATCGACTAAATCACACTGTGTGTGTTTGTCCGAAATCGACCAGTTACTGTACCGAGCAGGCGCAGTCGACAAAATCCGAATCGATGTTCCGAAGAGGGCACCATATCAGAGCGATGGTGTTACAGCAGGCTGAGTTAAGTAAAAATACTGTTGTACGGTTACAGGACCCGTGTAATGGTAATTATTTGTCGAGAAGTTTTGCTGCATATTTGGCAAGCTGCCGTAGCACACTGCGTTGCTGCGGCAGACAGGCTGAGAAACGTTTTAAAATTATGCACTGTTCGCTTAACGCAGAATGGATGGTAGTCCTGCTCAGTGATATGGTGCTGCATTTTCCATTGTGCGCTTATTAATCTCATATAAGTGCGCATCGAGTTTGACGAGAACTGGTTACATCATAAAAGACTTTCCAAGCAAGACTGTTGAACATCAGTGTCAGTATTCAATCAAACTCATACTCCAGTCCCTTCCCTCACTGCATGCAGTGTTTGCAGTAAC
Source organism: Dicrocoelium dendriticum (assembly GCA_944474145.2). Lineage (NCBI taxonomy): Eukaryota > Metazoa > Platyhelminthes > Trematoda > Plagiorchiida > Dicrocoeliidae > Dicrocoelium > Dicrocoelium dendriticum. Next base: position 43,833,449 of record OX104059.1, on the reverse strand, counting down.
AGCCAATCTCTGGATCATGCAACTAAACTCTCACAAATTCTCCCAACAACTCTCACAATTCTCTTACGAGCTACGTTCCAAAACAGCTGTTGACACCAACTACTGCGTGTATGAAAATATCCCGATCAATCGAGGATAATATGAGTGAAAGCTACGCAGCTATGCCACATGGATGAAGACGTACCCGATACTTGCCTATTAAGTAGCCTCACTGTTGCTTACAGTGGTGAGGTTCGTTGTATTTTTACGTAACATCGTTACACTGCTTCTGTATATGTGGTATAACGGTATAAGTTCAGGTTACAGACACTGCTTTTTCTGACCGTCTCACTGTATACGTATTTAACAGCCTACCATACGTTAATCTTATCTTGTACTCCAGATATCTAACGCCATTTCCACCGTTTGAAAGATAGTTCTAATTAGCTGCTCCATACGCAGGTATTCGTTATAATTGTTTTGTAACATGAAGATAACGCGCACCATTAAGAATCAGATTTTTGAGGCTGTTTGCAAACGAGGCAATCACGCTAGGTTAATCTCCGTATTAGATCCGCTTACTGATTCTTGTGTCCAAGCAACGTTTATCTATGATGCATAAAATGGACATGTCAGCTTCCCTAGGAATGGGCAACTCGTCACATTACGCCTTTAAATTCCCAATGAAGATGAAGTTCGGTTTATCTTCAGCTCTGTGAAATGTGTAAGATCTTCACTAAGCACATTTTAGCACGGACAATCCATGTAACATTTCAGAAAAGCGACAGATTTTTGGGTACAACTGCCGGTGATTTAATCTGATTTCGCTCACCGTCCATGCCATGCGCAATACCATATCCGTCTTTTGTTCGCACCTAGCAATCGGAACTCCACAATGAAGATTCAAACCTCCAGATAATGTTGTTTATTTCCTTGAATCCATTGTCTTGGTGCCACAGTTTCCCAATGTGTAAGTCTTCTAACATCATCACACACAATGGCATAACCACAAGCAAACCAGTCTAACATAGATCATTGATCACCTACTAAATATCAGAAAAACCCAGACGAAAAACATGGTTTGTTAGATTTTCGATAGAAATTCCCTCCTTTATTTACCGGATTTTTCATCAGAAGTGCAAACTATGTAATTATCATAAAACGCGATCTTTGTACAGACCATCAGTTACGCGGCGTTTATGGCCATGGCAGAAAGTGTGTGCTACCTAGGCGCGTAACGCCGATGTTTGATAATGCCTGAGCTCGACCATAGAACAGGAACTTACATTGTGTTACTGATCTTTGTGAAGTACGAATATTTATCGAACCCGAACCTTTACATGGCAACACAAATACAGGTGCGTTCGAAATGACTGTTGCTCGTGCGCGGTCTATAGAGATGCTGAGTTGAAAAAGCGAGTCAGGAATGCGTGTGTTTGGAATACGTATTGGGTCAAGGATGGTTGAACATTCGGTAAACAAACGGTTATCATATAGTAGAATGGAAGCACCGATTTCGCGGTTTGTTTGTAATCGTTTACCAGATAGACACGGGTACACATGACAAGCAACATAGCAAACTAGCTAAGTAAAAATAGAACAATTTAGTTCTGGAGAAAACACATTTAACTCAATCGTCTGTAAAACTGTCATTTGATCTCGGTGACAGTGTGGGAGCCTTGCTCTTACGATTGCCCACATGGGTAAACTTGAGCATGCCCATCTAATAATGAGCGACAGACCCAGGTTGCTGATCCACTGCTTTAAGCGTTTGCCATTACAGAAGGGTTTGAGTTATCCGGCTATCCAACTACTGCTCGCGAGAACCCAAACTGTCTCTAACTAAGCGGGGTAAGCATCCACCACGAATGTAAATAAAGGGCCGAAAATGTGTGCTAGCATTGATGAAGAGGAATCCGAAATCCTTCAAAACAGTAGGGATACTGAAACTAGCACAATTGCAGAGCACAAAATGCACACATGATGAAAGAGTTACTGGTGTACTGGACGCATCGGTACGTATCATAATAACACCCTGACCCTTCCGATGGACTCTAACGGCTGAAGTCAATGCTTGAAAGTTGCTGGGATGAAAATTCACACTTTATAGGTGCGTAGTAGCGCATTCTTGAAATAATGATGGACAAAAGAAATATTTCTTTGATTAGTAGAAGTATATGAACTGATACATAACGGGGCTTTTGGTCAAGTTGTGATGAGCGCCCGCAGACTTCCTTTCGAATATGCTTCTAACTGTGCCAGAAACGTCTGGACGTCGGGAATTCCAAGTACGACTAAGTTATTTTGCTTACCTTCGTTTGGCAATTACTGTTAGATTCACAGACATGTAGTGTGAAACCTTAAAATGACGGGTCCGACAGAAGTGTGGCAAGTTTGACAGTCGCAAAGAAACCGGCATACGATATACTTGAAAAGTGCTTGTGGTTGACATGGATATTCGCATCTAAGGATGCACGAACATGCCTACCTTCTAGAAAAAAGTGTTAGTCGTACTCTCAGACGGGAATGCCGCAAATTACATATAACTGTGGTGTCACTGATTTACACAATCGCCCAACTATTTCTGCATGCCCATAAGTGCACACACTCATGCAGAATTTCTGCGGCTTGCTCAGGGATCATCAACTTTCAGTTAGCAATCGTTAATAGGTTTATCAGCAGACGGTGATCTTCGAATGCGCCACTTAAATAGTGCACTATAATACCATGTGGTCCGAGACCACGTTAGTAATAATACTATAATGCAATAGTGCGAAAAGTTGTGCACTTAAAGACGACGTAATATTATACCGACCTAGGGACAAATAATTTTGAAGCTACGAATCTAGTCTAGTTACAACTAAAGAGTCGCTTCACTGGGATATTTTGAGTGTGCCACTGTTTATGATGCCATCCTTTGCATTTCCCCTTCTAGGTTCGCGCTGATTCGAACAGGTTGCAAGTATGATGTTATACTTCATTAAACCGTACCCTCCGGTGATTTCTCCATCCTATGTGACAAACCCTGGTTGTAAAAAGCCTGAAAGTAGAAGCCCACAATTGAGCGAGAACATTCTTCTTCATAAATCTCTGAAGGTATTGATAATTACAGAACAAAATTAGAAACCAATTGCCTAATTAAAGTTAGGTCTAGGCAGGGCGAATCACGATAGTTTAGCAACCTATAGTTTAAAATGGTGTATCACACTTTTTAACGCGCGTGATTTACATCAAAACTGTCACTTGCAAGAGTATGTTTTTATGCTAATTTCAAGTTTGAACTCAACTTTACTCTATCCTGTATCGGTATGGTCAGTTAAGTGCATGATTTTATAGAGTCTTGATCACAGATAGATTAGGAAAGCCAAAAATCGGATGGGTTGATAAAATTTGGGAGGACAGCAAAGGCATAAGCAATAGTTGACTGCATCAAAATAATGCTGGCTGGCCTTTAACCGTTCTAGCACATACCCAATTATAAAACAGCTAAATCACAGGAGACAGTGTGATTGTGAAGCATGTACTGGGTCATTTGAAACTTTGACCCTCCTCATACATTTGGCTTGTTTGTATAGAACAAATAAACATTCTGATCAAATTCTTTACAGTCAAAATGTTGTAGATGTAGTTGCGCAATGTGTGTTGAAGACTGCAGACAGATCTTCCGACTCGCAGCTTTTTTCAGACTCGCATCCCTGTTAGAGAAATAGTTCGCAAACCCGCTGGTCCAGACTTGCATTCCGCTACTGAGTTCAGTTAGTTTTGCGCATTGTAGACGACTGATTGCATCAATGCCAGATAAGGTTGGAAACAATTATTTTTATGTGCAAGTTGTTGCAGAATATTACTGGATTGTGCTTCATGTACCTTGGCCAGAGCAGGTTGAGCTTGCGACTATCACATCGTTCGGAAAAGTCCATTTTTGAAGAAACACATGGACTACGCTTTCTGAATGCTCTTGGTACTTATTCCACTGCAATGCGGTCGCGCTTCATTTTTCGGATAGATATTCTGTTCTTGTCACAGGTATAGATGCACGCGCGGACGAACTGTCTTGGCAATTGGCATCCGTCTACAGACACGATCGGGTAGAAAGGATGGTTAGCGTGGTAAACAATGTGCGAAGAAGAAAGGCAGAAGACGGAAACCGCATGTGCCACTAAAGTAGTAGTACAGCTGTCAGCGGAGCGAGTAAGACAAATAACGGACGTAATGGAGGACTACGAGGCTGTATGTAGCACGGTGGCCTCAGGAATGCAGCACGAATCCGGCTGGACGTGATAGGGGATAAAATGATAGAGTGGGATGCGAATAAGTACACATGCCTTGTTGTGAAACGGGAGAGAGCTGAGAAGAACACAAGTTGGAAGGTTTGGAAGCAGATATGAGGGCATAGAGTACGAAAGCCCAAATAATGAAAGAGGTAGGCTAGTTAGTTAAACTTACGTTGGAGGAAGCAGGTATTTGTAATCAAAAACAAGATGAAAACCACCGGAAAGGATTGATTGATTAAAAGAAGCGCAAAAGGCGTACAGAATGATGACTTCAGGGAAGGTATAAGGAATATGGCACAAGCTTTGACAGCTCTTAAGGTCGGGTGGTTGATTCACGAAAAAAGTCATCTGAAGCAGACAAAGCTTTATCTAGGGGCAAGTACATACAAAGCCACAGCTAACAGAACCCCTGTATGATGATAGAGATACTGACTGAAATTACAGGATGTGTAGCCAGCATGTGTAGCGTCGCAGCCTGCAAGAGATTTCTTTTGAAGCGATCCAAGCAACGAAAATGGTAGCAGGTCCTATTATCAAAAATCTAGGGGACCGAGGGTGAGAATAAGGTGACAGGTATTCAAGCATGCCAGGAGGCGAAGGAAGCCTCAATGTACACCGCAGTGCCCACAGCATCCCCGTAGCCGGAAACATGCATCTATTTGAGCTTTTTCTATAGTTCTTCACCGTATTTCCCTCGCTTTCGTTCTCCTTGACTTTCCTCAGGTAATTGTCCAGCAACTGCTTAAATAGTCTACTATTAATTTCCATGAAATATTTCAAAACGTTGCCGACTAGCGCACCAAACGTTTACTTCTAGTGTTCGCCTGAAGTGGATTAGAACGAAAGGAACAAGAGTGGTTTGAGAACTTCGTGATTCTCCTCTACTAGTAAAACAATATTTTGGTTATTCCAGTAAGTCAACACAGCCTCTGCGACCGAAAGATGAGAACCGAACACTGACTTTGCAATTTGGCGAAAAGCGGTACCATAATGAGTTGAATGTGAACTGGTTCTATCAAAGCGAGCATCTTCACAATTTCACACAACCTCCTTAGTTCTTCTGTGAGTACGTCTTAGGCCAAACGTGATTAGGCTCATGACTAGCTGATCCGTAAGGGTGGAGTCCTTGTCCAGGAACTGTACGACGCAGTATGCCAATTGAGCGTGGAACAGGACTAGCAATTTAGGCTTGTGTCAAGAAATGAGAACCTTGGCCAGAAGGCGCCTGCGCTCCGAAATCAAGGGGAGCGATAAACCATTGCGGATGCTACCCAAAACCTCTAGAAGTTCGCCAAATCCGTTGAATTGCTGTTTCATAAATAATCCCCAAAAAGAAATTATTGCTTAGTTTTCTGATAAAGGATCGCAGTCCAAGAATATCGGTTAAACTGTCCAATGAGTTTGGCAATTTTGGTGCGAAAGTTTCGTTACCAATCGAAGTGACATCATTAGTGCGTAGTTAAGTGGCCTGAAGTAGAGCAGAGCAGCGTAGAGGAATCTCGCTGAGAGCGCGCTTAGTGTGGTGTGCGTGCGTTTTTATACTGCCGTGGTTGTCCATGGAGACGAGCGGTCATATTTGTTGAAACATCGATCCGCATTCAGCTTAGTTGATGGGCGGTGACGTTTGATCTTGACTACTTGGGTTTGGTGCTCTTTGTCTGCCTGCTCTTGTGAGCGAATCTGTCGCCAGTCCTGGTGGTCTAGTCACACGTTCCACCGGATTCAATCGAATGAGTTGGCGGTTGTTCGCCATTTGAAAAATCTGAACTACCAGTCTTCAATTCTATAGCCAATCAATTCGGCGCACAACAATGCAACAAGCTCGTCGTTGGAAAACATTTGCCAGCCGACAAGCTTGTGCACACGAACAGCTCTACTTCCTTCACGAATGCCTGAGAAGGAACGTACTGCCAGCTAGTACAAAGCACAGACCGCCGCTAAACCATCCAGCCGCTTGGAACTTAGCAAAACAGTACGGAACATATATGGTCAACCTGATGATAATGGATGCTCACAACCGCCCATGCAAGTATGCGAAAGCCATAATCGACCAAAGGACAAACTGCCTCAGCACCCTTGACCTATTGCTACGACCAGAGTCGGATTCTGCAATTGAACGTGGAGTCAAAAGCACAAAGAACCGACGAAAGATTACATTGAACACAAAGTTAGACAAACTGTCTAAGAGGAATGACTGCGCTAGCAGTGAAGGATGTATCAAAAATCTTTCACGACGCCACCTCACTGCAACTGAAGTGTAGGTGTTGATTAATGGGCTCAACTTAAACGTCAAAGATGCTTGCCTCAAAGACTACTTGGCTAGCTTAGAACACGCATTGAAATCAAATGGACTGTCGGAAGGGTCCCAGCAACAGACACGGTAAACAGTTGTCCCAGTGCTAACTCGGAATAACTTCACCCAGACCCCAGCCAAGGAGGAACATGAGGCACTCAAACATCTACAAAAAGACGAGAACATGGCAATCCCACCAGCGGACACAGGATGCATGACAGTGAGAATGGCCAAAACGGAATATATTAACAAGGCCAAAGAACTGCTATCAGACAGGACTACATATCGCCAGCTCAATCAAGATCCAACTTCAATACTGGTCAACAAGATCAACGCAACGCTGCAAAACTACAAACAAAACACGAGCTCACCGCCACGGAGAGATGGAGAATGAAAGCTGATGATACAATTAGGACACTGTTCTATGGACTACCAGAGCGAAGGATTTCTAGAGGAGGTTGAAACATTTGGTTGCTAGATCCGAACATAGCATTAACAACGCTGAACGATTCCTCAACAAACTGCGGAGTGACAGAATGGCAGACGACGAAATAATGCTTTCCTTCGATGTAACCGCGCTCTTCACTTCAATCGGTCACGAATTGGCTAAATAAACCATGATGGAACTACTTGAGAATCACTTAAGCGCAAGGACAACCATATGACCTGAAAGCATTGAAAAATCTTGAACCTCTTCATGACCAATTATTTCCGTTTTGTTGAACAAGCGCAACAGCAACTGAGGAAAACACGCATGCGATGCCTAATTTTGGGGCACATTGCGGAAGCAGTAATGTGGAAAGTGGAGCGCGGGTTGCACTGTCATCTATCACCCCAAAACTCGGAATACGATATGTGGATGTCACATTTGTCATCGTTAAACGGAACAGAGTGCAGTGCACGCACGAAATGCTCAACAGCACCTTCGATGATATCACATTTACGATTGAATTAGAGGAAGAGAACAGGTTACCAATTTCGGATGTACTTTTGAGCAGGAATGCCGACAGATCACTGCAAACGTGTATATATCAGAAGAGAACGCATACGGACCCGATATTAAACTACCACTGCAACCGCCCGTAGAATCACAAGAAGAGCTTCATTCAAACCCTGTTCAAAAGAACGGAGACGCACTGCAACACAGCCGAAGCGCGGAAAAAGCATGCAAAGCACTTATATCGGATGTTTACAACCAATGGTCATCCGAGAAATTTCATCAAAAGAAGTTTAAAGCAACGAATGTCTCAGCAACAGCATCATCAGTCATCTGAGCAAACAAACAAACGGATAGTGCTTCCCTACATCAAGAAAGTCTCCAAACCAACAAAAAGATTCCTGTAGTCACATGGAATTTCTGTGTCTCACAAACCACGTGCCACTCTAAGATGATTGATCTCAAGACCCAAAGAAAAAGCCAATCAAGCCGACCAACACAACGTCACCTACCAGATAAAATGCAGCGTCTGCGATAAAATCTGCGTCGGGCAAACTGGAAGAAAGCTTTGTACACGAATCACTGAATACAAGGCGGTCGTCAGAAGGCATGATCCGCATTCATTGGTTGCTGCACACGAAGATGAAGAGGGCCACCATTTCGATCTGGTGAATGTAACTATCCCAGCACATGGAAGTACAAAAAACGCGAGGGCGTTTTGAAAGGCTGGTGCTTCACAGCGAATTCATTCAATCAACACATCGAACTGGACGCAGTATACACACCACTACGGGCGGATGACCGCCAACTCGTTCGATTGAATCCGGTGGAACGTGTGACTGGAGAACCAGAACAGACGACAGACTCGCTCATAAGCGCAAGCAGACAAAGGCCACGAAACCAAAGTAGTCAAGGTCAAAGGTCACCTGCCCATCAACTAAGCTGAGCGCGGATCGATGTTCCAACAAATATGACCGCTCGTCTCTATGGGCGACCACGGCAGTATAAAAACGCACGCACACCACACTAAGCGCGCTCTCAGCGAGATTCCTCTACGCTGCTCTGCTCTACTGCAGGCCACTCAACTACACATTGATGATGTCAACTCGACTGGTGACGAAACGTTTCCAACGAAATTGAGAAGTTCAGAGAACAGTATAACCGCCAGCCGAACAAAATGTGCTATCACTCTTCAATTATATACCAGTCCGAGTTATTTTCCGTAAATTCGATAAACAACGGTCCTCGAACTTTTGCACTCTAGAGGTTTCTCGCTCTTGAAACTAGATGCCAAAAGACAAACTTTTGGTTACTGTCCTTCTTCCATTTGCTTGGCTGGATTTTTGTGGACACCAAAGCGCATAGAAAATTTGTACGCCTGCATGAGCTGGAGTTAAAAATGTTCGAGTACAAGATCTTCTTCTTCTGTAGCGAAAGCAGAGTAAGCAGTGGAAGGTAGTGGACGGAAAATGTTGCATGCGAGCATCGAGATACTCGGCTGATAAGGGGATTACTGTAAGTCATTTCGTAAGGCTGAGACATATTCAACAAACTCCGTGAGAAACGGGCTTTTAAGCTTCTTGCTTGGCGTATCCAAATCGAATCGGCAAAATTATACACAACATCGTTGCAGCTTCTTAAAAAGCAGGTCTTAATGTTCAGTCGGCGGTGCATCTTTGAAGTAGAGTAAGTGAGTCAATTCAGTCGGGGCATTGGCTCGATAATGCGAAGAACCTTGAGCACGCATCTGTTTTTTCCTTTGATATTTTCCTTGATACGAAAGGGTCTATAAATAAATAAAATAAATAAATGATATATTTCTCTGCATGCGAGACACAGGCAGACTACAAGCCTGATCATGTGGTATAACAAAGTCGGGTAGTGGAGAGGGATATTCAGTGATCTATTGTGTTCACATAGGAATGTTTCAGTGCTAAATCAATTAAAAATAGTAAAGGAGTAGGAGTAGTAGAAGTTGAGAGTAAGAATAAAAGTAGATATAAACTGTCAGTTTAATTGGAGTAATACGACCCATCATGAAACCGTCTCCCGGAGACCTGCTTCCACACTTCTCTTCCACATCTCATCTGGCCATGTGCTATTGTGGCGTTATATGTATACAGTTATGTGGGGGCCTGTGATATATATTAAGCTCTCCCCATCGTATAGCCATCTTTTATCTGATTTGTTTCTAGTACTGTGCTGTGGGGGCCTGTGTTCAATGAAAAGCTCTCCCCATCATACAGCTATCTTTTAGCTGCTTCAATTCCAGCACTGTACTGTGGGGGCCTGTGTTTCATATTAAGCTCTCCCCATCGCACAGCCATCATTTGGCTGATTAGAATCAAGCACTTGTAATATGTGCCAGTGAGTTTGTGATAACTCATACTGCATGAGTGTGCTGCATTTTTTTCGGAAGCATTTATCCATAGCCTCGGGAGATCGGCCCAATCCTGGCCAACACTGGAAGGAGAGAAATAAGCAAATAAAAGTGGGTGGACGTACAGTAACGTGAAATGCTAGATTTTCGTCCGACGTTGTTCGATTCAGATTGTACAAGTTTCACTGGTAACTGATAACCTCAGGAATATACATGCTTTTTACAGAAAAGGAGAAGGATTTTCGGAGGAAATAGTAAGATAGTGTAGAGCACCGTTACCTACTGAGTTCTAGTGATGGGGCAAAATGCAATCTTAAGCAAGAACACAAAATAGAGGAAAATCAATGCACTTGCGTGATAGTTCCTTCTTCAATCGATGATAGTCCGATGCCGACCAGAGATGCTAACATATAATCCGAGTAATGGATAAACGCGGCAGCAGCACAATCACAAGCAGCAGCAAAACCGAAAGCAGCACGACGCGAGCGCGTAGAAAAAGTTATATTCAAAGGTTGTGAATTTAAACAAATGGTACAAGTGATCGGTAACGGAAATGATAAAAACAAAGATAGATTACCGTGTAATCACAACCACTACAGAACTCCCCCCCGAGAGCTTGCGCTGGTAGGCAAAGCTCGATATGTCGTTCATGGAACGTATTGTGCTAGTTTAGAGGGGAATGAAACAACACGACCTGAACGTGTGTGGATAGGATCGCTTGTTGGGGGCACAGGATTCCGGGGTTTGGGAATCGGTTATATGTTTGTCATTGGGCAACGGCCAGGCAAAGGAGGGTAGTGAGTGGTAGTGGTTGATTCTGTACCATCTGACGTTGGCTCGACGTATGCAGGTTTAAGGCGATCGATGCTCACAGACTCCTTGGGTCCACTCTTATCCAGAACGAACTATTTCGGTTTCCGTAATAAGACCTTGGACGGACCTTCATAAGGCGATGTCAAAAGTCTTCGAACCGCATCGATTCGGATAAAGACGAATGAACAAGTATGTAAGTCAGCATGTATACGCTGCTTGCGCGTGCTTAGTCGAGCTAGAGTCGGTTTAATGGATCGAAAATGGTGCTTCAGGCTTTCAGCATAGGTCGTAGGACTCAGTACGCCGGTGATTCGTGAGTCTAGTATCATCTCGTCGGGGAGTCTGAGGGTTGTGCCGAAGACAAGTTCGGCTGGGAGCATCCGATACCCTTTTTGACGGTGTTGCGAATACCTGGAAGAATAGCTGGAAGACGTTCAGACCAGCGGGCATCAGGCGAACTAGCTGTAATGGCAGCTTTCAGCTGTCGATGAAGTCGTTCGACAAGGCCGTTGGCAGAAGGATGATAAGCAGTCGTCGGAAAATGAGTGCAACTGAACAGTCGTCTTAAAGCACGGAAAAGCGTGGAACTGAAATGAGATCCTCTGTCAGTAGTGACAGTGGCTGACACCAAAGCATGAAATCCACGATTCAAGGAAAGCACGTGCAACAGTTTCAGAGGATATATCACGTAAGGGAATTGCGTGGGGAAAACGAGTAAATCTATCAACACAAGTCATCAGATAAGTGAAACCATTAAAAGCTGGTAACTGTCCTGCCACATCAAGGTGAATGTGTTTGAAAAGGGCTTCAGGGAGTGAAAAATTACCAGGAGTTGTAACAGTGTGTCTGTGAACCATGCTAGTTTGACAACTAAGACAGGTTTTGGCCCATTGTCGGATGTCTGTGCGCATATTGGGCCGGACGTAACGGTCGGTAATTAGCTTCACAGTTGATCGAATACTGGGGTGCGATAACCCATGAAGATGGTCAAAGGCAACTCGCCGGTAGGACTGCGGAACAAACGGTCTAGTTTTACCGGTGAAAATATTGCAGTAGATTCTTGCGTCAGAATTGAGCACAGGCAATTGCAAGAGTTTTAACGAAGTGTTCGAACAAAGCTGTGTTAATTCTGGGTCACTGGCTTGGGCAACAGACATTTGTTCTAGATCAATGGGTGAGCGTGAAAACTGATGGATGTGAGCACGGGATAGTGCGTCGGCGGCAAGGTTGTTAGGACCGTCAATATAGCGAATATCAACACAAAATTGGGATAGATAATCAAGATGTCGAGTCTCTCTAGGAGAGTAACGGTCAGAAGTTGCACGAAAAGCATACACAAGTGGCTTATGATCTGTCAAGAGGACAAAACGTCGACCCTCAAGAATGTGACGAAAATGCTTTACAGCCAGGTACATGGCAAGGAGCTCTCGACCGAACGTACTGTACCTGGTCTGGGCAGGTTGAAGCTTCCGTGAGAAGAAAGACAAGGGTTGAATTTCGTTATCCACGAGCTGCTGCAATACGGCACCAACGGCGGATTGTGAAGCGTCTGTCTTGAGAATGAGAGTGGCGCTGTCGTCCGTTCTCAAGTAAGCGAGTGAAGTAACTTGGCTCAGCTTTTGCTTGACGGCGTTAAACGCTGCTTCGGCATCTGGAGTGAAGGTGAACTTTTTTGGGATTACCTTTGAGCAAATCTGTTAAAGGTTGAAGGATTGCAGCACAGCCATGTATAAACCGTCCGTAGTAGTTAACCATGCCGAGAAAACGGCGCAGGTTTTTAACGGATTGTGGCAATGGATAATCCAGTATGGCTTGCGTTTTATCCGTCAAGGGGCTAATCCCGTTGGCGTCAATTCTGTGACCTAGGAAGTCGATGGAAGCTTGGCCAAATACGCATTTGTCAGGATTAATGGTGATGCCATGATGTGCAAAACGTTCGAAAAGTGTTCGTAGATG